>OX243812.1:26021175-26078812 GCA_945859605.1 Lumbricus rubellus | reverse complement strand
TTGTACCTTGATGACTAAGCTTATAGCTGATGACTGCTCTTTTGGTCTGCATGTGCATAATTAGCTCTTTTAAGAATATAATTATTTGATATGATATGTAATGTATATAATTGTATTTGTATATGTATATGTAATATTATGTATAATATAGATCTGAAGGCATGAGATTCTTGTTTGCTTGGGTTTTATTTTGAAAGAGATGGAAGCATCAGGATTATCTGTGGGGAGCTATAATGTCCACAGAAGATGTGTACGTATTCTCATAGAAGAATTGATGTCATTGACAGACAGTGAGAGACTTCCGTACAAACAAATAGAAAAGAGACAGTGACACACACACACACAGAGACAAATGGACAGTGACATATAGAGACAGAGACAGAGACATATAGAGACAGAGACATATAGAGACAGAGACAGCCGTAGAGAACGAGACAGACTTAGTGGTGAGTGTGATTGGCAGCTGGGAGAGTATATAAGGACCGCGACGATGATTGATGGACGAGAGAAAAGAGGAGAGGAGAGGAAGAGACGGAGGAGGAGGTCTTTGACTGGCAGCCACAGTTTAGTATGACGTGGGTTGGGTGCACGGTCAAAAGCGCGCATGTCAAAAGCGCGCAGACAAATGCGCGCAGACAAATGCGCGCAGTAACAAAATCGCGCACGACAAATGCGCGCAGACAAATGCGCGCGCGCGACGAACACATAGACCCAATACACAAAATATTTTATACATGCATGTATTTATGTATTCGATGTATGTACATTGTATACATGTGTGTATGTAGCATGTATGCATGTATGTATGTATGCATGCATGCATATATGTATGTATGCATGTATGTGTGTGTATGTATGCATGTATGTTTGTATGCATGCATGTAAGTTGTATGTATGTATGCATGCATGTATGTATGTATGTATGTATGTATGTGAGAATGTAGTAAGTAGGAATGTATGTATGTATGTATATATGTATGTATGTATGCATGTATGCATGCATGCATGTATTTATGTATATATAATTATATATGTACATATGTGAATACCATATGTATGTATGTATGTATGTATGCATATATGTATGCATGTATGTATATATGTGAGTATATATATTGCTGGAGACAGAACAACATGCAGACAAAGAATCCGAGTGGCTGACCCCCTCCTCAGCGAGGGATTAATCCTAGCCGGAAGGAAAAGAAGAAGTATGTATATATGTGAGTATGTAGTATGTATTGTATGTATATAATTATGTATGTATGCATGCATGCATGTATTTATGTATATACGTACATATGTAAATACTATGCATGTATGTATGTATGTATGTTTGATCGCTGCGCGCTTTTTGCGCGCTTTGGTTGCGCGCTTTTGTCCGCGCCCTTTTGTCTTGGAAGGTTCCTGTTGCGCGCTTTGCGCGCTATTGTCTGCGCGTATTTGTTTGCGCGCATTTGTCTGCGCGCTTTTGTCATGCGCGCTTTCGTTACGGCGCCCGTGGATTGGATTAAAAGCGTCTGACGGAACTCAGAGAGAGAGAGAGAGAGAGAGAGAGAGAAAGAAAGAGAGAGAGAGAGAGAGACAGACAGACAGACAGACAGACAGACAGACAGACAGACAGACAGACAGACAGACAAACAGAGAGACAGAGAGAGAGAGACAGACAGAGAGAGAGACAGAGAGAGAGACAGAGAGACAGAGAGACAGAGAGACAGAGAGATAGAGAGATAGAGAGATAGAGAGACAGAGAGACAGAGAGACAGAGAGACAGAGACAGAGACAGAGACAGAGACAGAGACAGAGACAGAGACAGAGACAGAGAGAGAGAGAGAGAGAGAGAGAGAGAGAGAGAGAGAGAGAGAGAGAGAGAGAGAGAGAGAGAGAGAGAGAGAGAGAGAGAGAGAGAGAGAGAGAGAGACGCTCTTCCCAGGGGAATTGGTCGCAGAAGAAGAAAAAGGAGATGATGATTTTGATAATGATGTCAAATGCAATACCGCCATGGGACATCCAAAATAATACGAGTAACGCATAGAAAAAAGGCCGAAAAGAGGGAGGAAGAGGAGGAGGAGGAGAAGGAGGAGGAGGAGAAGAAGGAAGAGGAGAAGGAAAAGGAGAAGGAAGAGGAGAAGGAGGTGGTGGAGGAAGAAGAAGAGGAGGAGGACAGGACAGGGAGGAGGAGGAAAAGGAAGAGGAGAAGGATGTGTATACGGAGGAAGAAGAAGAAGAGGAGGAGGAGAAGGAGGAAGAAGAAGAAGAGGAGGAGAAGGAGAAGGAGGAAGAAGAAGAGGAGGAGGAGAAGGAGGAAGAAGAAGAAGGAGGCGATAATAAAATAGATCTATACAAGGAGTTCACGAGAATAAAAAAGTAAAAGCAAAATATCAGAAGAGAAGGCGCCATAGAAGCTGCTGTTCCACTCGATCGTTGTCGACGATCAGAATGACTGTTCGATGATGCAGGGACCAGACCTTCCAGCCAAGTACCTCTTCATCGACGCTGTACTCCGAATCTCCTCAAGGTCAGCCTCATCAAAGATGGCCGACGACGCAACCGCCCCCTTGTTCTCGAACGTCTGCGCCGCCGACGCCGACGACACGCTGTCTACACTGGTTAGAAACAACTGCGACAGACGTCGGCCGTTGCCCCCTGCTCCCCCTCCCCCGCCGACGGTCATGGACCCACCCCTGCCTCCATCGTGCAGCTGTTGAAGCCTCTTCTTCCGGTCGTACCTTCTTGCCCCGATGGCGGCCACACCGAAGAGGAAGACGAGGCCGACGAGGCAGGCGACTGATCCACCGATGACTGTCGATGCGTGGCTTCGAAGGCCGGACTCAGCGAAGCCTCGCTGACGTGTCGTGACCGTCGTACAGTTGAAGGGTTGAAGGTCATGACCTACTCCTCCGTTGGATGGAATGGGAGAAGGAGGAGGTGGAGGAGGAGGAGGCGGTGGAGGAGGTGGTGGAGTAGCTGGAAGAGGAGGTGAATGACGACGACGGATGACGCTGATGCAGACGTCGTAGTCTGTGTTGGGCGATAGATCGCTGATCGTGTACGATCGCATGTACGGAGAGGAGAACTCAGGAAAGGAGAAAAGAAGGGCGACTAGATAGGCTACGAGTAAATGTTCTATCAGTTGACCGAAGATTGAACTCTCGTATGCCTATCCACCTCATATCGAATGAACACATACAACAGATGTCAATTTATTTTACCCTTGGACATGGGCGCCCGCAGAAAGTTTTGCAGGAGGGGGAAAAACACGATGGTCAACGTTAACAAATTTTTAGCAGGAGATAAAAAAAAATGCAAAGCGGGGAATTAAGAACATGCATGGGTATTTTTCACAGAGGTTTCTTGATGTAAAATTTTCAGTTTCACTTTTTAAAAATTTATAATATGAATTGTTTCTTTTTGCAAGGAAATCTGTTTAGAAAAATCGAAATTATTAGTTAAAAGTAGGTTTTTAAATTCTGTAATGCGAAGAAATTTGTTATAAATCCCAAAAGTAGTAGTGACAAAATAAGTTTCAATTTTCCAAGGGGGGGGCAAGTGCCCCCTTTGCCCCTATGTGCGGGCGCCCATGCCCTTGAAACAACAACATGAACAGACTTCTTCTTCCTAAAGCACTACACAGGTCAATTGTTTTAATATCTGCAGGTTTCCATGCTCATATTTGGATTACCACACACTACAAAGACGCTAGGCAGCATGGGCGTCCGCAGGGGGGCGCAAGGGGGCGCATGTGCGCCCCCCTAGATTCTGCGCGTATTTGCAGAGAAATGCAAAAATGTAAAAATATGATACGCTCCACAAGTTGGACTAGGCTGCTTTGCTTAGGTGCAACACATTTTCGAAAATTCAGCATATAGAATTCTCTCTTGGTGATACAGAAATTCATATTGTCTACCCCGATACGGGAAATGAATTCACTCGTGTCCGCTAATGGAGAAGTAATCGGCATCATATTTCATTTTAGCCGACGGATGCGAGATAACAGAGATCCTCTGAAGAACCGCCAATAGTGAGGATGTTATAATATGTTTACAATGTATGTATATTTAAGCTCTATTAAAATGCATATAGGCTATATATATATATATATATGCATTTGAATAGAGCTTAAATATACATACATTGTAAGCATATTTGACACTCAGTCTGGCTGAAGTTGGCTAGATATTAAGAGCGAAAGTCTCCAATTAATCAGCTTCTTCCCTTATAGATACCAGCTGGCACATGTTCTGCCACACCTTCTAAACATATACCGCTATAGATGAAAGAAGAATGCTACATGTAATTCATAATTTATCTGAGTTGTCACAAGGTTCATTAAAACTGCAACTTCGTCTACAACACGTTGTGAGTCATTCAGGCAATATATACATAGGGACGGAGGAGACGAAATATAGGAAAATTTTGTATGAACTGTGAGGATCGACTGCATCGAGGGTCGAAGAAACTTGATAGCCCTATGAACGGAACAGATAGTCGTTTGTTTTTCGCTCGGACAGGCGTTCTGTTGTCGGCCAGACTTTAAGGACGAACAAGTCTCTGTTGCATTCAAACCTGCTTTCTTTCGTGATATCATGCGTAGTCTACGCTCTGTTAGGCCTAAATCTGAGCGCTGAAGGAAGTCTACGTAGCCGTTAAGCGTGCGTCGTTTTAGGCCTACTGTCCACGATCGAAACCCATATAGGGCCTACCGCCTTCTACTGGTAAGGTACATTGATTGATTGATAGATAGATAGATTGATTGATTAATTAATTGATTGACTGATGTAGGTTTACTCGTATCAGGCCTAGTCCTACTCTGAGGGAGGGACGTGGAGGAAGGGAATCTTTGCGCAAACGCTTTATTCAAGTTGGAAGTTCGTTTTAGTAGGCCTACAATATTATAAAATAAATAATAACAGATGCTTCTTTAATATTAGAAAAATAAAGTATTAGGCCCTAGGCCTATATCTTTTTTCACTGATTGTGGTTTGTCACTCGAATGTTTCTGATGCAATAATAATAAAAGAAGATAATAATGTAAAAAGCTCAATAAGTTATTATAATAGGCCTATATTGAAATTGATATATGCTATTAGGCTGTCTGTGGTTAACTGCACATTCGTAGTAATTGACTAAACACCAGTAAAATTATATTACACTATGTAGACTATTCGGCGAATTTAGGCCTAAAGGTCGATTGGCTGAATTGGAATGAACAGTTTATCAATCGATCAATCAGTCAAATTCTCTATTGTACCTAACCGATGGTAGGCCTTCAAGAATAAGTAGCAAGAAATTAGTAGCCGTAGAAATTGAATTCCATAAAAATATGACTTTGTTTAAAGTTTTGCGCCCCCCTACAAAAATTTCTGCGGACGCCCATGCTAGACAGTATTCATGAAAAAGTCTCCTGCTGCGACACTGATAGCAGTTTATTGTTTACTCACAAGTCAGACAGTTCAAATGTGACTCAATAAACATACTGCAATACCAATCAGGAAAGCTAACAGCATATACAACCCTAACCCACGCTCCATTGTTATTTTCAGTGCAAGTTGATATTAATAGTAATTAGAACATAACTGAAAGAAATAAGGATTAACATACGAAGCAATTGTAATAATAATAATAAGAATAGTTATAATATTTAAATAACAATAATAAAATAAGTAAGTAATAACACTAAGAAAATAATAACCATAGTAATAATAATAGCAGCAACAACATATTATTGCAGCAGTAAATTCATCGCAAACTACACAGGATTAGAGACATCATAAATATCAGAATAAACATTAAAGCGACAGGTGGTAGGGGCATAAGAAACAACATGTTTAGTCGAACGGGTCTAGGACTTTACCCCGACCCATTACCGCCCTGCCATTACCCCTGCCATTACCCCCCCGCGTCTGTTTACATTTAGGTCCAGTGTATGTATGTATATAAGTATGTATGTATGTATGTAGGTATTTATGTATGTAGTATGTATGTACTTGTGTATGAATATATGTATGTATGTAAGTATGTATGTATCATGTATGTATGTCTGTAAGTATGTATTTATGAATGTATGTAAGTATGCATGCATGTATGTAAGTATGTATGTATGCATGTATGTATGAATGAATGTAAGTATGTATGTAAGTATGTATGTATGGAAGTATGTAAATAACTGTATGTAAGTCTGTATGTATGTTAGCATGTATGTATGCATGTATGTACGCAGGCATGTATGTGCATATGTATGCAAGTACGTACGTACTTGCGTGCGTATCTATGTTTATGCTTACATTCATGTATTTATTTATGTATTTACGTATGCATGCATGTATGTATGCTTATATACATACATAATACATGCATATATCCATACACAAGTACAAACATACTACTTACATAAATAAATACCTACATACATACGTACATACTTACATACATACATACACTGGCCCTAAATGTAAACAGACGGGGGGGGGGGTAATGACATGGGGTAATGTCCTACGAGGGGCAATGGTCGAGGGTAATGGCAGGGGGGTAATGGGCCAGGGGTAAAGTCCGGATACCACTCGAACCACGAGTATTAAACGAGTGAAATTGAGACACAGTCATACAATAATTTTTAAATACATAACACAAAAATACATAAGAGATTAATTCCAAATTTGTACATAAGGACGACAACAGACAAATAGCAAAGGTCATAAATTTTGAGAATATTAAGTTTACCGAATAAAGTATGGTGAAAGGCACCCCACCCCCGTGATATGCTGCACCAGATCTTCTGTACTGTAGGATTGGCTATGTTTAACACGAGATGCATTTACGAATAACGGTAAAAACCAACCTACTCTAAAAGTCATTTCAAAGTCAATAAAGCTTTGCACCGTCGGATAAGTCAGCCAGAGTACTGTTCTACGGAGCGAAATAAAACCCCGTCTGAGTTGAGAAACTTTTTCCGCATTTAGCAAAATTACAAAATGTCTCACAATTGTTCGTCAAAGCATTGTATCGTTTATCCTTCAGTCCAATTTTATACAGCTGACCTCTAGCACGTTCAATTACCTCCTCTGGCGGAAAGCAGTCCGATACATTATAATGAACCTTATGAAGCGTTCCTGCCTTTAAATACTTTGTTAGACTAATAGTATCGTTTCTTATAGTAGCAGCTTCCTTTGAGCGGATGGATAAATCAAAAGTGTCATCTTCTGGATCGGTGCAGTGATGTATCACCGAAACCATGTTCCCTTTATGAACGTGCTCTATAATAAAATGATGACTGCCGATACCGAAAATTGTAGGCCGATACAACTGGTCGCCACGTTGAATTTCGGCTATCTTGTGAATAGCTTTATCCGGATATCGCTACAAACAGAAGAGCATGACATTAATGATATATCCATTAGTCATTATTGTATTGCAATGTAATTAGTAATTTCTATAGCGCCGCTCACAGCCGAGGCTATCCAGTAGTGTTCCCAGTGCAATAACCCCTAGAGAAAAAATAGGTCTTAAGAAGAGAGATGTAGATAACGATCTTGAAAGTAGAGTCCCACGAAAGTGGAGGGAAGAGAATTCCATAAGGAGGGCCCAATGATGGTAAAGGATTGAGTTTGAGCAATAGTGGTCCTAGCTCATGGAACAAACAAGTCAGCCCTGTCCAGAGAACGGAGAGATCGATGAGAAGATGCAGAAAGAGGAGAATGAATGAGATCAGTGAGATATTTTGGTGCAAGACCCAGTTTGGACTTGAGGACCAGAGCAAGGACTTTAAGTTGGATGCAGGCAGAGAGAGGAAGCCAGCGTAGTTGGTTGACTATAAATGATGATATAAGAGAGCACTTTGGAAGGCAGTGAATCAATCGAGCAGTAGCATTAATGACAGATTGAACGAACCTTTGGAAGACCAATAAGAAGGGAATTACAATAATCAATCCTGGAACAGACAAGTTCTGTCATCCTATGCTTGAAAAGCTTCATTCACAAATACAATAAGTTTACCGTAAATGTTTGTAGGTTTTAGCTTTTCAGAGCAATCTAATGGTACTAAACAAGAAGTATGCTAGAATGAAGTGTGGACTTTCAAAATTTTCAAACTCAGAAATGTCATGTGTAATTAGTGACAAATTACACAAATCATGTGCTTTGGAACCTCTAAATATTTTTTAAATGTAATAAATTTGGCAGATGTTGGTATAGCAACATAAGGAAACTTTTTGGAAGAATTGCATCTAACACGCATACATACATACTTATATACATACAATACATGCAATGCATAGTTTTGCATATATACACATATAATACATACAATGCATAGTTTTGCATATATACACATATAATACATACATGCATAGTTGCATACATACATATATATATACATACATAGATACATACGATGCCTGAAGCCATTGAATACAAATGTACTTTTGAGAGCAGTCTTTAATCTCATGTGGCTGATGTTCGCAAATAACGATTAAACATTAAATTTAGAATGTTATAGCCCAATGTGGTTCGTCCTGGAGGCTTGTTTCTAATACAAATACACGCTTAAAGTTTTTGTAGAAATCATCCAGTTGGGAGACGTTTATAACCAGCTGACATCCTAAAACTGCCTTTAGCACAAACAGTTTCCTATTGAGGGTTTGACACATATTTATAGCAATCAAAACAATAGAAGCTATGACATTAGTGAGATTTCTGTAAGCATAACTTTACCTTTAAAACTTTTGTGTAACAGACATTGACAAGATAATCCGGAATGATCGATAATTTTGATGTGACCAACACGCATTGGACATGAAGACGTCGTTTCACTATCTCCGAGATAGACTGCTCCAAATAACGCTTGTTAGTTGTAGATAGACGATCAGGATCAATGATCAACAATACACAAGGAACAGTGATCATTGCCTGGATAACAGAAATACAGCGCAATTTCCCAATAGTTTTATAAATTTTGCAAGTCCGGCAGTTTGCATTTAAGATTTTAAAACGACAGTGTCATATTTATGGCGTGTTACTGGTGCACTTGTGATAAATATATCAGAAAAAAAATGGCTGACTAGTGACCAAAAAATGTGGCATAATTATCTAGCACAAGATAAGTCAACTGTAATGCATAAAGCTCTACAAGGTGCTACAAGAAAATGACACTAACTGCCATAGTGTGTTTGCACCGGTACTAGTGTCATGCTGTGCATGTCATCTGTAGACACAATACAATTGTTCAAATCTTAATATGCTAGAAGGTATTAAATCTATATTCCAGTAATCACCAGACTGAAATCCCAACTTCTTCTTTCGCCACATAAAAGCTAGTGACAGTCAGATTGCTGTAAGCTAATAAGGCACAATGTAAGTAATTATAAGCTAGGGTAACCATTTCCTAGCCATCAAAAACCGGGACACCTTTTGGAAAACGGTAATTCCTTGACTATAGGCGTATAGGCCTATGACGTCCTAGTCCTATAGGATACTCCAGGCAACAGAACTATGGTAGGCCATTGTTGCTTGTATAGTAGGCCATACTGCATACTTTGACAAAGTTGATCACTAGTGTAGTTCGAATCCACCTCAAGTCGATGCATAGGGACCTTGGGCAAGTCCTTAACTCGCAATTGCTCAGTGCTCCAGCGTAAAACTCCGATGCAGTGTCTGCGCTGTAGTCTGGAGCGCCTCTGAGTAGAGAGTTTGAAGGGGCATTATAACAAGTACACGTACAAACAAACAAATAAACTGAACTTGGAACCAATATCTAACCGTTTATGAAGCTCTGCTAATTTTTTCAAAATTTGTCTAGCACTGCCTGTACAGAAAAAGTAGCCTTTCTGAACTGTAGGAGAAGTTCCTTAATGCTATTTAGATAAAACGACATACCCTATCTATCTCCGCTGCGAATGCAATCTCAGTTGTCTTTCTTGCTTGGATTATGAGCAGAGGAACGGAAAGATGTGAGGAAAGGTATGTTGAAACATACTCTCCCATTCCTAAAATACATTTTGATCTCGTTAGTTTTTGTTGATGACTTTCCACGATTAAGCTTTGCTAGCGTAAAATTAAACGCACTAATCATGTAACACGTAATTGTGATCGAAAGAGCCAAATTGCAGAAAATTTTACTTATCAAATAGGTGAATGAATGAATGAATGAATGAATACCTACATACAGGAGAAGGTCAAGGTCTGTAGCATAGATGATGTAAAGCAAAGGACCCAGAACTATTGCAATCAAGGTAGAGGGCGAGTTGAGTAGCTTCAACCTTTTCAATAAATTTAGATAGAAATGCCACATTTGCTATTGATCTAAAATTATTTGGGTCATCCATGTCAAGACCCTTACACTTAGGAACTGGGAACAGGATTGACCTTTTCTGTGATACAGGAAGGATGCCTTAACGGAGGGAACTATTGCAGAGCTGCTAAAAATGGAAGCAAAGTATTGACGAATTCCTGAAGGATGAACATGGGATTGCTTAATCTTACCACTCTCGCTTGCGATCAGGTGCCCTCTGTCTGGCGGATGCACATTTGCCACAAACAACGGATCGATTTTCGCTATAGCAACGATACTGGAAAGATGGCCTACCACATCTTTCTACAAAAAACATTCAACTTTTGTAGTTATAGCATAATATTCCATCAGTATTCCAAACCGAGAATAATGGAGGCGTGTGCCAGGCTCTTTGTGTTTCAGATGTGAGTGGCGAAAGCATTGGTCTTCACTGTCACAGCCTATATAATATCTATGGATCTAATGTAGGACAACCGGCATATTTTGGTCACATGGAAAGATCAGCATCAACGGTAACACAAAGTCATCATCAACTGATGACTGACGAATTGAACAGATGATGGTTGAAACTGGATCTCATTGACAGTAATTTTAGCCAACTACTAGCGTGATTTGTTTTGCGCCACTAAAATAGCTGCTTTGACCAACCGCCCAACAGTCATAATTATTGTAATCATATTTAATATGATTATAAGTATAAGATCCATATTTATTGTCTGACGATCTGATGCCCATCCAGCTGTGATTGTGCGGTCTTGTCTTTGGCCGTCTTTGATCCGAAGGTTGACCGCACCATGAAAATTCCAACTGTGTTGTTCTGGAGTTATCATTCATCATTTCTTTGAGCAGAGAATCTTTTAGAAAGGTCTATCCAGCCAAGGCTCAAAAGAATTTTGGTTTATCCAGATCCCAGAATAATTACGTAAAGTCGAAGTGCAGAAACACAAAAATTTCCAAAATATCGTATAAACTGAACATATAAACTGAAGACACGAGTGCTAAAATGTAAAGTGGAATGCCACCATTTATGTGTGTTTTATCTGAATAGTCAGATTTAACACCCTTTAGCAGATTGAGATGATAGACAGATTCAAACCTGTTCAATTTGGACTGTTCCTGTATTGTCAGTTGGCCCTCTTCTCTCGCCTCCTGCTGCACCTTTAACATCGTCATCTCCATCGCTCCTACAATCCATATTGTCATCCGAGTTGTCATCGTTTCCAGCATTCTGTCCCTGCACTCGTTGGGGTGTCCTTCCGCGTTGCCCAGAAGCTAAGAACAGAAAATGCAAATATAATCCAGTAGATTATGATGATGATGAAAATCAAATAACTGCTTTTAAGTCAATGTATCCCTCCGGAATCCACCTCAAAATACTAATTGACATTGGACTGTTTATCAGTATAATACACCGTGTCTGGACTCTTTGTGGAACAGACAATTCCAAACACACAATTCGGAGCACAGGGACGAACTTTTTTGCGCAAATAGAAGTTGATGAAATTATTGTTACTTCAATAGAAGTTGATTAAATGGAAGTAATATTTACGGATGCAGTTGTGCTCATATAGAAGTTGGATTGATGAGAATAATTCTTGGCAGTTCTAAATACTGTGACTGTAGCCAATCCTGCGCTAAAATAGTCTAGGCCCTACAGCAGGGGTCTCAAACTCAAGTCATCATGTGGGCCAAATTTGAAAATTTACAGTGTCTCGCGGGCCGCAACATAAAATTGTGTCTTGCAAGTTAAACTATTTATATGGGATAAGGGTTACAATGCTGTAATAATGATATAATCCTGTAAAATCACTTAGGTTCATATTATACTTTCAGTATAGGCCTAACCATAATGGTAGGTACCAGGTAGGCTCAGTGGCGCAACTAGGGGGGTGCTGGGGGGTGCTTGAGCACCCCCCAGGCTAAAAAGGTGACCCACGCAATTTTCCCAAATCCGATGAGTTTTTATGGTGCGTGGGGGGGGGGTTGGGGGTCATTCTGTCTTTAAGATTACACAATCAAGCAAGTTCCTTTGGCACTCGCTACTTCGCACCATCGGCGCTTACAATAATAATTCTGAGCACCCCCCCAGGAAAATTTTCTGGTTGCGCCCCTGGGTAGGCTACTACAAGTCTTACACAAAATTGAAAACTCAGAGTCACAAAGATATAATTATAGGGTCTATGAAGAGCATCAATAGCGCATTTAGTAAACCTAATAGGCCTATCCTACCTACCATAGGCGAACGGGAGATTTCAGCAGTGGGGGAGGGGCGCTAAAAAGATATTACTTCTGGTCGAAAAATAAATCTCGTGGTGGAAAATACTAATTTTTCCAGACAAAAAAGTTGAGGACCTTTGTGTAGCCATCGGGTTGAAATCGTGTGAAAAATACTATTTCTAGCTTTTTTGAAAATTTATCCGGGTCTGCCTTTCCCGAAAAACAGAGTTTCCCGAAATGGAGGGGGCATTTGCCCCCTCTGGACCTCCGCTTCGTACGTCTATGCTACCTACGAGAGCAAGACATAGAAGAAAACAGTTTGAACCTTGGTTCAAATCGCAAAAGATCAGCAGAATTCAGTTTTTAACCAATTTATTTCTTTAAATGTAAAAAAAAATTAAAAACCAGATGGCTCTCGCGGGCCGCATTATTCGGGTCCGCGGGCCGCATGCGGCCCGCGTGTTTGAGACCCCTGCCCTACAGTCTCCAACGAAGAGTTTACTCTAACGAGGAACTTAGGAAGTAACGTTCTAGATTATTCTAGATTCTAGAATATTGTTTCCGGGCACCGGTTATGCCTTGAAATATAAGTTATCAGCTTCAAAGATGATAGTGCACGTAATAATTTAAAGTTGAAATTATTTATGAAGCGCATTCTCATCTATTAATTAGCACTGCAGACTGCATTCAGTTTGCTTAAACTTGTATGGCATTTACCTGAGCGACCTGAGCGAGTCGGTGACGTTGGCATCGTATGAAAAATCCCTGAAAAACAAGAAACTAGAAACTAATTTGATAAAGCAACGATCATTTTCGAATCACTTAGATATATCAATTAAACCATGACCCAGTCTATGTGCCAGCGGTACTTACTCAGATTACTCTACAATCACAAATGCGCATATGTCTAAATCGCAATCATCATCATCATCATTGTTGTCGTCATTGTCATCATTGTCATCATCATCATCATTGCGCTTAAGATATTGAAAATTGACAAGACTGGGGCTTCTTCAAATATGGTAGTTAATGTACCGCTTTGTCCGAGACCTGTTGACCTTTATAATATAAAAATTATTTTTCACTCTCATCTCAGATCCATCCCGATTCCATTAGAAACTCTAACTAGTATCGTTGCATCTGTTTCTGAACGAACAAATGTCTGTTTTCAATCAGATCATTCATTATCAGAGCAGCGACCTAGGAGAAAATCCAGTGCAACACAAAAACAAATCTTAACTATTGACTTTGCTGTCCCTGCTAGAAACCTGGAAAACCCCTAAGCAGAGAGGGACTAAATAAGACACTGAATATAATTATTCAAATAGATGCGTTTTATTATTAACATTATTATTACAGAAATTATTAACATTATTATAATCAGAATTAGTGTCATTAGTATTATATTATTATTAATTATTATTATTGTTGCTATTATTATTATTATTTTTATTATTATTATTGTTCTATAGATTGTTCTTTTGGCCCATTCGATTCGAACAGTTTGAAACACATTTATTAAACTTTGGAAACGTGACTGATCAAAATGGCTAAACTCAAAACAGGAGCCCAACTATCAACAAGAGTACATCAAAGATGACGTCACGACATCCTGACTAAAACATTGCTAAAATACGAATTTAAAATTAAAGTCTTCTGAACATTCTCCCCTTTGTGATGCGCAGGCATCACCTATCAACAACAGTTATTGTCACTGAAAATAAACGATGCATCGTCGATGACCTAATTCTAAAACATCATTATCAACTGAAATCGTGTAATATCAGGATAAGAAATCAGTCATCACAATTGCCTTCATCAGCAAATTCTAGTGGACATAAAGAGTTAATGGATCGTGTAAACACAGTCTCTCCAATGCGAACATTGACCACACGTACATGTCCATCACGTCCAGGATGAACAGAAACTATTCTTCCCAAAGGCCAATTCCCTCTGGCTGTATCTGTGTTCACAACCAGAACCACATCTCCAACGTGAAATTCTCTTTTCGCTGAATGCCATTTCTTTCTCGATCCCAAGCTAGGTAGCCACTCCTGCATCCAGCGATTCCAGAAATGACGAATTAGTTCTTGAACCCGTCTCCAACGCTGTCTTGGATGATGAGTTTCCTCGGTCGGAACTGGAGCTGCTTGTCTTCCAAGTTCACCATGTAGGAAGTGGCTCGGTGTAAGTGGTGCTAGATCTTGTGGATTTGCTGATTGGTATGTCAGTGGTCTTGAATTTATAAGTGCTTCAGCTCCGATAAAAGCACTCGCCAACTCTTCATCGCCAACTTCAGCATTTCCAAGAATTGCAAAGACTGCACGCTTTGCAGCTTTAATCATGATTTCGAAGACACCTCCAAAGTGAGGGGCGACTGGTGGATTGAAATTCCATTTCAGACGATGCGATACTGTGGACTTGATAACTTTGTTTTGATCCAAGTTCAATATCAACTCCTTCAGCTCTCGATTGGCCCCAACAAAATTGCGTCCATTGTCGGAAGTTAATTCTTCTGGCCATCCTCGTCGATCAACAAAGCGAAAGAATGCTTTTAAGAATGAGTCTGTATCAAGTCCATAGGCCATTTCCAAGTGTACAGCTCTAGTTTTCATGCATGTAAACAAACACAGATAGCGTTTCTCTCTGCTTCTGCCACGACCTCGAACTGTAAGAAATGGTCCTGCAAAGTCAAGTGCAGTGTGAACGAAACTTCTCAACGGACTTGGCAACTTCAGTCTACCAGTAGGTAATGGCGCCATAATCTGGGTTGCTGCCTTTGTGGTGCGACGCTTGCAGGCCGTGCATGCATGTTCCCATTCTCGAATAGCTTCATGTACAGAAAGAATCCAGTATTTCTTTGATAGCTCTGAAAGAATGTGATTTGTTTCACAGACATGTGCTCCTTTTTCATGCTCACATTTGACGATCAATTTTGTTATTCCATGTCTTCGAGGTAGGATGATCGGATAACGTGCATCATACGACAGTACTTCAGCATTGACCAACCTACTGTCACTTCGCATTAAACCATCTTCATCCAACTGAGGATTCAGTGGTAACAGTTTGATATTGGCTGGCAAGACTTTCCTTTGAAGCAATGCTCGATATTCTTCATTGAAAGCTTCTTTCTGACAACCTTTTATCAATAGGATTTCTGCATCTTTGATTTCTTCACATTGCAGTTCTCCTTGAATTCTTTCCTGCTTTAATGATTTACAGTTGCTGCTGAACCGTAGAACCCATGATTGCACTCGTACTAACCGCCTCCAGTCTGAGAATCTATCCGGATTTAACCTGTCCTCCAGATCAACTATTGGATTGTCGATGGTTAGGAACGTCGATGTTAAGTCTCTGTGTCGGTCAGCCTTTCTTTTCTCACACGATAAATCATTCACTGGCTCAATTGGACAAATAGGCCAGCTGTCTTCAGGGGTCTGTAAGAATGCTGGACCATTCCACCACAAAGTTTCATTGACAAGACGTGACGCTGTCAATCCTCGTGAAGCCAAGTCAGCTGGATTTTGTTCCGATTGGATATATCTCCATTGGTCTGGATTGGTTGACATTTGAATTTCTCCAATTCTGTTTGCTACAAATGGCTTGTATGCTCTGCTACGACCTCTGATCCAGTGTAAGACATTCATGCTATCGCTCCAGAAGTTAATGCTGGACTGTTTGATATCAAGAGGAATTGCAATGTTTGTTCCCATTCGAAGTGCTAAGACTGCTGCCATCAATTCCAGGCGTGGAATACTGGTTGAAGCCAATGGAGCTACCTTTGTCTTCGAGCATACGAATTGGCTGGACAAGTGACCACTTTCGTAAACACATCTTGCATATGCAACAGCACCATAAGCTTCAGTGGATGCATCAGCAAAAACATGCAGAGACATTGACAACAGTTTCTCATTTGCTAAATGAACACATCTCGGAACTTGAACTCTGCTGACATCATCAAGTTCTGAAAACCAATCCATGACTTCTGCTTTAAGTTCTGTATCCAACGGTTCATCCCAATCTAGTCCACACGACCACATCTTTTGCAACAGTATCTTGGCACGAACAATGTATGGTGCCAAAAAACCCAATGGATCAAAGAGTGATGCGACTTTTTTCAAGACATTTCTCTTGCTGCAGAAAAAGCCGTCTTCCAGTGATTTGAAACGAAAAGTGAATATATCTTCACGTGCTAACCAAATCACACCAAGAGTCTTAGCTCCGTAAACATTATCCCCTTCAATCTCCATTTCGGTAACCTGATCTTCTGATGGTATAGACTCCAACACTTCATCCGAATTTGACAACCATTTTCGTGCATGCATGTCTGCTAGTCCCAGCAACTCCGACATCTGTCGATATAATTCCAATCCATCTTTCACCGAGTCCACAGAATCCATACTGTCATCCATATAGGTTGCGTTTAATATTGTCTCTGAGGCTAATGGGAACTGATCACTGAGTTTTCTAGCATGTTCTTGAACAACAAACTGTGCGAGAAATGGTGAGCAATTCACACCAAACACAACACGTGTAAATTCATAAATGACCGGATCTTTGCTTTTGTCCATATCGCGCCACAAGAACCTGAAGTAAGATCGATCCTTCTTGGCTATCTCAACTCGAAGGTACATCTCGTCAACATCACACACCAGTGCTATTGGATTCTTCCGAAATCTGAGCAATACATTTGTCAATTGCTGCTGCAACTTTGGTCCTTGATTGATGGTCTGATTCAACGATTCACCTTTATAAGCAGCCAATGCATCAAAGACGATTCTTGTTTTCGTTGTTGCTTTGTCAGCTCGAACAACTGGAAAGTGTGGTAAATACCAGCAGCGTCTTTCATCTTTGTTAGTCTTTTCCAATTTATGGATGTACCCTTTTTCTGTGTACTGTTCGATAGTTTTGCAGTAGGCATTTCTGACATTCTGATCCTTGTTAAGTCTCTTTTCTGTACATTCCAAACGTCTAACAGCCATTTCATAATTGTTCTGTAAATCTGGATGACCATCTTTCCAAGGAATCTCCACTTGATACCTTCCATCAGTATGATACAATTTCTGTTTTGCTTCTTGCAGCACGATTCTGTCATCTTGCGACAATTCGTTGTAACTCGTCGCTGTTACTTCTTCTATGTCCCAGAACTTGCGAAGCGTTGAATTTACTTCATCCACATCTTCTTGAAGGAAATAAGTGTAATTGAAGTTCGTATAAGCTCCGACCGACGATGTTTTGCCAACACACGTCCATCCCAGTGGTGTAAGTCGAGCGATTGGTTGACCAGGCTTGCCTTGGACTTCTTTTCGAGCGAAATGCAAATCTGCATAATCCAGTCCAATCAGCATGTCAACACGACGTGATCGAAATACTGGAAAATTGATATTTCTCAGATGTGGCCACTTTGCACAATCCTTTTTCCAGTTCACAACTTCCATACTGCCAGTAACATTCTTTGTGGTGTAAGCACAAATCATCATGTTCACATTACGATCCAAACTCTGGAGTTGTACGTCCACTTGCATGGTTTGGAATGCTTCACTTTTCCCATTTAAAACGTTTACTGTTATCTGTTGTGCTTCAGCAACGAGACCAAGTTCAGCAGCTACATCAGCATTAAGATAAGTCTTTGTACTTCCATCGTCTAACAGTGCGTTCACCTGAATAATTTTGTTACCATTCTTCAAAATTACAGGAACAGTACGTAAACTGCATGTGTTCGAACAGTTACCATTAGACACCAAGGTTGTATCACTGCTGGCTCCCCTTTCTGCAGAATCCAGGGATCCATCAGTTTGAGGCATAACGAAAGAGCGACCTTCATGCGATGACCTTGATGTTGCTGTGACTCTGGGAATAATGCTTGAGTTCCGATGACCGATTATGTCCTTGTGCAGCAGTCTGTGATGAAGTTTACTACAATTTCTCAGTCCACACTGCCGACTACGATTGCAATTCTGACCCAGATGCGTTCCTTCCAAACACCGATAACACAGTTTTGCGTCTTTTGCTACATTCCATCTATCCGACACTTCCAGCTGCTCATATTGTTTACACTTCCAGATACCATGATGACCTTGGCAGTAAGCACAAGCAACCAAATCTTTCTTATATGTTCTTTGCTCAGCTTCTTTGCTCTGACTCTGACCAAAATAAGATTGTGGGTGTGTTCTCCGATTGTGACTAACTTTCATTTCAGTGAAACCTTGAACTGTCTCACTGGCAACGGTCTGAAATTCCGCTTCTTGTAGAATCCACTCTCTTAACGTTTCAACATCTTCCTTCTTACGATGCTCGAAAACCCAACGCTGGTAACTCGCAAGCATGTTCTCATTCATTTTCTTAAGCAGCTTAAGATATAACGATCCATAACGCAGTTCCTCATAAAGACCAGAATCCTTCAAATTGATCACAGTAATGTCTAACAAGTCAGCAAATCTGTCTAAATCTTGAGCATTGCTGTTTCTTACCGGCTTGAAGCTGTCGATTTCCTCCATCTGGATTGCTATGTGTCGTCGCACTCCACCATACTTCCGTTGCAGTCGTTCCTTGGCTGCGTCGTAGCTTGCTGCTGAATTACCTAAATTCTCGATGACCTTCAGAGCTTCACCAGAAAGATATTGCCGCAACTGTAGAAGTTTGTATTCAGATGATGTTGGTGCTCGATCGACACAAGCCATGAAAGAAGCTTTCCATGATTCATAATTTCTTTTATCACCTGAGAAGACTGGAATCGAGACCCGTTTCAGCTGTTTCCACAGATCTTGTTCGATGTGTTCACCTGCTGTGAAGTTTGTTCTTCTATGCTGCCTTCGATCCGGAACCTCGACACCACCCTATGCTCCAATGTCTCGATAATCGACAATTGGGACATTAGATTGAGTTCGTTCTATAGCTTCTGAATGACTGACATTTACCTGAGCGGAAGCAACGTCAGCCTTTTCGTCTAAAACCCGACGAGAATGTTCCATGGTAGAAGAGAATTCCGCTTCCATCGTGTCCATTTCAGTACTCATTTGGCGAATATTGTCTTGGTCCCGATTTTCATTGTAGATACGTACTAGTTCTTCCATAACGTTCATTGCCGATTCCATGCTATCTGACAACTGCTCCTGGTGTTTCCGAATTTCTTTTTTATCGACTGGCGATTCGTCCAGAAATCTCAACAGGCTATGCCGACTCCGTGTGAATTTTGCTTTTGCCCGTGACTTCGACAGTTTTATGATGTCCACGCTTACCGTTTCTTCGATGAATTCGATAATGTCCGAATTAGCGTCCGCCATTTTTACGTAGATCCAAAGTTCGTGTTTCTCGATAATGTTTTTCCGATACTGAACTCGCAAACTATTCGTCTATTTTAAACCACGCTCTGCTACCAGATTTTGTTCTATAGATTGTTCTTTTGGCCCATTCGATTCGAACAGTTTGAAACACATTTATTAAACTTTGGAAACGTGACTGATCAAAATGGCTAAACTCAAAACAGGAGCCCAACTATCAACAAGAGTACATCAAAGATGACGTCACGACAACCTGACTAAAACATTGCTAAAATACGAATTTAAAATTAAAGTCTTCTGAACAATTATTATTATTATTATTATTATTATTATTATTATTATTATTATTATTATAACTGGAATGTTAGGTTTAGATTTCGGCTTAGTTTTAACAGATCAAATTCAGTTTGCTTAGAGTGGCCGGTCCATGGCTCCGGGTGAACCAGACAAGGTGCCTTGGTAGGCAACGGCGTTGTATCGCTGGATAGTGACTGATATGCTCTGAAATAGAAAGCCTGTTTAGTTTTAACAGATCATGTGAATCACCAGAGATCTTCGACAGCCGGCGTCCTA
Organism: Lumbricus rubellus; assembly: GCA_945859605.1. Classification (NCBI taxonomy): domain Eukaryota; kingdom Metazoa; phylum Annelida; class Clitellata; order Crassiclitellata; family Lumbricidae; genus Lumbricus; species Lumbricus rubellus. Next base: position 26,058,460 of record OX243812.1, on the reverse strand, counting down.
TCTGGGACACAAAGGCAAGCACTTCATTGTTGATGGGGCCCATTGTTTTCACGGCTAAGGAGGTCCAAATACTTTGACAATTTTCTTGTGGCGGCTTTCTCTGCTGCTCTCCCGGCTTCGGTCGCGTTCTCAAGGGCGTAAGAGGCGGCCAACGTGTCTACCACGGTCGCATCCCAAATCAACGCCCTCCCGTTGCTGCAGGGGATTAGAGTCTGGCCGTCCGGTCTTTTCCCGTTAAAAATCTCGTAAGACCCGACGGTAGACAAGGTCGTTGATGGTGCTGTGTCTTGCCTGTCGACCAAAACCAAGGAAGCATGAGAGACCATGCGAACCCCTTGCTGAAACAGGGGTGCCACATACACACGTGTGTGGCTCACATATGGCCACACCCAGTCGGAGGCCAACCACAACTCTAACTGCTTCGTCGCTCAATCTGAGGTCGAACGCGGTCAGTGGAATGGCGTGTAGCCAGTCAGAGGCGTGTGGTGCCATTGAGACCTTTAGTCTTGCCCGATCGTATGGGTCTTGCAGTTTGGATTTGATTAGAAGCATGTTCTTAAGTAACAGCGGCTGGTCCAAAAGTGACTGCTTGTGACCTGGAAATTCCGTTGTATCTCCGGTCTCGGTTGGTCGCATCCATTCTGAACGCGCGGAATCGGATGAATCATCGACAATGTTCCACGCCGCTCCCAAGATGAGAGACTGGATGGAGAGGGTGCCAGCGGCAGAAGCCAAAAAGGCTGGAAGTGCCAACGAAGACACCCTCCTAACTCCCAGTTCCCCTAATCTGATTGGAAGGGAGGCCTGCATCCATTGGTCATCGGTCAACGTAATATTAAATATCCGTTCAAGACCACCCCTTAGCAGCTCGTCGTAATCCTGCAATCGAGGGTGATCGTGGCAAGGGCTGCATCTCAGTAAGTGAATCAGCCTAGGCGAGCCAAGCGAGCATCTCAGGATCAAGAGAGCGTCCTGCTTGGTGACGAGTTGTAATCTGTCGATTGAGGTCTTGAGGTCGGTCACGCATCTGTCGAGAGCCGATAAAAGAGCCGACGACGACGTGAGCGGAGCGCCAAGAAGCATGGCCGTCATGGGATCGACTCGGGCGAAGTGTTGCATAGCGCCTCGATTTGTGTTATTGAAGACGAAGTCGGTCACGATGATCTCGCACTTAGTACGGTTGAGTGTGAGGCCTAGACGCGAGCATTCTTCCTCGATCGAATCTACGTCAGCCTTTACTATCTCTGGGTCCCCGCCAAGCGTGAGGTCGTCGAGGTATCCAAAAGCCAAGGGCGACACCAAGTGGGTTAGAATTGGATGGAGCGGCAAACAGAATAGAAGAGGTCCCAAAGGATCACCCTGTTGCGAACCTTTCTGCGATAGTATATTAAACCTGCGGAATGGTAGAGATGTCGTTTCGGCGTAGACAAGGTGACAGTATGCGGCCAATTCAAGGATGATTTCATCAACCGACGCCAGCATGAAATCATGGTGTAGACTGTTGAATGCGTTCAAGATGTCAAGTTTGACCAATGATGACTGTGGGCCCATGTTTTTCAAAAATCGTCTGGCGGCATGGGACGCAGCCTCCTGGTACACCAACCCCAAGTTGTTTAGGGGTTAGGTACGGCGTGACACACGGGATGTCAAACGCGTTGGCGCATTTAGATGCGAGTCTACGCCAGACATATCCAATGGCTATCGGTCTTAGGCCGCCACATTTCTTGCAAAGCGCGAAGAGTTCCACCAAATAAGATGCAGCAAAACTCTTGAGGGCAGGTGCCAGCCAGAAGCAGGTTGATGAACGCGGTCGTCGCCCTCAATAGCCCAGGTCCTGAATCCGGATCGCTCAAGAGCTCCGCGACGTGTTGAGGACGCAGACCATCCGGACCGCCCAACGAGCCCATGGGGAAGGAACGTATTGATGTTCAAATCTCCATCTCAGTGGCCTGGAACGATGTGCTTGATGACGAGCAGATGATGGCTGGGCGATCAGGTGGTGGTGCCGGGTGCTTTTTCCGCAGAACTTCAATCGTTTCTTCATTAATCGGCGCAGGAATGTCGTCTGAGCAGAGGATACGAGCCGCAGCACTGATATTACCATCTTCCATCCTGGCGGCCACCGCCGAAGCTAGCGCCCGTCTCCCATCGAAGTCCGGAGGTTTGCGTCTGACATTAGTATCCACGTCTGGATCGAATAGGTTTTCGGCGAGAGTCGGCCATCTCAAGTGAAAGTCATAAACGCGCCTCTTGATGATAGACGTTAGGTTTCGACGCCAACCACCTCTCAAGGGCACTTCCAAAATCCCCGCTCCGAAGGTGAAGAGGCATTGCCATCCCTCATTGACCATTGGTTTCTGCAATTTGGATTCCAATACATCTGTAAGGAGGCGTCCCGTTCCAGATCTTGCACTATTTGGGATATACCTGAGTAGACCCCTTGAGACGCAGGGGTGCTGCATTGGTCTTGATGGCGCCAAAGCCAGTGCATCCGGGACGTCAATCGGTCGAATTTGCGTAGTCACATCAGGCTTGGGGTCCGCTTGTGTTGCGGCGGCCACCAAGCCAGAAGGACCCTTAGGTCCTGTGGAACCTGTAGACAAGGGCGGCTGATGCGAACCCAAGCATGGGTTGACTCTGGGACCATGTTGGTGAACCATGTCATCCTTGCTGTGAATCTGACGGATTGTGTGGCAGATACTACAGGTTCTTTGAGCCTTCTTCGGCTTAACAGCGGATATGATTGCATCGGACGGAAAAACATTTGAGAGAGCGTGAAGTGAGATAAATTTATTTTGATGGCAACAAGCAGAATCTGACATGTAAATAGGTGATCGTTTTTGCAACGTTGCTAGGCAGCACGCATTATGACATCATCATATGGTAGCCGTTAAACTGATGCAGATCACGAAGTTAAATTCCGCATTGAAGTTGCACAGATCGAGAGAATTAACTTTATAATATTGAAAAAACCTGATTTCTACGCAAGAAAGTGTGTAGATATAATTGATTCTGGTATCAATAGAAAACCAAAGGTATAAAAATCAAGACCTAACGAGCTCGTGTTAATCCAACATGATTCAAAAGACTCAGAGAGAAAAACCGTCGACTGACTCGTTGCATTACATCGTTATTATTATTATAATTATAATAGGCGATGCTCTGGAATGGCTATCCTGGTATTATAATTAGCAGTAGTAATAGCAATGGTAACACTAATAATAGTAGTAAAAGTAGCAGCAGCAACAGCAGCAGTAGTTGGAGTAGTAGCAGTAGTAGTGGTGGTGGTGGTAGTAGTAGTAGCAGCAGTAGTACCAGTACTATTTTAAACTAGGTACATTGTAACCCACAGGGTTATGATCGTTGGCCCACATAAAACGGCAAAGGGACCCACATCTCTGTCGCCGTCTCTGACATAGCCTCCCGTCGAATTTACGCTCTTCGGCCAATGGTGAGCTGCTGGCTCCTCGAACCCGCTCTGCTACCAGACAGCATCGAGCCTTCTCGGTTGGCCCGTCCACATGGAATGGGCTCCCGTTTGCACTACGCTTACTACCTCGGAATAATTTGCCTGCTTTCTACCAGTTGCTTAAGACCTATCTTTTTAGCCGTGGCTGGGCTGGGAGCACCTCTGAGTAGTCTTCTTGAAGCGGCGCTATATAAGTTTTCGGAATGAATGAATGAATGAATGAACAGGATGTCTTAGTTATACTATAGAGATTCATACAAATAATCAGATCCTAGACATACCTGGAAACACCTGATCAGGATGAAGGCCTGGATGCAGAGGATATGTAGCTGACAGGTCGTCGTAGCTGTCGACTACGCTTTGCTTTTCGTCTGCTCGCTTTAGCCTTCTCGCTATTGCAGCACGACGTTGCTGCAGCAAATCCAATTTCTTCGCCTGAATTTCCTCTGCCTGGAAAAATATACACCTCACTCTCATATAAGTTCCCTGCACACATGCATCAAGGATTCAAGATATATGATATTACAAAGGTATTGAAAGTATCTTTAGCTCACAGATATCAACAAGTGCACATAAAACAGTTTGAGAGTGTTTCTCAACAGAGTAGCTCAGAAGAGTGTTTTTCAAGGAAGATACAAGCATGAAAGTATGAGGTGATGTGCAGAAGCTCAGACCCTCAAAATCCCTGCAAGGTACCACTTTGATTATTTTAATTTATTATACAATAAAATACTTAAATATACAAACACGATATCCAACCAGAGTGAACACACTACTCTGAGCATCATAGGTATATTGTAAGCCACGGCTGGCATCATACCTTTTTAGTGAGCACACGCATCCGTTCACCTCTCTCCTGCAGCAGCTTCTCTCTCAGCTCCCGAGCCTTCGCTTGCTTCTCGTCGTGCTGTCGTTTCGATTCAACGGTCGACCTAAACGCATTTATCAGTACTCGTTATTTGTCAACTTTATTTCATATTTACTTATTCATGTGTTGATTTGTTAATCAACTAAATGTTTACCTGTCCTAAGATTTTCATGGGGCCGCATTCCACAGGCTGCATGTTGGACTATAGAAGTGCAACTGACATCCCTACTGACATTTAATGAGCTTAGAAGCATAGGAAAAGCCCACTTCATTAAATTTTTGTTTTGTTTATATCAAATTTTAATTTATAATTCAGTCATCCATGATTCAATAATTTGTTTATGACTTACTTATCAGTTCAGTATGGAATTCTATTGTGTAAAGCAACAGAGAATTAACAAAAACACCATTTTGCATCAATTTGCTTTTATCCTTTTATGCTGAATCTGTATTAAATTGCAGTGCTGTGATATGGCTGTGATTTTTCCACTCATCGTTTCATCTTAAAGTTTGTCATCATCTAGGTTCTGACTCACAACCTGCAATAGGAAGCATTTGGATTTGGCTGCTGGCATAAGCACTGCATATATTGCAGACACCAGAGGTAACTGAGAGCATAACCAATACCTCTCGAGCCCACTGCACAGCCAACTAACAACTTAAATATTCTAATTGTACCATGGCTACAGAGTGCATTCTCTTTGACTTTAAAGTTTAGCAAATATTTCCCGATAAAGTTCAATATCTGCCTGTACTGGGAAGAACCAAAAGTGGAGAGCAGGGAAGTCAGCTTTCAACTCTGAAATGCTGAGCATCTTTCAAGGGCAGCAACTGATGAGTAAATGAAGTGAAAGGTTTTAGATTTAACCCTTTAATGCCAAGGGTATAGGATATCTCATACCATTTACCATCTCGGCATTAAAGGGTTAAAGATATGCTATACAAATGTACCCTTGAAACTGCAATCACAACCACGAGTGAACTTACCTTTTTCGAGATGGTGAAGAAAGCTTTTCATGCACATGGACCACCCTTCCAGGTATTCGGCTTTCCGCCTCTTCCCCCATTTCCACCATGTCACCCCACGACATACCCTTCCATCGTTCCGCGTCATCTGCAAAACAGAGTAACATATATAGATATTTATATCACAATACTCATTAATCATCAAATCAAGCATCATAAACAAAACTAATCATGATTCAACCACGTCACCTGTTTGGGTTGCTTGCATAGATTTTAGAACTCTCTCCCTTTGTCTGTCTGTCTGTTCTCCTCACATGCTACAGATTTGATTTCATTCTAAATTTAATACATATCTTTTCAAATTGCTTAACATTGTCTGTCTTTATGCCTTAATTGACTGATCTGGATTTTGAGTTGGTTATGGCTTGGTTTAATAGGAGCAAATGCAGTTGATACTTTGTGCATTAGAGACTGGCAGAAGATCAGTTACTAATTACAGTTAGACTGCCTCAAAGTCTTAATGTCCTAATCTTGCATCAACCAGATTTGAATTGCTCATTTCAGAAAGGCACCATATAATTAGATAGACTACTTGACAAAAATACGACAATGTTCAAAAATGCTTGCGTAAACCATTGAAATCATATTTGCGAAGAGTTCCAGCACAGCACAAATAAAGCACAAGACAGAAAACATGAATAAAGCACAACCAGGCAATGTTCAGAATACGTACCTTCATATTGTTTTGCATATGCATATGCTTCTGCCGAATACTCTGTTTGTGATGACCCCAACTACAATGAAAACAATTGACAATAACAATTGATAATATTAACTTAAACACATTAATCTCATCCATCCAAAGATGTAGTATAACAACTGATTAAATTGTTTTGAAATTCATTTGATTAAGTCTCAGAGTATACGATAATCAGAGTTTTGATGTGGAGTGGCATGTATAACTGACAAAGTGACAAGATACGAGAGATGGTACGGTCATGTGATGAGAAGAGAGGAGAACAGCTGCATTAAAAGAATCATGAAGGTGGATGCCTATGAACGACGCAGTCAGGGACGACAAAAGAAGATATGAGCGGATGCGATGCAGGAGGACATGAAACACCTCAAACTTAAAAATGAAGACACTCAAGACAGAGGAAAGTGGAAGAGGAGGATCCGAGTGCCTGACCACAGAGAGGGATTAATACTAGCATGAAGAAAAAGAAGAGAGTTTTGATGTGGGAAAGTGTAGCTATACAACTCCTATCGCACCCAGCATCTAATGTACAAAGGCCTTAGATGCACTTAATGATGCACTAAACCAAGCAATTATTACATCAGAAGATCAGTCTGCTGCGGCAAAAATACAGACACTGTAGAGAAGGAATTTTAAAAATAAGTCTTCAGTGCAAAAGAAATAGTAAAACAGGATCACATGAGAATATTTCATCTGCACCTCTGTACATAGATAATCATGAATTCGACATCATTACTAAACGGAAATACTAAACTCATATTACACAACTTTATTTCTGAAAGTCTAGTATTCTACTGGAGGCTAGGTCACTATGCCTTAAACATCAATGGCACACATAGTCAACAGCACATTTTCAGTGTGTTTAGTTATATTGATATGCTATCCAAATTTTCATAAAATGCTATATGCAACTAATGGACAAATAAGCTTCTACCTTGTTGAGATTTAAAAAAAATAAAATCTGACCAACTACAAAACGCACATATCTGAACCACAATGTCATGTAAGTTACTCATTTGGGATTACAACATTTACAATTTTACACAGCAACTTTCTAACTCAACAGCGATAATTCTATCCTGTTCCACCAGTCGTCACTACGATTCAATTAATTTCTACTACTGAAAATTATAATACATATGTGTGTGGGTATGCACGCGCACAATCGCACATGCATAATACTGCACATTGCACATGTGTACTAACTCCGTGTTCGCTCTCTGCTTCCGTGTCTGGTTCGGCTTCTATGACTATTTCCAAGTTCTCTCTAGCAATCTCATCCAAGTAACTCCTTTCCTCCTCTATCGCTGACTTCACCGCCTCCTCTTCGTCGATTGTCTTGCACAGTTCCTGACAGAACAAACAATACAACAATTAACCAACCTGCAACAGTCACAGTATGTGTGCATCGCAGAATTGCGATGCACACATCAACTGACATTTTGATATATATTATGTACATACCTCTGCTTGTTATTACATAAAAAGCTCAACCTTCGTTCCTATTTTTTAAAAAGGAGATGCGAGAGAGTGTGAAAACTATAGGACGGTAGCATTGATTTCTCACACAAGTAAACTGTGTGAACTGACTGTAAACTGACTGTGATATCAGCATCTAACTGATAGCCATGGGTCTTCAGGAACTGCCAGCTTCACAAGTTTATGAATGAATTTGACTAGAAAACAATACGACCAATGAAGGGCCACTTGCGACAATCTTGGAAGAAGAGCAGCCACAGGAGGAGGTCCATAAAAGATGGAAGTTAGGAGCCTTCCAGAAATGAAAGCACACTTCAACTCACATGAACATGGCAGAGCAAATGAAACTATACTGCCTTAGTAGTACCTTGACTAAGTGTCACTCGTGAAGTGCAATATACTATTGAGACTCACTTCGTTTATATCTTCAACTTTATCTTCATACTCTCCATCAGCATCTTCATCACTCGACCCAGCTCCCCTTTTGCTAATCCTTGTACCGTAGCCTGGATTCTGATCCCCATTCTCAGCGATTAGATTATGATCGTTCTCAGCCGTCACAGCCGACTGCAATTCCTCTGAAACTCTTGGAGATGACTCTACAGTATTGGAAAATCGCAGAAGACATCCTGTATTAAACAGTGCCACAGTTTTGGTTGAAGGAAATAAGAAATATATTTAATTCACCAAATAGCAATATTCATCCACAGTAATTACACAATTCTAAAAGAATTGAAAAAATCACTTCCATAGTTACATCATAAATTTATTCAAATACAATAGTTTCAATTTTCATTAAGTTCATAATCAATGTAGCAATTTGTTTTTGAAAGTTGTCAAGTCACACATGTGCTTTTCTAACAGGAAATGACAATTGCATATTTATCTAGCAATCCTTAAAACAAAAAATCCTCAAAAATTCAACAAGAACTTTCAACCTGACTTCAGATAACGTTTTTCACACTCTTAATGGTGCTGCTACTCCTAAAAGACAGAGCTCTAACATGGACAGACCATAAACATGTTTTAAACAATTCATTAAATAAATATAAGATTTTCAGCCTCAAGACACCAGTGCAGGTTCTGCAACTACATTAATACAACACAACACATATATATATATATATATATATATATTGGTGCAGCATTTCATCACCTGAAGCCAAGTTGTCCGCATCATACGCTTCAATCTTTCTCGCAGGCGATGTCTCCGACGGCAAGACGGCAACGAGCGAACGTGGCATCACGTTAACCTTTGGGAATTCCTCCGCTTTTGGAGCGAGCTTCAGAATTGGAATCGTGTTTGAATCGGAAATAACAACCGGACGATTCTCCTTCTCGCTGTCGACTGGACTTGGCTTCTGTTCGACGACACTCGCAGGCGGCGACGGGAACGTCGTTATGACGTTCAACGCGCTCAGGTTGCGCGCAGACTGCGTTCCGCGAGGCAGGCCGCAGCCTCGATGCGTCTGAACCGCCAGTGCAGACACTGACCTCTTGAACTCTGGAATTACTGAACCATCTTCCTGTCCTGAGAAGCAGGCCGACACTGGACGCATTCGGACTTTTCCGGCACGCTGCACAGTCTCCCATCCCTCAAGATCCTTGAGTTTCTGCACGCCGTTGTGAGTCAAATTGTTCGGACTATTCACTGGTTGGTCTGTCTTCTTCTCAGTTGCAACTGACTGGTCAGTGGACGCTTGACTGGATGCCGTCAAAGTTGGTGCCGTCAAAGTTGGTGCCGTCTTGACGCCTCGCACTTTGTCAGCCCAACTGTTGCCACTACCATGTACAGCTCTGTAAGCAGATCATACATATCAAAATAAAAACAATGATTCTCACTCAATATATACTACCCTGAAGATTTCCAAGTTATATAAATATCCCTGTGTATCTGAAAATTGTAGACACTCTGCATAACCTTGTAAATGGATAAAAAAATGAAAATAACGACAGTCATCGATCGTGCTACCATAACATTTGCATATTTTTCCATCCTTTATACTTCAGCATTCTGTGCAAAATGCTAAAATCATGTATGGCTCCCCAGATTTTTAATCTATTGTTACACTGAATTTCAGTAAGATCTGTTGAGCATCAGCTGGAGAAAACAACTACTAGCTTTACTTACTTTATACTTGGTTTCTGTTCGACGACACTCGCAGGCGGCGACGGGAACGTCGTTATAACGTTCAACGCGCTCAGGTTGCGCGCAGACTGCGTTCCGCGAGGCAGGCCGCAGCCTCGGTGCGTCTGAACGGCGAGCGCAGACATTGACCTCTTGAACTCTGGAATTACTGAACCATCTTCCTGTCCTGAGAAGCAGGCCGACACTGGACGCATTCGGACTTTTCCGGCACGCTGCACAGTCTCCCATCCCTCAAGATCCTTGAGTTTCTGCACGCCGTTGTCAGTCAAATTGTTCGGACTATTCACTGGTTGGTCTATCTTCTTCTCAGTTGCAACTGACTGGTCAGTGGACGCTTGACTGGATGCCGTCAAAGTTGGTGCCGTCAAAGTTGGTGCCGTCAAAGTTGGTGCCGTCTTGACGCCTCGCACTTTGTCAGCCCAACTGTTGCCACTACCATGTACAGCTCTGTAAGCAGATCATACATATCAAAATAAAAACAATGATTCTCACTCAATATATACTACCCTGAAGATTTCCAAGTTATATAAATATCCCTGTGTATCTGAAAATTGTAGACACTCTGCATAACCTTGTAAATGGATAAAAAAATGAAAATAACGACAGTCATCGATCGTGCTACCATAACATTTGCATATTTTTCCATCCTTTATACTTCAGCATTCTGTGCAAAATGCTAAAATCATGTATGGCTCCCGAGATTTTTAATCTATTGTTACACTGAATTTCAGTAAGATCTGTTGAGCATCAGCTGGAGAAAACAACTACTAGCTTTACTTACTTTATACTTGGTTTCTGTTCGACGACACTCGCAGGCGGCGACGGGAACGTCGTTATAACGTTCAACGCGCTCAGGTTGCGCGCAGACTGCGTTCCGCGAGGCAGGCCGCAGCCTCGGTGCGTCTGAACGGCGAGCGCAGACATTGACCTCTTGAACTCTGGAATTACTGAACCATCTTCCTGTCCTGAGAAGCAGGCCGACACTGGACGCATTCGGACTTTTCCGGCACGCTGCACAGTCTCCCATCCCTCAAGATCCTTGAGTTTCTGCACGCCGTTGTCAGTCAAATTGTTCGGACTATTCACTGGTTGGTCTATCTTCTTCTCAGTTGCAACTGACTGGTCAGTGGATGCTTGACTGGATGCCGTCAAAGTTGGTGCCGTCAAAGTTGGTGCCGTCTTGACGCCTCGCACTTTGTCAGCCCAACTGTTGCCACCACCCTGTACAGCTCTGTAAGCAGATCATACAACCAAAATAAAAACAACAATTCTCACTCAATATACTACCCTGAAGATTTCTGAGTTGTATGTACATCTGAAAATTGTACACACGCTGCATAACCATGTAAATAAAGAAACAAAAACAAAAACAAAAAGCAATAGCAGTCATCGATCATGCTACCATAACAATTGCAAATTTTCCATCCTTTATACCTCAGTAGAGTCAGCAGACTCAGCACCCTGTGCAAAAATGTCAAAATGTTTAGCCAGATTTTTAAGTTATTGTCACACTGAATTTCAATATGATATGTTGAGCATCAGCTGGAGAAGACAAATGCCCGGTACTTGCTTTACTGAGTGCTTTTCCTAGCACCTTGCCAAGAAACCGAGTTATTCATTAAAGTTTTATATTCAAGTCGCCTAGGTAGCTAGTAATGGCAAGCAACACTACCACACAATTTAATCAATAGTTTTCAGCAAACAGTGTGAAAAACCCAATAAACAGAAAAGCTTGGTGGACTGGCTGAATAGAGTCAGTGGGCTGGATTCTGACCAACAGATTGTTATGTTGGACAACTTAGTTGTAAAATGACATTACGACTAATGAAATGGATGCTGTTGAACTTTGTAATTTAACTTCTAACAAGAAAGTTGCCTCAGCCAGCTACCATACCATACCAATGGTGACAAAGGCAAGTTAAAAAAGCTGTACTCCACCACCTATATTACAATTCGTTATGAGAGATTTCCGACATTAAGTGTTTGTTAAAAGAGGCATATATCACCACCTGGCATTTCCAGGTCCGCTGAACGTCAGACTTCGAACGACTGTTGGCGATGGAAGGAATCCCTCTATTCCGTGACCAGAAGAAAGCAATTTTCCAGGAGATTTTCTCACTTCCCACGCTAATGATGTCGGCCTAAAGTAGAAAGAAATTTCGAATGAACAGACTTGAAAGATGAGCACTACTCGGTCATTGAGAAGGTCTTTGACCAATACCAAGAAACAAACTTTCATGCCAAATTATAGCATGCTATGCTAACAGGATATAAATTTAATAAGACGGCAAAAAGGTTCTGAATGAAGATAATGCAAGATTTTTTGCCCTTTCACTTTGTACATAATAATGTAAAAGCAGATTGCAAATGCTAACTTTTATCCTGAATTCTATTTCACAATCTTCGAATGCCAGCCAACAAATTACACACAAATTTATAGTGATCTCAAAACACTTATTAATTTCAGGCTTACAGCTGTATACTATATTGTAATGTAACTGAATGTTACAGTACCTTCAAAGCACATTTACAGTATCATTACATTAAAAGTAACAATTAAAGAAAACAAGGTGAGGTTGATTTAACCGTAGACTTCAAAGGCTTAATTAAATACATACCCTGTTCAAATCATAGAACTGCAATACTGTTAAAAAGTGTATAATTACGCATAATAGCAGAGAAGCCTAAGCATTTTGTGCAAGTGAAAATCACTGCAAGTGGTGATACACAATGTCAAGTTATCCTTTCAGAAATAAACAAGAAACTTAAAGCTAACAAGACTCTTATTCTACATTCTTTTGTATTACAATTAAGCAAGCAAGTACAATTCTACACGAAAGCTTTATGAAAACTATTCAATGAAAGTATCTCAATTTTTATGTTATGCTTTCCCATACAGATACAATTCTAATGCTAAACTTACAGTCTTACACCTCTAGTGACTGACAGTGCAGCCCAATCTTGCTGATACTGAAATGCTGGAAACACATTCATCCCTATGTCTTAAGCCAGAGGTTTTCAAACTGTGGTCCGCAAAGCAGGTCCAAAAAACAATAAAATAGTACATTTGCGAGGTTTTCGTTATCATAAATTATAGAAACAACTGAGCTATAAAACCAACTGAGCTATAAAAACATCTGAGCTACCTATGGTTATTACTTACTGATGTCTAGTAACATTAGTTTCTTCTGGTGCTATTTTTAGTGCACATTAGTGTAATTGTGACGTACCAACAGAGCTGCCATTGCTGCTAGAAGGAATTGCTGCTATATTTCTTAAAACTTAAAATATAATGCTAACAATTTTCAACGTTCTTCTTAACCATGGATAAATTTTTAAAGAGAAAATGCTGATCAGAAATCAGAAGATTTGGCGACAAAGACAAATGTGAGAAAAAGAAAAAATTCCGCAAGTAGCCCTATGATCCACACTTTCCAGAGTATATTTCATTATGGTTTCATTGCAGTCAGAATAAATGCTGATCAACCTATTTGTGTTATGTGTGTGCAAACTTTGTCTAATCATGATTCATGAGTCAATAAAACCCGCGAAATTAAAGCGCCATTTAACGACAATGCATGCAGAATGATGTTGACGATAATCCAAAGGAATATCTCGAGCGACAAAAGGAGCTGTACTTAGAAGCAGAAAGGCAAAATAACAGCTTTTGCCATGTGCAGTACATGAGAAACCTCTAGGCTACGTGTATTGTATTTAGTAGCACTGCGAAGAGCACGAACGAGAAAGCCTCACACAATTGCGATTGGCCAAATTTATTGCATAGGCCCTAATTGGAACCACGACATGCTACAGGGTCCACTGACTCCACAGCTTAAAAAGTTTGAAAACCCCTGTTTTAAGTATTTAAATACCAGAAATTGTGTCCAGTGCATATATAGATGGATGAAGATTTCAAACTAGTATAATTTGCTAAAAGTAACAGTCACATCACCAACACATGCCATGAAGCCCAGTAATTTCGTCTAAATATTAACCATGCTTGCAGAATTGCAGAAACCTTAATGTTGAGTGGATTACATCTTAATCAATAAAGTATCCCTCAGGATTTAATGCATCAAGTATGAGAAATTTGATATTATGGTAAGGCAGCAATGTTCTGTGCAATGTGTATGATTGGTTCACAATGAAGATCCGACAGCCTTTACTTCTGCTTAAGCAGATCAAATCTCATATTACCAGGTACATGATTAATACATTATTACATTAACTTGACACTGTTTATCACCATGTAATAATTACATATTACATAATTATAACATGATATTACATACATTACACATTAAATATTAACCTTGCTGCACTCAATTACTCTTTAACAGACACTTCTGTTTTATTAACACAATTTTAGAAAGGTGTTTGCAAGACTAGAGTGTTACTAAAACATTTTGAACAGACAAACAGACATGACAGGTTGACAGAGACACAGATCAACAGACTGAAGAGAAAGCAGAGAGAGAAGAAAACAAAAACAAGACAGACAGACACACAGACGACCAAGAAAGAGACAGAGACTGGTTGATGGTCAGACATACAATACAATCAGATGAACAGACAGAGACAGGCAAACGAATACAGACAAACTGTACGCAGACTGACCTTGAGCCTTCGTCTGCGTTTTCGTAAGCTCTCATCAACTGCAGACGCTCAATCAACGACTTAAAGTCTTTAGTATACTGGTCTAGCATCATGATCACTTCCTGACATGTTAAAAGGTCAACAAAGTTCAAAAGTCAATACTTAAGGCCCTTGACCTTGGTTTGTCATAGCAGACTTGAGCACTGCATTTCTACCTTGTAACACATACATCGATTTTATTGAAAAGCTATGGCATACGTAACATTCAATCAACTAATCCAAGCAAGCTGTGATAAATACAGGCAGGCAGATCAGAGTACTAAATGAAGCCAGACAAATTTCAAGGATAACACATAAGACCCAAAAATAATGTTGTGTTTCCGGTAACAGAACTAAAAAAATTAGGTAGATAGGTCGAAAAATATTATTTTGGTAAAATATTTGTATACAGTGACTGCCCGAAAAATTTTGCACAAAGGTACATGCTGCAACAAAGTACGTGTTCTAAGCAAGTATAAACTGCCTATTTCCCCGACTGTCTGCACCTAAAACTGCTATAGAAAACAATCCTATTAATTTCATTTTGTTGGCATCTTTTTTTCAGCTGCTGCTCTGATTCCCTAACTGAATAAAATGCTAGTATTACCCTTAATCCTTTATCTACCAGAATAATTCAGAGATAAACTAACAAATGTGTATTCGCGAGTTACAGCTCTGTTAAAATCCTTTGATTTTTAAGCTAACACAAAGAAATTATTATAAGCCACAGCTAACAATACCACAAAACATTTATATTAGTATGAAAAACAAATTCACCATTTGCCCAAGGTCAGCATGGTCTAACCAAAAACTTTTATCACATTTTAAAATCGATTAAATATATTCAACAGAGCATTTTTTTTAAAACTTCAACAGATTCTCTTTTCTGATGTATCGTAATAATGCAAAACTTGGAGTATTGCATAACATAAATAAATTAAATATATAAAATACACACAAAATAAGAAAAGTGGGATTTTCTAACCTTGCACTCCACAACACTTTCATCTGTCTCACATGTCTGATAGATTTCGTCTAATGCCCGGCGAAGATTTTCAAACAGGAAGGCCCAGTAGCGGGCTCGTAAATCCTTCTTTGTGGCCACACCAGTCTGCCTGCTTCCAGGCACTTTTGAGGCACCACCGTCTGCACCTTCGGCGGCACCTTGAACATTTCGACGTGGTGTACGTGGACTAGAGACAGATCGCGGATCTGACTGAGTGCGGTGCTGTCTAGATTCCGTTCGAGGTGTCTTACGTAAAGATGACGTACCCTGAACACCGGCTTTGCCTCCTTTTATTTTGGCTGTTGACACAGGTACAAAAAAATTGCTTCAACATGTTTACATTTTTCCAAGTAATGAGCAGTATTTGATCTTCAGTCCTAACCTGTATCCATAATATAAAAAACTAACCTAAAGTTAAGACTTTGAAATGTCATTTTCAAAGTCTTAGTTTGCAACTTTGCATAGACTTTGCATGAAACCCACAGAGCTTGAAAGTCAAAATGCTATGAAAGTTAATTACCATAATTATGTCATAAGTTCTTTATCTGTTTAAATGATTATTAGCGCACAATCAGATTCAAAGGACTAGATATCTGTACTAATCACTGACAATGACAGTAGTCACATAGTTTGCAGATCTATCAGTTTTACAAATAAAAATGGTTCAATTGACATTGAAACTGATCAAGTAAATGACATCTTCAATATCTATAGATTATTCAGATGAACCTATATATACTTAAACCATAGACAACCTTTGATAATCTGTATGTTGTAAAAAAAGGCCCCCAAAAATGCATATTTTACAAGAAAAATGTAACCCCAAGATTGGATGTTTCTGACCATTATTACCTTCAGCTATTCATCTAAGAACTGCATGATGAAAAAGTAACAATTGAAACTGAAATGTGCCAAACATACTCAGATCAGCGAGATCAAGTGGAAGGTTCCAAGTGACCAGGTTTCTCGCTGTTCGCCCTTCAGCCTGAACTATCTTCCGGAAGTGATCGGAACCAGATGAATGCTGGAAAAAATTAACAAAATAATCAAATCATCACTTGATGGCAACCACTGTAAAAATAAATGCATAATTCCTAATTGGAAAAGCAGAACCCACAAGACAGAGCTTTAAAGAGATAGCTTGAAAAACATTGACATGATAATATACTGAGCATTGGCAGAGCTATTGACAAATGATATGCTGGTGAAATGAAATCATGATTAGACATCTTGCAATGTACAACAGATCAGTTTTTGGCATCAATTGGTGCTTTTTACAACTCTAGGTAAGTTGTACCCTTATATGCCTCAACATGCATCCACAAGAAGTCTTTAGAAATAAAAATTCCTAAACACAAGATGGGTGACAAAGTGAAAGACAGCACTCTTGTTTAAAGCTTAACTGCTAGATAGTATCTTCTGCTGTCCTCACCAGATAATATGGGACACTAAACAGATAGATGTCCAAGCTACAACAGTACCCATAAAACCCAAGAAATCATAGGAAAGAGATTATTTTACAGGCACTTCGTTAAGGTGGGGTAAATTGTTTCCAGAGTCCGCATGCAAGAGACCAGGCAAAGGCTCATACAGGTGTAAAGCCTACTCCAAAGAAGTCGGGCAGGCAGCAGGGTTCAGAGCTGATACAGCGAGGGAGGTGAGAGGAATCGGGATATGATTTGGGTAACAGCATGGCGGGAGAACCCCGTGTGATCTGTATTTAACATATCAGGTAAAGGACAGAATAAGCCCAATCTAGACCTTTGACTGCGAAGCTTGGTTCGGTTTATTACTCTGACAGTCGGACATGTCGGACACTGGCTTTGGAGACTTGAAACCTCCTCCTCCGCCTCCGTCTCCACTGATGCTGCCTGTCGAGCCACTCGCGTGCGACGATCGAAAAGAAGAATTTTGCCTCTTCTTTTTCTGGTCACTCATTCTATTCGTATAAGTTCTATACACTTGCATTTCAGATGCCAGACTGTTTCATTTGAAAACACAAGAGTAAATAATAAATTTCAATGCGTAATGCCGTTTAACAACAACTATAAACAACCACAGTCAATGGGAAATATATGATTATTGGTAAAATCATATTACAACATAAACTAAAGTTTTAAACATGTACAATCAGGGGGCGAAAATTACAGTGTTTTTGCAGTGCCGTCAGCGTTGTCATTGCACGTCTTTTTCGTGAGTGTTGGTTAGGTTCAGGTTAGGCATCGTGAGGGTCGGTTAGTGTTAGTGTTAGGGTTAGTTTAGCCATTAGAAACTCTGGTGGATTGATAGCAAAAGACAGTGTATTTTTCGCCCTCTGATAGTACATGATCGCCGAAAGTGCAATACAGTGTGGTAAAATGTAAGTTATGATAAGGAAAATAAACTCAAATGTAACTCTATTATTGAAGACAAAGGTTATGTAAAAGATAAAAAATTACATTTGTTTGTCGGTAAACATCTAATCTGCGACTAGCCGAAATCTAAAATTTTCCAAATATAGCGCCCGTTCCTAGAAGCGAGGGTATCTTATAGCGCTAGTACAAGTAGAACTGACGACTGCTAAGTAAGTAACTATGTCCTTTAATTAGGCCTATTGAACCGCCTGCAAACGCACTGCGGGAACATTAGGCTATATGAGAACAGAACATAGCGTTTACATTCATACAAAAATCGGAATATACAATTTTCAATAATCACATTAGGTCTATACAACTAAAAAACATAACATACATTTAGGCCTATGTGGAACCGTTTGGGAGAAAAAAGTTAAACAGTAGGCCTAATAAAAATTAAGGTCACTTGAATAGCATCCGTGTTATAAAACCACATCTAGTCAGGGTTTAAAGTGTGGCAGGACGATCATGTACGGCGTCCAGGCACTTATTTTCGAGGCTGGACGCTGTCCTGCTACTTATTTTGCCAGAACTCCCTGGACGATCTCCATGGCTGCATGGACGCCGTCCATGCAGTTACGGACGGCCGTCCATGACTGCATGTACGACCGACCAGACGGCCATATACTGCAGTCCATGAAACAGCATTTCTATACGACGTTCAGTAGGCTATGATAGCTTGCGCCTTAGTGATCCAAAATATAATTATGATACATGCACGTTGTGTAGCCTATAATGTTCCAAGCCAATAATTGAACCGAATCTCTGCGTCTCCATGTCGTTGTTTATCAGTCACTTCACCATTTATCTCTCCGAGACTCTCCCTCCCCCTCCCTCCCTCCCTCCCTTTCTGCCTATAGGCCTATCTTTCTCTGGATTCTGTTCCTCCTATAGATATTTCTTAAATATACCGACGCTATCTGTCTAGCTGTGTCTCTCTGTCTATTTTGTTCTTTCTCTCCATATATATATATATATATATATATATATATATATATATATATATATATATATATATATATATATATATATATTATATATATATATATATCTGACTTTGTATCTACCTGCCTTTCCTCGCCTCACTTTATATCTGTCGGCCTCTGCGTCTCCAATATTCATCCCTCCCTCCCTCCCTCCATTTCTCTCTCTCTCTCTCTCTCTCTCTCTCTCTCTCTCTCTCTCTCTCTCTCTCTCTCTCTCTCTCTCTCTCTCTCTCTCTCTCTCTCTCTCTCTCTCTCTCTCTCTCTCTCTCTCTCTCTCTCTATATATATATATATAATCTGTCGCTCTCTACGTAACTACCTCTCTCTCTACCTCTCTCAGGGGCGGATCCAGGATTTCTGGTTAGGGGGGGGGGGGCGTAAATACTACCAATCCAATCCCGTAAATATATATATACCATAGATGTAAAAAACGATGGAAACAGAATAAAAAACGGTAAAAAACGACGTTTTTTCGAAATAATAAAAAACGACAAAAAAACGATAAAAAACGGAAACGGAAAATAATTTGACTTTGCTACATCTAAAACCGCATTTTAACCTTGAAAACCTTGATTAGGAACCTACTACACGCAGTCTGTCTCATAAATGATGATGTTAAACGAAGAAATAATGACTTTAGTTAGCTGAATCCTTGAGAGTTTGCGGAAAACATAAAAAATATCAGAAAAAAAATAAAAGTTAGGAAAATAATAACATAAATAAATGAATAAATAAAGACAAAGAAATAATAAAAAACGATAAAAAACGATGGGGAAAATAAAAAACGAAAAAAACGACGTTTTTTGGGAGCGAATAAAAAACGGAAAAAACCGTTTTTTACAACTATGATATATACAGTGGCGGCGCCAGGATTTTGGGTTTGGGGGAGCTGAAGCCCTAAGCCCAACTAGAACATTTTTGATTTTTTTATGAAGCGCCGAAGGCGCGAAGCTGCGAGTGCCGAAGGCACGAAGCCCATACCGACTAGGGGGTATGGGGGAGCGTCGTAAGCTCCCCCAGCGGGGTCTGGGGCGGAGCCCCATCCGCCAGCGCATTTTTAGCTCTGTTGACCTCAACTTGAGCCCTTTTAAGGCTCTTTTTTGCCAGTTTTTTATGAACGATAAAATCATGAAAACTTAAATAATCCTGATGAGAATAACATATATTCTGACCAATTTGCATTCAGACCCTCTGGGTCGACTACTGCTGCACTCGTAGCTTTAACTCACCATTTACTTGAGTCAGTTAAATATGAACCATATGTTCGCTTGGTATCTTTGGATTTTCCTAAGGCTTTCGATACTGTACGCCAGTGTAAGGCATGATAGCCTGGCCGTACAGTTAGCCTCTATGCCGATTCCTGACTTTGTTTACAACTGGGTTCTTGCTCTTTTACAAAACCATGTGCATTGCACTTTCTGTCGCATAACCTCCTCTTTCAAGTGCATTAATGCAAGCATCATTCAAGGGTCTGGCCTTGGGCCAGTCAACTTTCTTTCCCTAATTTCTGGATTAAAACTGTTATTTGCAGGTAATAGGCTTTTTAAATATTCTGATGACTGTTACCTAATTATTCCTGCTTCAAATATTGACACTACTAATGCTGAACTTGATCACATTGCAGAGTGGGCTAGTAATTGTAATTTACGCCTTAATCATAGCAAGTCATGTGAAGTCATCTTTAGGCGTCCCCGTTCTAAAACTTCTTACTGCCCTCCCCCCCCCCCCCCCATTATAGGGATTGAACGAGTCGATTCAGTTAAGGTTCTTGCATATATCATGCTTTCATATAGATTGGGATTTTCTGCACACATTGATAATATTGTCTGTAAAGCAAAGCAATCATTTTATGCACTTTGTATCCTTGTGTCGCATGGTTTGGCAGGCAGCCGATTGCATGCATGATGTTGTACATTCCACCAAAGTCGCGCGAATGCTTTATTGTTCACCAGCATGGTGGGGTTTTGCAAATGAGGGTCAGAGGAGTCGTCTGTCTGCTATCATTAGAAAGTTGATACGCCAAGGTTTTTTGCCCACAAACACTCCTACTTTTGACATGTTATGTTCTAAGGCAGATGTATCCCTCTTTTCTTCTATCCTTTGTGACCCTGGGCATGTCCTCCATTATCTTCTTCCACCTGAACGTGTAACTGGTTACTCCCTTAGGCCCCGATCACATAATCTAGAGATACCACGATTTGATTCTTTGATTGGTTAGGGATTTATCACGAGAATGCTATATAGTTAACTTATTTGACGATAATAGTTTAGTAATTATATTTTAATTTAACTTGTGATTTTTAATTTGCACGTTTTTATTACCTATTATTACTTCTATGTAATATAATGATGTTCTGTGTCCCATTGTGCGTTTGCAAGTGGAGTAATAAAGAAAATACTTACTTACTTACTTACCAAATTGCAATTATATTAGTTTTAGGTCAGTTTAGTTTGAGAACATTTGCTCAGGTTTAGGGGGGGCGTACGCCGGCTCCGCCCCCCTCTGAATCCGCGCCTGTCTCTCTATCTCTGTATACCACCTGCATCTCTCCATATCTCTCTGGTCTTTTCCCCTTATTTTAATCAGTTAATCTCCATTCATTTGGCCCATTACCAATTCATGTTTCAGTGATGCGCTGAAACTTCGTCTTTGTAGATCTGGGTCGGTTTTTTAAAAATATTTTTTATTGCTCCCAAGTCAATCATATACAGTTCTGTTTTTTTTTTACTGTAAAACTTAAACAACAAATGTGATAACAGAACATAGTCAATTCAATGCAATTCACAGTTTTTGGAATACAAAGGGTATCCCTGAAGGGAAAAAAGAATCCCGCTAGGTAGGGGCCCTACTTTCAGCTTCAAGATTAACCAGATAAAATGTTGGGAGGTCAGCAATCAGTGCTGGAAGATTATATAAAATTATAGTGCACAAATAATGCAAAAAACAAAAATAAAAAGAATAAAACGACAGTTCACTTCTATTTTACTAGAGACATACATCCTTTTGTGCAATGTGTGCTCTGATTAATTGTTTAAAGTGAAAGAAAGATTTAGCAGTTCTCAAAGTTGTTGGTAAATTATTCCATATTAGTGGACCTTGATATATTTAATGGAGAATTTTCGTATATTAGTTCTTGGATAATCACTTATGTATTCTCTATTACTTCTAGTAAGATGAGTGTGATTGATTGTAGGAAAGTAGTCTAAAAAGGCAGAAGGTAGCAGGTTGTTATTAAATTTATACATAAATTCCAAGGTCTGAGCTGTTCTAATTTCGGTTATATTTAAGATATTAAGTTCTAAAAAAAGAGGCTTTGTATGGGCATTGTATGGAGACTTAGTGATAATTCTTATGGCCCTCTTCTGGAGTGTTATAAGACTGGTCAAGTGGGTGTCATAGGTGGAAGTCCAGATGAAATTGCAGTACGTCAAGTAGGGATGGATTAATGTAGAATATAACTGTCGCAGTACATGTGATGGAAGCAAATAAGATATCCTTCTGAGTATTCCTATGTTTTTTGAGACTTTCTTAGTAATTTCTAGAATATGTGTGTCCCATTTTAAATGTTGATCTATGTGAACTCCAAGAAATTTTGTTGATGAGACAGAAGGAATTATTGTGTCATCAATTTTAATTTCCCTGTTCGAATTTGGAATTACTTTTTGAGAGGTTCTAAATAAAATATAGTTAGTTTTTGACAAATTTAGTGACAACTTATTTGCCCTAAACCAATCATTGGCTAGGGCCAATTCCTCATTAACAAGTGATATTAGATAGTCATATGAAGCATGAGATATGAAGGCGTTAGTGTCATCTGCAAAGAGAATATAGTGTAGAAGAGTCGTAGAGTTAGGTAGGTCGTTGATGTAGATTAAAAATAACAGAGGCCCAAGTATGGATCCTTGAGGTACACCAAAAAAAATTAGTTTAAGATCAGAGAGACTACCATTACACAGGACTTGTTGATAACGACTGTTCAGATAGCTTTTAAACCAGTCCAGAGCCAGATCCCTTATTCCATAGTGCTCTAATTTTGCAGTAAGAATTTTATGGTCCACAGTATCAAATGCTTTAGCAAGGTCTAAAAAAATACCAATAGAGAATTCATTATTGTCCATAGCTTTAGATATTTTATCTTGTATGTCCAGAAGAGACATGGACGTGGAATGTCCCGGTTGAAATCCGTGTTGGAGTGGGTACAAGAGCTTGCTGTGCGTTATAAAGGAAAAAAGTCTATTGTACATTGCCCTTTCAACAAATTTAGAAAAGAAATTTAGTACTGATACTGGTCTATAATTAGAAATATCCGATTTACTGCCTTGTTTATGTATTGGAGTTATCTTTGCCTTTTTTATTTCAATTGGTACCAGTCCATTTCTGAACGAACAGTTGATTAGCTCAGCAAATGGCACAGCAAAGAAATCTATCAATGGAGATAATATTTTTGGATCAAGTTCATCTGGTCCGGAGCTATGAGTAATTTTTAACGTCTTATTAATAGATAAAATTTCCTGGGTGTCAGTTGGTAGAATAACAATGGAGTTCGAAGAAGATGGAGGCATGAAGTTGTGAAATGATTTAGTGGCTTGAGGAATTTTCATTGATAATGATTTTGGCAGTTCTACAAAGTAATTGTTAAATTTTTCAGCTATAAGTTTGGGGTCTTCAATTGTGGTTTCATTAATCTTTAATTCTTTGATTGAGGAAGTTTTTTCTTGACTACTTATAATAGATTTAATTACTTGCCAAGTTTTCTTTAAGTCACTGCTATACTTATTAAATTCTTCAGCATAGTACTGTCTTTCTACTTTCTTTCGAATTATTTTGAATTTATTTCGATATTTCGTAAAGATCTCCCTATTCATTGCGGTAGGATTCTTAATATATTTTATATAGAGTTTTTCTTTCTTTTTAATCGACTTCATTAGACCAGTGGTCATCCAGGGATGCTGAAAAGTATCTTTTTTCCGTTTTTGTTTTTCTTTTAAAGGAAAAGCCAGGTCATAATATGATTTAATGATGTTTATAAAAGATGAGTAAGCTAAGTCCATCTTGTTCTCTTTGCACTGCTGGATTACAGGACTCCAGTCAGCCTTAGATATTAAGGTATTAAATTCAGCAATTGTCTCTGGTGTCATGGTTCTAATTAGCTCTGATTTAGGTGCATTGACATATGAATGGGGTTCATTATGCATCCAAGTAATTATGGGAAGATGGTCAGATATATCGCTAATTAATATAGCAGAGCCAGTCACTGTGTCAGCAGAGTTAGTAAAAATATTATCAATAAGAGTCTTAGACGACTCAGTGATTCTAGTTGGACAGTGAATTAAAGGGATAAGATGATGAGCAGTCATACTTTCCACAAAAGCTTGGATAGGGGTAAAAGTCGCTTATTTCTTTGTCTTTTGTCAGTTAAAGAATCAATTAACAGGTCAAAGTCAGAGTTAAAAGCATTCAAATTACCACTTGGTGGTCTATATATAGTGCCCAGCAGAATATCCTTATTTTTCTTATACTGTAGATTTATAAATATACTTTCATACAGGTCTGAAGGACATGGATTAGCCATCCTAGTATATTCAATGCCATTCTTGATAAAGAAGCCCACTCCCCCCCCCACCCTCCCTCGATTCTATTCTCATAGACAAAACTATAACCAGGAATAAAGATAGAAGCAGCTGTAGAGTTTGATAGCCAAGTTTCAGTTACTGCTAAGACTGAGATATGTAGTTGCTGCATAAGAAGCTGTATGTCAACAAGTTTATGTATTATGCTTCTGCAATTTATATGCAACAGTGTAAAGGGGATTGTGTCCAGGTTAAGTTGCTGAGAGAGCTGGGTGGGGCAATAATAGTTAGAGTCTTTAATTAGATCACAGAAATAGTTCATATCAGGATCTAGGTCACTGTTGTTGATTAAATGCTTATTTGAATCTTCAGTCTTAAAAAATTGCAGCTTAGGAAAATCCTGTGCAGAGCTTTGGCTTATTTTGTAGGTAAGGTATGCATTATCTCCACATGTGCTACAAATGTCAGGTCCATCATTCCTCTGCTCTAAACTAGACATGCACACATTGCAGCAATGAATTTCAGGATACTGAGCTAAGTTACTCGTCGCTCTAAACTAATACACCAAAAAATATATAGAAGAGAAAAGAAAAAAACTAACAATCAAAGAAAAAGGTCCAACAGGCCCAAAAAAGACCAACAGACACAAAAACCGAAAACTATCGACATGAACATAAAGTGTAGCAATGTCCGTAAATTATACTTATATGGACACCATCATTCAGATGTTCTTATAACAATAGTTATATCAGGTAATGATAAGATTTTACTCTAGGTCATACTTGAGTTCTTTGGAGCTGAGAATTTCCCGAGAATGTCAGTGAGGAGCAAGCTTGTCGAGGTCATCCATCGATGATATCTTCAGCGGAGTATCACCGGCCAGGAGGGACTTCTTGACATAAATATTTCCACCGTAAGACCAGGAGGAGGCGATAGTCTTCTCCTTCACCATGGCTCGCGCAGAAGCATAGAGGAGGGCAGCGTTGGCGGTGAGATGTTCGTTGATGTAAATCTTGTGGTGCTCCAGGTGAGAAGGGTAGGAGGCTGGCTGATGTTTCAGAAGTTTCTTAGCATGGAAGACCTCGTTTCTTACTCTGCGCGTAGTGAAGCAGACGATGACGGGTTTGAGAGGAGATTTCTTGTTACCTGCTAGACGATGTGCTGTGCTGATGTCGTGCTCGGTGAGGTTCAGGTTTAGACGGTCCCGGCAAATTTGAATGATTCCGTTGGTGAGCGCTCTCTCGGTTTCAGTTCCAGTGTGATGCTGATTCTGAGGTTGAGATCCCGTACCGATATCTTCAGACGAGCAGACAGATATCCCATGGAAGATTAGGTTGTTTATTCGACTATGCCTCTCAAGATCCTCGACTTTCGCTTCAAGCACTTTCGTGGACGATTTGATAGTAGATACCTGGTCGCTGATTTCACGTAGAGATTCGTCGATTTTTGCGAAGGTTTCGATTTTGGTTGCTTCCATGTTCTGATTAACCGAGGCTGTTACGTCCGCAGTCACCTCCGCTGCGAGTTCCTTGACTAAAGATTTCATCATAGGAATGAGAAGCGTGGAGAGACGGTCCAATAGCACATTCACTACCTTATCGTCAAGGACTAACTCAGATAGTTCCTCAATTTTTGCCATTTTTTTGGCCATGACTATAGATTGAGCGAAATTAGTTGAATCGAAGTTGAAATTCAAGCGTTAGCGTTAGCAAACAAACTTCGGTAGGCAAACCTCACGTGTTATAACGAGTTGACTGGGTGTGGCCATGCAGATGCGTAAATAGTTAAAGTTCGAGACCATTCAAGTTCATTCCAACGATGTAATTCCTCATTTATTTTGATAGTTATTCCATACTGCCATCACGAAGCGGTGTCTCAACGATTTACTGTTTTACTATGAGAAAACTATTGCTCAAAAGAGTTTTAAAACTGAAATTTGTCGAATGTTTACGGTCATGTTATCGTCAATCCACCACCATGATCACGTGACCTTAGGAATAGACTTCTAGATATTTAGATCAGGGGTCTCAAACACGCGGCCCGCGGGCCGCATGCGGCCCGTGGACCCAAATAATGCGGCCCGCGAGAGCCATCTGTTTTTTAAATTTTCATTTAAAGAAAGAACTTGATTAAAAACCGAATTCTGCTGTTCTTTTGCGATTTGAACCAAGGTTCAAACTGTTTTCTTCTAATTTTTGCACTGGATATTAAATCTGCAACAGCAGATAGGCCTATATATTTTATGTCACAGGCTCACAGCTCTCTTAATAATATTTGCCCCGATCTCAAATCTTAATAGCATGATAAATATTATTAGGCTATAGGGCCTACGTCAAATTCCTCCTAAAACCGCCCATGCTCAGACTGCGTGAAAAGTTTGCTGTCAGCCACCAACGTTAAGAAAGGGCGGTTAAATTCTAGATCGCCGCGGTAGCAAGTAAACATCATGGCGACCAAAGATCCGCTCGTAATAGAACGCGTGCACGTGACGGCAAAAAAAGCCCAATATTTTCGCGGACTATGGTGATGCATACGCCAATGTTTTCGCGAAAGTAAGTAAGTAAAAATACCATGAAACGGTTAGTTTAATAAATATTAATACGCTTAAATAAGCTTAATAACACAACAAAATCGATGGACCTTAACACATTGGCCGTCATCTACGAGATACCTCGCGGTAAGCGCGAGATCTCGCGGTAATAAACCGCGGAGATATCTCGCGGTTTTTTACCGCGAGATCTCGCGCTTACCGCGAGGTATCTCGTAGATGACGGCCAATGTGTTGAGGTCCATCGATTTTGTTGTGTTATTAAGCTTATTTAAGCGTATTAATATTTATTAAACTAACCGTTTCATGGTATTTTTACTTACTTACTTTCGCGAAAACATTGGCGTATGCATCACCATAGTCCGCGAAAATATTGGGCTATTTTTTGCCGTCACGTGCACGCGCTCTATTACGAGCGGATCTTTGGTCGCCATGATGTTTACTTGCTACCGCGGCGATCTAGAATTTAACCGAAAGGGCCTATGTTGAGGTCTTCAGTTGAATCATACCAAATGAGTGTAAGGATCCACAAATTATATTTTTTATGTTTCCCCGTCCGTCTGGTCGGTATGAGAGGTCGCTTGTGATTGGCCGGTATAAAAGATCGCCTGTGATTGGTCGGTATAAGAGATCGCCTGTGATTGGTCGGTATAAGAGATCGCTTGTGATTGGTCTGTATGATATTTGCGAAGCAGTGTGGAAGGGAATTGCTTTACGCTCGAGATCCCTTTCCCCCAAGTTTAAAGTGCAAAATAATGGAATTCCTTCCCTCCTACGCATTTACGGCCATGAGTCAGATAGGTTATAGGCTAATACTCTGGACAGAGAACCTCTATCAGCATTGGCGCCATCGCGACGTTAAAAAAATCAAATCAAATATTTATTTATTCCTTGGAGCATATCAAACACAATATAATTATATAGGCTAGCCTAGTCATGAATAACCAATGTGCCTACATGTAGGCCTAGGCTATTATAGTATTCGTTCATTCATTCATTCATTTCAAGAATTTATATAGCGCCTCTTCAAGAAATCCACTCAGAAGCGCTCCCAGTCCAACCACGGTGAAACAAAAAAGTTTTAAGGAGCTTGTAGAACACTGACGAGTCGACCCTAGGCAGCAAGCGCATCTGCAACGGGAGACTATTCCAGACAGAAGGACCTACAACAGTACTGAGAAAGCACGACGCTGACAGGTTGATGATTCAACACGCGGGACCAAAAGCTTACCGCTAGAGGCAGAGCGAAGGGCTCTGCGAGAAAGGACAACAGATAATGGACAGCAGAGTTCACACAGATAAGTCGGGGCTAACATTGCAACGGCATATTATATGTTAGACAGTCAAATCTTTTCATGTTTAAAAAATATTTTAAGAATATTATATGTTAGACAATCAAATCTTTTCATGTTTAAAAATATTTCTTTGCCGGACCAAAAAGTGGTGGTGACTGTCACGACCACTTTTAAAAGTGGGCCATGGTGATCGACTGGACTGTGTCGATCTGGACACCACCGTCACATAGCCTAGAAAGTTACGCCTATGTCCTTTATAACATTTCGAAAGTTGTGACGACCCCCATCAACAAAATTTATAGAGTTGCCCCGTATCACTGCATTTTTTACCATTGTTCATTGTTATGCATTTTCACACTCATAATTCGAATTTCGAAATCCTCTTTTGGAAATTGTATGAGGTTTCTGACTTTGGCGATTCTGAAACCAACCTGCTATTCGGTATAGGCCTACAGTTTGCAGTTGAAGTTGACTTCAACAGCTGCCACGTCTTGCTGTTTAAACTTCCAAAATCCTCTGCCTTCTTGAAGTCGTCAGCCTTGTTCTTCAAAAATACTAGTCATGTTACCTGTAGGCCTATAGTTAGGATGTTTAGTAAGCTTATAATCTGTATGGTACGGTACTTCTGTTTATTTGTTGGGTTTCATCGATTCGACCGACAAAATGTCAGTAAAAATAAAACACATTAATTTCTCTGCTCATGCTGCAACTAGCCTATTAAACAATAGGCCTAGGCTATACTCTGAAAATTGGTCAATAGGCTATGCTATAGTTCTTCTATTCTTAACATTCGTTTCACCTAGCTGATTCGATTTGGGCGAGTATCGATTTAATAAACTTTACCCCAGTACTGGTGTCCTTTACGAATGCGCCGAACAGGGGAGGGTTTTGGGAAGAGGATGTGCTCCACCTCAATTAACGTCAACATGTTTTAAAATTTCCACACCGCTTTGGTAGCATAATTTTTATTAGGCTCTCTACTTTTTAAAAATCTCAATAATTTCAGTTCTGAAATACATAATATTACTACTTAAATAAAGCCCATTGTATTTATTTAATTTCCACATCATGATGGCTGCATTTTAAGGTGTCATGTTAAGAAAAATAGCTCATTTTTTAATGATAGGCTATAGTCATGGTTTAAAACTCCATTGTGTCAGGCCCCATTGCAATTGTTTAAAAAAGTTTTAGATTTGCACACTGCAGTCAAACTGTGACTTTTCAGCCGTCGTATTAACAAAATTAGCCTAGGCCTACTCATGATTTCTATGCACACAGACATGGTTCAGACTTCAATAAGGGGTCGTCCATAAGGACCATAAAGGACGTCCGCAGAAAATGACCCACTTTGAACCCCTCCCTCCCCCATTGTCCGCACTTGTCCGCATTTAGCCTCACCCCCCCCCCTCCTACCCTATTTGCGGACGTCTGCATGACAAAGCCCAAAACAATTAGCTTTAACCATCAATAGCTGTTCCCTGATTTATATATATATATATATATATATATATATATATACTGGGGTGCCCAGCCTGATAGTAACAGCACTCAATTTTAGTCCATAAGTTCCATGGCAACTAAAGGAAACGTCTCTGCTCTATGACGTCATCTATTATTCTTAGCAAATAATTGTAGAGTTAAAGAATGGAATCAATATCGTAAATTTAATAGCCTAATAATTATTATTGATTCGTGGTTTTAACTCGTCAGTTCATTCGTCCAATCAGAATTCATGATTGTTATGCGGATCTTTAAAAGAATATTACCAAGTCTGCAATCGAATTCTTAGCTACACTTTCAACTAAGCCTAAAATGTCCTGTCTCTGGCGGCAATGAAACCATGGCACATTGCAATGGTGTCGATGCACCAGCTTATCCAAGCACACACACCCATAAAACTCTCTTTTTGAACTTTCAAATACTTATTTAACGTAATAGGTCAAATGAAATGCGAGTGATTACCGAATAGGAGTGGTATATACAGATCCTACGTGCCGGTTAGAGGTCGTACTGATTAGGGTTAGCCCAATGAATTTTCACAAGGAGTTACCCTCTTATAATGATCAGCTAGGGGCGTATTCACTAGCAAAAAAACTGATTCAGCTTCGAAAGTCGCTAGTTTTCAAAGTTTTGGTCTGATTAAACATTCGATTGTCCATGAGACAATCCTGTTTCCATCTATATTTATTCTATCTGTCTGTCTGTCTACTCTGTCTCTCTGTCCATTGATTATGTACTAGCTGTGTATACTCGGCTATATTTCTGCTTCATTGACTTCACAAAAGCGTTTGACATGATACAACATGACAAACTTTGGTTAACCATGTTAGAAATGGGTTTCCCGCCTCTAATAGTTCAGCTGCTGCAGAAACTTTATAAACAACAACGCGCAAGTATTAGGACAGATGGACTCACGTCACCATGGTTCAGAGTTAAGAAAGAAGTGCGTCAAGGGTGTAACCTTTCACCATGCCTTTTCAACATTTTAGCTGAACAAGTAATGAGAAAAGCCTTGGAAGGATTCACCGGTGGATTCAGAATCGGGGGTAAAACCATTAACAACATAAGATACGCGGACGACATTGTGTTACTGACTACATCACCGGAGGAGCTACAAGAAATAGTGGACAGAATTGAGAGATCTGCAAACGAGTATAGCATGAAGATTAATGCTGCAAAGACAAAGGTCATGACAAATACGGACACGTTGTTGGATATAAGAGTAGGCTAATCAATGGTAGATTAGAACAGGTAGACTCCTTTGTCTATCTAGGAAGCAGAATAACGAAAGATGCAGACTGTACTGTAGAAGTAAAGTCAAGGTTAGCCATGGGTACATCAGTCATGATTAAGTTGACAAAGGTTTGGAAGAACAAGGCAATCAGCTCCAAGACAAAGATACGACTGATGAGGGCCTTAGTGTGGCCAGTGGCAACATACGGTTGTGAGACGTGGACTCTAAAGAAGGAGGAGGAAAGACTTATACAGGCTTTCGAAAACAAATGCATCAGGAAACTACTACGTATTTCATGGACAGAAATATTGACTAATGAACGAGTTTACAAATTAGCAGGGACAAAAAGCGAGTTATTAGGTCATGTCAAAACCCGGAAATTACGTTACTTCGGTCACATCCTGCGACAGCAGGACAATAATGAAAATAGTGTCATGACGGGATTAGTGCAGGGTGTTCGCGGTCGCGGTAGACCTAGAATATGCTGGCTTGATAACATCACGCTGTGAACCGGTTTATCAGGAGCGGCGCTATTGCGGACTGTAAAGGATAGATATTGCTGGAGTACTTTGGTCCACTCATGTAGCCAACCGTCGCGCAGCACATCAATTCATGGTTAATGCAATCAAAAGCCTTGCTGTAATCGATGGAACAAATGTATACTTTTTGTCCGTACTCTCTTTGGCTCTCCAATCAGGTCATGACAAATACGGACACGTTGTTGGAAAGCCTTTGCAGGTTCATATGTCCACATGTTGGCAATGTGATCCCGAGTACCACGAGATTTCCTAAATCCTGCTTGATTGTCTGGAAGTTCTCTTTCAATTATACTCTCCATTCTTTTATGAATTATTTTAAGTAGTAGGCCTATTTTACTTGTGTGAGAAATCAATGCTACCGTCCTATAGTTTTCACACTCTCTCGCATCTCCTTTTTTAAAAATAGGAATGAAGGTTGAGCTTTTCCAGTCATCTGGCCATTTTCCGGTTGTCCATATATGTTATTACATAATCTTGTTATTGTCTTTATCATCACCTCATCCCCGCTTTTATCATTTCTATAGAAATCCCATCCTGGCCGGGTGCTTTATTGTCCTTCAGTTGTTTGATTGCCCATTCCACCTCTGCTTCCAATACTTCTGGTTCGTTTTTATGTTCTGTTACAACAATTTTCTCTTTGATTACTCTCTTATCTTCACTATACAGCTCCTCCGTGTATTCTCTCCATCTGTTCTTCATTCCCACTTCATCTACGATTATGTGTCCATCGCCTGACTTCAAAGAACCCATTCTTGGTGTGAATTTTCTCGCTATTTCCCTCACTTTTGAAAACAATTCTCTAATTCTTCCTTTCTTTCCCTCTTCCTCCATTTCTTTGTACATATCATTTAGGTATTTTTATTTATTCATACGTGCTTGTTTTTGGAATGAATTGTTCATTGCTCTTATCTTGACCTTATCTCCTTCTCTTTTGGGAGCTTTTCTTTCTTCAGAATTCTTCCATCTTAAATTGATCGCCTGTTACGTCACCTCAACAATTTAGTTCAGACTTAGACCTGCGACAATCTTGTAATCACCATTGCAAGATTGAGTTTGAATCAAATTTGACAATGATACTACTCATACTATGTATAGCAGCGTTTGCTATGGTCATACATTTTAAATTGCATGGTTGTGGAGTTTGCATGGAGGCATGTAGGCATTGTAGGCCTATACGGCACCATAGTATGATTGTCTTCAAATCAATTTTTTCATAAGCTTATATTTTGATTCTACATTTTAAAGACTGCACTTTTCTCTACATTTCTTCACATACATATAGTAGACGATTGCTCGAGACGGTGAAGCCAACAAATCCGATGTTACTACATGTACATGTAAGTATGTACAATGTATGTATGCACGTTTGTCGTGCAGGGAGGAAGCTGTGGTCATCGCGTAGGAAACTGATCAGATTCCTCCATCTGACTTAGACATCTACGTGTATAGACACGTTGGAAGCCGTAAGGCACAGACGCTGATTCCTGGCTGATGATGCAGAGCAGCGTTGAGTAGAAGAAGGAGAATGACAAAGATGGAGACCGATGAAAAGGAGGAGGAGGAAGAGGAAAAGGAGGAGGAGAGAAGTAGGAGGACGATAAACAGAACGAGAAGTACGAGGAGGAGAGGAGGGGCAAGAGGAAGGAGGAAAGGAGCAGAAGAGGAGGATGAAGAGAAGACAAAGGAGGAGGAGAAAAAGGACAAGTACGAAGTAGAAGAAGAGGAGGAGGAGGAGGAGAAGGAGGAGGAGGAGGAAGAGGAGGAGGAGGAGAAAGAGGTGGAGAAAGAGGAGGAAACGAAGAACAAGTAAGAGGACGATGAAAAGGACTAGGAGACTGCGAGGAGGATAGGAGGAGGAAGAGGAGGAGGAGAAGGAGGTGGACGAGAAGGAAGAGTGAGCGAATCTTTTCGTGCTTCAACAGCATCGACTAATCGCTGTCAGCCGTCTCCGCCTCCTCCGCTTCCCCTTATCCTCCCCTTATCCTCCCCTTATCCTCTCCCTTATTCTCCCCGAATCCTCCACCTCCTCCTCACACGCCAAAGGATGCTCGTTCGCTCGCTGTCTCGTCCGGTTTTGTTGCCACTTCCTATCTGTAACACGCACATGCTCAATTTAAAACATATACATGCATTGCATTGCATTGCATTGCATTGCATATAAACAATGATCCCGTTATTTCTCTCTCTCCTCTCTTCTACTCTGATGTATCTGCTTATCTGTACTTTTCTGCTGTATCTCCTTTCTATCGCTGTCTATAGTTCTTTATTTCTCTATCTCTACATGTTCAGAACAGAATATTCGACCACAATCATCGGTGTGTCTCTTTCTACCTGTCTGTCTGTTCTGTATGTCTGTCTGTGTGTGTCTCTCTCTCTTTCTGCCTCTGATTGTATGGCTCTTATCATCTCTGTCGCCTTCCTCCCATCCCCCTCAGTCTCAACCCTTAGACGTCATGGCGATTTGCTGATGCATTTAAAGGTTGTTTGGATTGGATTGGGCGTCTGTTCGTTCGTCCGTCCGTCCGTTCGTTCGTTCGTCCGTCCGTTCGTTCGTTCGTCCGTCCGTTCGTTAGTTCGTCCGTCCGTCCGTTCGTTCGTTCGTCCGTCCGTTCGTTCGTTCGTCCGTCCGTTCGTTCGTTCGTCCGTCGTTGGTTGGTTGTCATGATTTAGCGCAATTTCTTCGTCGTTCCATTTCGTCGGCTAAATGCGACTCTTTGTGGCATTAATGGCTCCACGGATTGCCTCTCTCGCTCCCGGCGTCGCCTCCTCCCTACTCCTCCCTCCACCTCCCTTCCGTCATCCCCTTCGCACATCCCTCCTCTCCATGTTCCTCTTCAACATCCCTCTCCACTTCTCCTCTCCCTCCACATATCGCTCTGCGCGGCTGCTGATGCTGCTGATGCTGCTGCTGATGCTGCAACGTCTAAGCCGAGATATCAAACCATAATTCGAAGAGTCCGCCGCCGCTTCAGCTGCTGCTTCAGCTGCTGCTGCTACTCTGGCTCTGCAGCCGTCGCCGCCGCTTTTTCGCGATGCTTTACGCCTCTGCAGAGCGACCATCCGGAGCCATCGTATTTGCACATGCCTCTCTTGCTGTGGCTCACTGTCTATACCTCTATGTATCTCTGTCTAACTGCAGTGTGAGTCGTATACGTGTGCAAATGTGCGTAATGTGTAGTGTCACACGTGTGCGTTTTATATAGCGCCTATTGTTTCCGAAGGGAACCGTTTTGAAATGGATCAGAGGTTAAATATAGGAGCAGAGACGCAACCAGAAGCAATCGTCTCCGCAGCCACTCCTTCTCCATCCGTTGCAGCTACATGTACATGTAATCTCTCGAGCTACTCTTGGGTTTTACGTTCAGAAAATTTCATCGACTGTGTGTGGACTGCATGCTAACTGCTGGTAATTGCTGCTAATTACAAGCTAACTGCTGCTAATTGATTATAATCCAGTGTTTTTCTTGCAGAGTCATCTAAGTGCATTTAAAATTCTCGACTAACCGGATGGAAAATAAGTGGAACCAAAATCAACAAGCACAATCATGTCGGCTGATTAGGCCTATCTATAATTATCTAAGCATCAGGTCAGATGAAATAATTCATAGGAAACGAAAATGAATCTGGAACGCGGTGAGCAGAAACTGAGACAGAGCAGAGGAGGAGGTAAGACAAAATTTGGAATAGAAGGAACAGCAATTCCATCAGTTGCATCAACTGTCAGGCGATGCAATATGATGCCATACGATGCAATGTAGTGTATACAATGCAATGTAAATATGATGCAATGTAGTGTATACGATGCAATGTACATATGATGCAATGTAGTGCATACGATGCAATTTACATATGATGCAATGTAGTGTATACGATGCAATGTAGGCTACATATGATGCAATGTAGTGTATACGATGCAATGTAGGCTACATATGATGCAATGTAGTGTGTCATTATGTAACATCATGTAATCATGCAATTGCATCAAAAGTCACACGGTGTAATGCATTGAGACGTGTTGTGATTGGTGTTGGACTGGTGGACAGTGGCAGTGCATGGTGTGTAATCTCGTTTCATTTAATCCACGACTCGAGGCGTTCATGCCATGAAATGCGATATGATGTTATGCGAAATAATTCAATGAAGCGTTGTATTACTTGGTCCATTTGATTTGCACCTAAGGCACATCATATTATAAGATAGTGCAGTACAGTGCATGCAGTGTTATATGACATTATAATTATATATAGTGTGAGTTGTTCAGCATCTGTAGCCTTAGGAGCTTCTCATCTGTCCATCAATAAAGACACTCGAGGCAATCAGAAGACTAGACTCGTTTGTATGTGAGTGCTCACGTTTGTGCAGTGTGTGTGTGTGTGTGTGTGTGTACTGGTGTGTGTGTGTAGTTGTGTGTGTGTGTGTGTGTGTGTGTGTGTGTGTGTGTGTGTGTGTGGCGTTGTGCCCGTGCGTGTAGACTGTAGATCCACGTTTGTCTGCGTGCATCATGTGCATGTGTATGTGTCTAACTGTATCTCTGCATCCCTTTGGCTTTCGCTTTGTTTCTCAATCACTGCTAATAGCTATACGACGAATCCATGATGTCCGTAATTGAAGACCAACTGAGCTTAGAGACTGAGACACCTTACAGTCTCCGGTTCTCGTTTCTGTTAAATGACTCACTGTATATAATTTATATATATTTATATATATATATATATAGTTATATATATATTATATACAATGATTGGAAGAAGATAATACGAACCGTTGAAGGAGGGAACAGTGGCGGCGCCAGGGGGGGGCTAGGGGGGGCTAAGCCCCCCCTATCGGCGGCTCAGCCCCCCCAAAACAAAACGAGAAAAATCTCTACAACTGCTAACTTCGAATAGGAAAGCTAGACAGTGACCAACGGCAATGAAATCACTAATCATAGCGTAGAGGGCTTATCCTAATAGAATCCACCGCATATAATATTTTGCCAAATATCCCCCCCCCGACCCGTCATGAGGTTATGTATACCATAATTTATTATGTAGCCCGCCGGCTGGCTGAGGGTCTACACCAGTAGTCTTATACAATCACATGCGAAATGGGGTTTTCAATTAGCAGCAGCACTCATGTTGAGACTTTTGGGGCTTGGTAACGGTCCCCAAGTTTGTGGTCAAACCCGGTCCTAGGGTGTGCGGGGCCCAAGGCAGCAAGAGATTCTCTGAAAAGGGTTCTGAAGCAGAACATTTACGAAGTTGATTTCCTGCCAATATGGTAGGCCTAGCCCGGGGCTGAAAGTGGTTTGGAAAGTTGCCTGGTCTGACTTTGAGCCGAAATTTTTCAGAAATCTTGCTTGGTTATTCGCCCAGAATGGTAGAAATTTCTCCCATTTTTGGTACCTGACGACCTTTTTAAGTCATTAATTTTTTGCCCAAATTTTTTTTAAATCATACCATTTTTACCTATTTCTTTTGTTCGATGACCTGTTGTTTTTAGTTGTTTGCCCACAAATTGTTAAGACTTGCTTCTCGGCTGATACCCGGCACCAGCAGGTCAAGAAAATCAATGCCGGGTCGCAGACCCTGACAGACCCAGACCCGGCTCACTTTCAGCTCTGGCCTACAGCCTATACTTATACACTGTAGTTGTGACTCGCTTTATTTGCAGACTCATGGGTGGAGTTTGGTCTCAGCTCAGGAGGGGGGGGGGCTAAATCAATGTTCCGCGGATCTCCATTATAATAATAGTCAAGTTAACTTCAAAACAGCAGGTCGTTGATAACACCAGAATCAAAATTATGACCTTACCCACCGGAAAATCGTTGGGAACAATAAATCAAAAATAATATCCTTAGACACCCGAAAATTGTAGATAACACTAGAATCAGAATAAAGTCCTTAGACAC
>OX243812.1:25976175-26016175 GCA_945859605.1 Lumbricus rubellus | reverse complement strand
AGAGGATCACACCAGGAAAGGAGAAGGAGGAGGACAGCGAATTAAGAGGACGGAGCGCATAAAGAATGATGGAGGAAGAAGAATAGGAAGAGGAGGAGGAAAAGTAACTAAAGTGAAATGGAGGAGGAAGAAAAATAATGGAAGAGGAGATGGAAGGAGGAAGAATAATAAGAGGGGGAATGAAGGAGTAGGATGATGAAAAAGAAGATCTATACAGTAATTGAGAAGATGAATACGAAGGAGGAGGAAGACGACGACGACGACGAGGAGGAGGAGTAAACAGAAGAGGTAGGAGAGAAACGATGTCCATTACGCGAAGAGGACAGACTGACTGACTGACTCACTAACCTGCGGAGTACGGACATATATAACAAGAGGTGGATGGCAGGATTCCTTTTAGCGAAATGGAACTGGAAGACTTGTGTGGCTGTAGGTCTTCTCGACTCAAGAAAACAAGTTAACAGACTAATGGGCAGACAGACAGACAGCCAGACAGACAGACAGACAGCCAGACAGACAGACAGACAGACAGACGTACCAGATGGCAAACAGTCGGAACTGAGAAGAGGACAGGCGAGCACACTAACAGGCTACTGAACTGTGCACACTGCACAGTCATGCAGTGAAAAAGCTAAAAGCGACAAATTTGTGGAATGATGTATTGATGGCGAAATTCAAACAGAAGGAATGACGCATGAAGAAACAGTTTATATAGAGTTATAGACCGAGTTTAAATAGACATGGAGCAAGAACAGCACAACCAAACTGCAAACATAGATAGGCATATTGAGTTTATTATTGACAGAGACAGACAGACAGACAGACAGGCAGGCAGGCAGACAGACAGACCTTAAATCTGTATTAGCATTATTGTAGACAAACAGACTCGTATGTATACACGCGAACACAAGCAGGCAGGCGTAGGCAAGCAGAAGCAAACAGACAGGTAGGGAGTGAGTCAAAGAAGCAGCCTAGCGGACATTAAGTCTTCGCCCCCCGTAGACCAATTTACGCGAGAAAGTCGTTGACCCGACTAACTGTAATAAACGACAGCGGAAGTTGGTTGGTTGGCTCGGTGACCAGGAGGAGAACGGGGGAGGAAGACTAGGAGGAAGAGGAGGAGGAGGAGGAGGAGGAGGAGGAGGAGACAGCTGTTAGCAGATTAAACTTCTTCTGTCTGTCCGTCCGTCCGTCCGTCCTTGTGTTGGATCTGTGTCTTCCTGTTTAGGTTGTTGCCAATTATAGACGCCACTTGTGTACATGCAATCACTGCATGGTTTCTATAATTATTATCATGTTGATAATGTCTGGTTACACTGAGGTCCAATGGCGCCCATAAAACATCAGTGACTAGCAGAACAAGCTGCATGGTTAAAAAGTATTCTGTGGCTTTGATACTCGGGAAAGACTTCGATGTTTCTTGACCGAAGAGACGATGACGAGTCTGACCAACTTCAGCAACAGATGAGGAGCAGAGGATGGAGAGAGATGAACACAGACGACGAAAGAACATCTAACCAATTCATGATGTTATCTTAATAGATGACATCTAACCAATTCATGATGTTATCTTAATAGATGACATCTAACCAATTCATGATGTTATCTTAATAGATGACATCTAACCAATTCATGATGTTATCTTAATAGATGACATCTATCCAATTCATGATGTTATCTTAATACATGACATCTATCCAATTCATGATGTTATCTTAATACATGACATCTATCCAATTCATGATGTTATCTTAATACATGACATCTATCCAATTCATGATGTTATCTTAATAGATGACATCTATCCAATTCATGATGTTATCTTAATACATGACATCTATCCAATTCATGATGTTATCTTAATACATGACATCTATCCAATTCATGATGTTATCTTAATACATGACATCTATCCAATTCATGATGTTATCTTAATACATGACATCTATCCAATTCATGATGTTATCTTAATAGATGACATCTATCCAATTCATGATGTTATCTTAATAGATGACATCTATCCAATTCTTGATGTTATCCTAATAGATGACATATATCCAATTCATGATGTTATCTCAATAGATGGAATAGATGAGTATCCATCTCCGTGGTGGTTGGTTACGACGGATATGGACACTTCGACTCATACATGTACATGTACATGTATAAACCGCAGTTGAAATGGACTTCCAGTCGTTTGATCGAATCTGACCATCATCCATTGACCATCCACTGACCATAGCTGTTAGTGTCCGCTCAATTTCAATTTAAACGTACATGTATCAAGACATCCTATCAATGCATCTGATGACAAATTGCTCCAATCAATAACAATCACAAGCTGCCTCCTCATCCTCCCATTCTTTCTCCTCCTCCTTCTCTTAATTCTTCTCTTCCTACTAGTACTCCTCCTCCTTCTCCTCCTCCTCATGGTCCTCCTTTTCTCCTCCTCCTCCTCTTCCTCCTTCTTCCTCTCCTTTTCTTTCTCCTTCTCTTACTAGTCCTCCTCTTTCTCCTCCTCCGACCGATGCAACCAGACAACAATTAATGTGGTCATTGTGTTGATCAGACAAAAACTGTCGGACACCAGACAACATTGAATGCACTCCCCCAACTCATCATAACCGTCATCGTCATAATTATTATTGTCGCAGAACAAATTTGAAAAGAAAAATCGATCGACGGGTTATTTGGTGTTATTTAGTGTTATTTAGTGTTATTTAGTGTTATTTAGTGTTATTTGGTGTTATTTAGTGTTATTTGGTGTTATTTAATGTTATTTAGTGTTATTTAGTATTATTTAATGTTATTTAGGGTTATTAATTTTAGTAAACATTAGATGTCTGGTCGCCCGTACCTATACGCCAAGGCTAAGCAGAATGAAGTCGCCGACACTTCGTACTCATATAGCTACCTCGATGACTATAGGGCCTACATTGCAGCTCTTTTGGTCTGTCTGTGCATAATTAGGCCTTTTAAGAATATAAATTATTTGATATGCATAATATTATGTATACTGTATAATAATAAATCTGAAGGCATGAGATTCTTGTTTGTTTGGGTTTTATTTTGAAAGAGAGGGGAGAGTGCGCCTCAACAGAAAGTGATGATTATCTATGGGGAGCTAATGTCCACAGAAAATGTGTACGTTGTCAACGAAGAATTGATGTCGTTGACAGACAGTGAGAGACTTCCGCACAAACGAATAGAAAAAAGAGACAGTGACAGACATACACACACAGACACACAGACAAATGGACAAAGACGTACAGAGACAGAGATAGAGACGTATAGAGACAGAGACAGAGACGTATAGAGACAGAGACAAAGACGTATAGAGAGAGAGAGAGAGAGAGAGACAGAGACAGAGAGAGAGAGAGAGAGACAGAGACAGAGACAGAGACAGAGACAGAGACAGACAGACAGACAGACAGACAGACAGACAGACTTAGCGGTGAGTAGGATTGGCAGCTGGGAGAGTATAATATAAGGACCGCGACGATGATTGATGGACGAGGGAAAAGAGAAAAGAGGAGAGGGTCGAGGGAGGAGGTCTTTGACAGGCAGCCACAGTTTAGCATGGCGTGGATTGGATTAAAAGCGTCTGACGGAACTGCAGAGAGAGAGAGAGATAGATAGATAGAGAGAGAGAGAGAGAGAGAGAGAGAGAGAGAGAGAGAGAGAGAGAGAGAGAGAGAGACAGACAGACAGACAGACAGACAGACAGACAGACAGACAGACAAACAAACAAACAGAGCGAGAGAGAGAGAGAAAGAAAGAGAAAGAAAGAGAGAGAAAGAGACAGACAGACAGACAGACAGACAGACAGACAGACAGACAGACAGACAGACAGACAGACAGACAGACAGACAGAGACGCTCTTCCCAGGGGAAGAAGAAGAAGAAGGAGATGGTGATGATAATGATGTCAAATGCAATACCGCTATGGGACATTCAAAATAATATGAGTAACGCATAGAAAAAATGGCCGACAAGAAGGAGGAAGAGGAGAAGTAACAGGAGAAAGAAGAGAAGGAACAGGAGGAAAAAAAGGAGAAGGAGGTAGATGAGGAAGAAGAGGAGGAGGAGGAGGAGGAGGATAAAGAAGAGGAGGTGGAGGATAGGACAGGGAACAGAGGAGAAGAAGAAGGAGACGATGACAAAATTATACAAGGAGCTCACGAGAATAAAAAAAATTAAAGCATAATATCAGAAGAGAAGGCGCCATAGAAGCTATTTCACTTGATCGTTGTCGACGATCAAAATGACTGTTCGACGATGCCTGGACCAGACCTTCTAGCAGCCAAGTACCTCTTCATGGACGCTGTACTCCGAATCTCCTCAAGGTCGGCCTCATCAAAGATGGCCGACGACGCAACGGCTCCCTTGTTCTCGAACGTCTGCGCCGCGGCCGACGCCGACGATACGCTGTCGACACTGGTCAGGAACAACTGCGACAGACGACCGCTGCCCCCTCCTGACCCTCCCCCGACGGCCCCAGACCCACCCCTGCCTCCATCGTGCAGCTGTTGAAGCCTCTTCTTCCGATCGTACCTTCTTGCCCCGATGGCGGCCAGACCGAAGAGGAAGGCGAGGCCGAGGAGGCAGGCGACTGATCCACCGATGACCGATGACGCGTGGCTGCGAAGGCCCGACTCAGCGAAGCCACGGTGACGTGTCGTGACCGTCGTACAGTTGAAGGGTTGAAGGTCTTGACCCCCTTCTCCTCCGTTGGATGGAGGAGGAGAAGGAGGAGGTGGTGGAAGAAGAGGAGGAGGAGGATGACGACGACGGATGATGCTGATGCAGACGTCGTAGACTGTGTTGGGCGATAGGTCGCTGATCGTGTACGATCTCATGTACGGCTTGACCGAGAATCGAACCGGAGTCGACTCGTTGACCTCTGCACCAGGGTCAAGTCCCTTCTCCACCTTCCCATGCTCCTCTGCGTTGATATGTCGTCGTCTGCTGCAGGTGATGAGGTGATCTCTGGTGTGATCGACACCTCGCCACGTCACCGTGATGGTGCTCGACGTCACCCGTAGCACCACTATCACCGTCGGCAAGGTCCGGACACGCAGGGACAGCGTCCGAGAGTCGCTGTTGGTTGCACTGGCTCCCACGCACGTGTACATGCCCTGGTGTCCGGGAGTTACTGACTCCAAGGTCAGGGTCCCATCAAAGTCAACCTACGACCATAATTAAGGATAAACGATTTTCAAGTGAGTTGTAATTCAGAGTCAGACAGAAAGGATGAGAATAGTAAAAGTGAAGGAAGGGTAGGAAGAAGGAGGGCAGAAGGGTGATTAGATACGATTAAATGTTCTATCATCAGTTGACCAAAGACTGAACTCCATAGGCCTACTCCCGGCGTTACACGCCTAAGGTAGTTGTCATAAATTGCTTTTTCATTAAAGTGAATTTAAAAGAAAATTTACTGCGAATTTCGTCTATGATGAATGTTTCGTAATAGCATACTATTACTGTATAGCATGTTATTCTTAGCCAACTCAGCTGTGATGACTACACCGACCGTACACTGTCGGTGAGAGGATGAGGCGGTGAGGGAGAGGACTGACCAACCGCCCCCCATATGCCGAGACCAAGAAAATGAAGTCACTGATACTTCATACCAATGGCCTTCTCGGCTAGCTAGAAGGACT
Source organism: Lumbricus rubellus (assembly GCA_945859605.1). Taxonomy (NCBI): domain Eukaryota; kingdom Metazoa; phylum Annelida; class Clitellata; order Crassiclitellata; family Lumbricidae; genus Lumbricus; species Lumbricus rubellus. The sequence continues at coordinate 26,010,513 of OX243812.1, read as the reverse complement.
GCTCTTCCTCATCTTCTACTTCGTCTTCATCTTCAGTTTCAGCTTCAGCTTCTTCTTCTTCTTCTCCTTCGTCATCATCATCATCATCATCATCATCATCATCATCATCATCATCATCATCATCATCAGCAGCAGCATCATCATCATCATCATCATCATCATCATCATCTTCATCATCATCATTTTCAGCTTCATCCTCATCTTCATCCTCCTCTTAATCTTCGTCATCATCATCATCATCATCATCATCATCATCATCATCGTCATCCTCATCATCATCATCATCATCATCCTCCTCCTCATCATCATCATCATCAATATCATCCTTCTCATCATCATCATCATCATCATCATCATCATCATCATCATCATCATCATCATCATCATCATCATCATCATCATCATCATCTTCTTCTTCTTCTTCTTCTTCTTCTTTGGTATTATAGTAGTAGTATTTTGCGACATAATACTCTGATAAGCTACTGGTGGCAGTGTTGATAAGAGAAAATGTCTGATAAGATTTCGATGACACGATTGATTACGGTGATGACCTCGACATCGTGCCTTTTCCGGGTCCGGCTGGCTGTCTGGACTTTCCGTGTTCGAATGAATCGAATCTCTTTTCCATTTCCGGTCTGCATTCAACGCAGAGTCCATCGATCATCATCTAAGCGTCATTAAAATGTCACCGCTTGATTGACTTTTCTTTCAGTCCCACGTGACAACGGATAGTCTTAGTCTTTGTGAAGACCCGTCTTTCCTTCCTTTCATGAAGACGCCATTCATCTCCCATTCATCTTCATCGCGAATTTATCGTCTCTGATGTGTGCTCGTCAAAAATAAAAACTGGATGTTTGGTTGAAAGGAGGGGTTCAACAGATCCGTATTAGGCTACCGGTACGAGCTAAGCTAATTCTGTGTAGCCAGTGGCGTCTAACCCCCCCCCCCCCACTTGGCGTGGGAGAACGAACCCCCCCATTTTGGCCGACTTGTATTTATAAAAGATTTGGCACTTCAGAAGGCACACAACTGTACATTAATAGGCCTATATATTATGAGCAAAGTCCATAATAAAAGTGATTATAAGGGCAAAATTAAATTACTTAATAATAAATAAAGATCCATTAATTCACAAACATTTTTTTACAATTTATCGATTTCAGGGCATAGTTTAATTCTTTATTCCAAAAAACAGACAACAGTGATAAATTTTGTGACTATATTACCAGCAGTTTGATTCTTATTTTAGTCCAGTGTAACCTAATAATGCAGATTTGTCATTGCCATATTGTAACGGATATATATTTTTTGGCATAGCCTAGGTGCCAACAGAATTTTTTGCATGGGTGGGACAAATCTTTCTGCTCAAAAGTCAGGTGCCTACATCATAAATCATAGATTAACATTGCATATACAATTACAGGCCTACATGTATTTGGAAACAAATGGACAGCAAGAATTGCAACCTAGCAACAAAAAGGCAATCATCCTAAATTTTGACATCTTCGGCTTATAGGCCTAGGCCTACTCACACAATTAATTTAAGTGGCGGTGCTACTATACGTCTCGGTAGGTCATTATGACCTGCCAATTTTGCTCTTGGCCTGTCGAAAATACTTTGGAATTTTTAATGTATTCTTTGCATAATGTGTTATTATTTCTTCAGGTGCTGATTGACTCCCATGACCCTGAGGTGAACTGTTAAAATTGATAGTTGGAGCCGCCACTGATCTTTTTTAAATACTATTAGGCTAAGTAGGTAAGACATTCTTGTTGAGAATCTGCAGAGCAGACTCATCGCATCCTATTCAAAAGCAAATTGTAGGCGTTCGCGTACTTGGACAAATTTTGTCAGCAACATTAACCATGAATTGTATGCATTTGCCGCCTTTCGTTGACGACCGCTATTTGGTGCATAAGCTTACAGAATAAGCAGGCTAGCTTGACACGATTTTTAATAAACTACAGCCAATTATCTGCTATTAGGCTTATGGTTAACTTTCTTGACTTCAGTGGCGGCGCCAGGATTTTAACTATGGGGCTGACTCGGACGAAAATTGTGACAACTTTTTTAGTCATCCAATGGTTTTAGAAAGCAATGGAGAAGGCTGGCCATGACGATCGCTAGAGTTTTTAGGCTTTATTTCCCCCGGTTTTGCTCTTTGTGAGGTGAGTGTAAGCTGCGCACCCGTGTTTGTAGACATTTCCAGAATTTTGGGGGCCTAAGCGCATTTAGGGGCTTAGCCCCCTAGCCCCCCAGACTCCGCCACTGCTTGACCATGCAGAACAATAGTGTAACAATTGCTAACAGCTTGAAATCTGCTATGAACGTTCAGCGCAGACAGCCTATTTCCTAAAAGAATCGAACAGAAATTAAAGAAATTTCAATTTGAACTAAGTTAGGCTAAGTCAATGCGCAGTGCTCGAGCCTAGACCGACCTGAAACTAAATAAACAGGTTTAGTTAGTTTTAGATAGGTCGAGAATTTGTGTAGTAGAAGGTTGCTGCGCGCTGAGCAGATAGTACTGAGCAAGCTAAAAAATTACCGGAGCACAAATTTTTTATCAGGACTCTATTTTCAACTGTTGCTCATTAAATATTATTTTCATATAATGGTATTATATGAGGTTTTTAAATTTTATAATAAAAATACGTATTTTATTATTTTAAAAAACCCACGTGGACCGATGATAGGTTAATTGTACACCTTACCCAGGTCAACTGTTTGTCCACCTCCACTCGTCAGATAAAATTTCATCCTCATCAACATGTCCAAGTGATTGCCTTCAAGTCGATTTCGTTGTTTCGAGGCTTTGAATACAGGCCTAGCCTAGAGGCAACTCTTTCCCTCTGCGTTTTACCGTCTTCATCGTCATGAGTTTTTCGTTTAATTAACTGGCTTAGACAATGACATTTCTTTCTGCCCGTTTTGGAAACTGCGCCACCAATAAGATATAATGATCCTTTCAGAACAAGAGAGATAGGACGAAGCTTACGCTGGACACCTGCGAGTACCGTACATGGTTGTAGGACAAAACCCCCCCTGGACATAACCCCCCCGGACATAACCCCCCCCCCGGACAAAAACCCCCCCGGACAAAACCCCCCCCAGGGTAGGACAAAACCCCCCCCTGGTAGAGTATATTACATAAGTTGTCGTACTATAAAACGGCGGTCCTAAGTACGCAACAATCATTCTAACAAGTTATGTATTTCCGTAGGTCCATTGCCATTAACTAGGCCAAGTTGACACCGGTATTGACACCTGTACGAAAACATAGACGCTCTTGGACAGTGCTATAGGTGTCAATACCCCAGGCTAATGGCATTAATTAGGCAAAGTTGACACCGCGACGAAACCCTGCGATGAAAACACGGACAATCATTATTTAAGCTTTATCAACCGACTGCAGAATAGGTCACAATAAAGGGGGGTGACACGGCTACGAAAACATGCGAAAACTTACGTCCAGTTGGCTTGCGGCATTAAGTATACCAAGTTAACACCACTACGAAAACCTGGACAATTAAGCTTTATCAACCGACTGCAGAATAGGCCATTTGCACGGTAAAGGGGGGGGTTTGTCCGGGGGTTTTTTTGTCCTAGGTAAAATCGGGGGGGTTTGTGTCCGGGGGGGTTTTTGTCCGGGGGGGGTTTTGTCCGGGGGGGGTTTTGTCCAGGGGGGGGAATGTCCGATCACCACCGTACATGGCTCACGGTGCATGACGACGATGATGATGGTGAGGAGGACAGCGAGGGGTGTAGATTCTGTGGCCCGCCAAACCTACAGAGGAGGGACTGGTGAATGAGATTCGGAGTTGGTAATTAATCCCTCGAGCTACTGATAAAGATCAGGAGGGTCATAAATTCTACACATCTTAACACGGCCAGGCAAACCTACAGAGGAGAATGCTATTCTGGAGTTTGACTGGCTGAGCCCACACCATTGCTGGTATCATCAAAGGCTAGTCTCAAAGGACATTCACCCAGTGACACTTATATATATATACCATTATATATTAATATATATACAATTTAGTGTGAAACAGATGCAAACAGAGAGCAACTCGGGGGTGTCAACTGTCAGTGGCTGAATTTATACACAAGCTCAACGAAAGCTTAAGAATTATGTCGTAAAGCAATGGAAGTGGAATGCAGAGCATCACTAGGAGGGCTTAATGAGCCCTATTAGTTATGCTCTGCAGTCCTGCATTATAGCTGCATATTATTTTATTGAAGATCGGATACCAAGAATTCAATCATTACTACCTGCTTAGAACTGGGTTTTTCGATCTTTGTTGCATTAAGACATTAAGACATGTTCCAGAAGTTAGATATCAAGTACAATTCGAAGAGTGAATGAATTAAATAATTATTATCTGGGCTGATGAAAATTGTTTTGCGCCGGACGATCAGAGCAACTGCGCGCACGCGCGCACCTTAGAGGGAACGTTGGCCCGGGTTAATTGTTATAACTCACCGCCGAGAAATTTCATGTTGCTGGCCATAGTAGGCCTACCTGCAAATATTGTGCCTAATAGCACGAAACTAATAGTCCAAACTCATCCCACAGATTTTCTGTATCTCTGGCTGGATGTCAAGAATTTCGGTTGATGTTTAAGCTTATGTTTAATATTATTATTGCATCTCACTGCGAAAAACAGTGAAGTCCCTAAGTCTATAGCAAAAGGATTATCACCGTCAGAAACCAGTTACCCTTAACACTTTCGACTGCATCATTCTCTAACATTGAAAGGCACGTGTTTACATCCTAAATGTGGCTGATCTTAGTCACTGGACCAACAGAGATTTGCTGGCCGGGCATCTAACGCGAAGCAGCTGCAGTGTAATCAATGTCATTAGCTTCACAAGGGGAAGAACCCGACTCTGCCCGAAGACTGTGGGACATAGGCTAAGCACAGCAAGACGTGTCTGTGCTGTTTAATGACCCTTGACCATCTTGATTATGTCGTCTTCATCACCTGCTATGGCTCGGCCTCCGCTTGACTTCCTCAGTAGGTGTTATTTGAAGCGTTAAGAGGTCCACCCCAGTCTATGTGTTTCACCACTGATCATGTTCCTTTAAGTTGGCAGTTACTTCAAGTGAACCTTGGATTCTTTGGTCCGAAATATCACATTAGAAATCGCCAACCCCCCCAGTTTACGTTCAAAAACGTCAAACCCCCCACTTTCAGAAACCGTGGGAGAACGTTCTCCCAACCCCCCCATTGGTAGACGCCACTGTGTGTAGCCTATAATTATTCTGTGAACCCCAAATTGAAACTTCCAGAAATGCAAATCATATCGATCTTAAATATTAATTTTTGAAAATACGGGTCTTTTATTACGCCATTTAAATTGTGAAATACTTCTGTTACTTGTAGTTTGGAATTTGATATAGCGCTCCTTCAAGGCTACTACTCAGGAGCGCTCTCTAGGCTAGGTATGCTCGCAGAGTCGAGATGCTACAAGGGTTTTCACTTTTCAGTCGTCCCAATCTAATCTAATCTAAATTAATCTAATCTAATGACATCTATAACATCGTGCTCATAAAGTGCAAAAAAATTAAATTGACGATCGCTTCAAATGAAATTCCGTCCAATTTTTATAGATTGATTTTGTATTAACACCTGGACGAAGCAAACGAACTCTGCCAGACAATGCCATTGCCAATTATAATGGTAATGCCATTGCCAATTATAATGGTAATGCCAGTCCATAGTCTAGAAAAAGGTGGAGAGTAACGTCAATGGACCTAGCCTAACGGTTATAAAAAAAGTCGTTAGCCTAACGGTAACCCATGTAGAATGTAATAATGTCTAATTGTAATAATATCGTAGACACAAAAACTGCCGTTGTTCATACAACGAGCAACAGACAATCATACTTCCATGCGAGCGATCTGACCAGACATTTTCAAACCTCCTATATTGTCTGATGATACATGCGCCCTCCCCCCACCGCATTACTAAGCTCATCAGAGCTACTGACTTCTATAGCACCCTTGAATGCATTAGCATATCGGGGCAAGGTTACAGTAATGATGTTGCCGAGGACGTCGCCTAATTTTCCAAATTAATATTTACTCGTCGGTGAGCTTCTAAAACTACCGAAGGGGTCTCTCACGGCAACTGCTACTACTTTAATGTAATTTGCGGTAACGGACGGTTATCAGTAGGCTAACTTGCGCCCTTCGGTCCTACCTTAAAAGGGTTGCAAAAATAAATTGAAAAAATTCCGGCTGCTTATTGGGTTACTACATCGCTTTGCAGTACGTCACATTAGACTGCAGCATCATTTATTATTTACGAATTAAAAATGGAAGAGACGCACTTACTTGTGTGTCGGTTGATTTTTTGACTGCTTCCGGCATGAGCCACGTGACGTTGGGGTGTGGGATGCCGACGGCACGACAGTGCAACCTCACCGACTCAGCAACAGACACGGTGGCCTCACGGGCGAAGATGGGCAGCACACGAGGACCACAGGTCACTGGTAGGGTCAACAAGGTCCGGTTGGACAGGGTCAATCCGCGAAGGGCAGGCGGAGACCTACAGGTCGACTGATCTGGGTTCAAAAGGCGAGGAAGAGAAGAGCGGTAGAATGGAGAGGGGATAAGAGGAGACGGAGAAGGAGAAGAAGAAGGAGAAGGAGACAGAGAAGGAGACGGAGAAGGAGACAGAGAAGGAGAAGGAGAAAGAGAGAGAGAAGGAGAAGGAGGATGTGTGGCATTGTTGTCGGCTGATGATATTTTGTAGAGCCATCGAATGATACAATCGCAATGCAGAGGGTTTGAATGAACGTCAATTGAATCCAAGAGATTCAGTTTCGAAACGAGTTCTTCTTCGATCGTTTCCAGTCCGTTGGAATGGACGCTGAGACGACGAAGGTTGGGAAGAAATCCGTCGAATGCGTCTCGATCGATGTACTTGAGTTTTGGATTTCCGGTCAGCTCAAGGTCTTCGAGAAGGGTCAGATTGACGAAGGAGTGGCGCTGGACGAGTCTGAGGTTCTTCAGTCGGTTCAGTCGAACTGTCCTCACTTCCAGATCCCGAAAGTCATCCGTCTGAACTTCATCGAAATCGTTTCCACTCAGATCCCACTCCTTGATCCGTCGAAGTCGCCTGAGAGCAGCCACTGGGACCGCTCCAAGTGAATTGTCGACCAAGGACAACCGACTCAGCTGGAGGTCAAGTCCCTCGAAAGTCAAATCGTAGATGTTAGCGATCCGGTTGGATCCAAGGTCAAGGCTGACGAGGTTCGTGGCGCAGTGAAAAGTGCCATCGACGATGACGTGGATGATGTTGCCGGTTAGATTAAGGATCGTTAGATTTGTCACGTGACAGAACCACCGCCAATCAACGGACGAGATTCGGTTTCGACCGAGATCCATGACCTCAAGGTCACGCAGTCCAACGAAAGCATCGATGTGGATCGATTCGATCCTATTGTCTGCCAGACGAAGACATCTCAGTCGCGGCATTCCGATGAAGCTGGCATTCTGCAGATAGGTCACGTGGTTATCGCTGGCATCGAGTGACGTCAGAGACCATCGAGCGCCGTCTGGCGGAGAAGAAGTGAGATCGCCGATGGAATGCAGGCGACATCTGACGACGAGAAGTTCTCGCACGGCGATGAGATCTCGTAAGGCGGCGGAAATGGCGCGCACCGGAAGTGGATTTCCCGACAGATCGATGACTTCCGTTCGTTCGGAAATGTTTACCGGAAGTGCGACTAGATCGCGATAGGAACAGTTCGTCGAGAAGGACATACTTCCGGTGAAGGGACTGGGTTGAAAGTGACATGCGCAGTTGAACGGACAGACAGGTGTGGCAGCAGTGATCGTCATCGTCGTCATTTCATCCAAGTCATCAGCGTCTTGTGGTGGATGCAAACGCTGCTGCTGCTGGTGCTGCTGCTGGTGCTGCTGCTGCTGCTGGTGAATGGCGGCGGCTACTTCTCTGATGATCATTGTCTGAATGGCCAGAGCAGCACCGACGAAAGATATGGTCGTCGTCGTCGTTGTCGTTAGATGACTTAGACAATAGCGCACCTGTTTCATTGTCACAGCAGACAAAGACTCGTACACAATGGTTACTAAGGCAACGACTGATCAATGGCAGAAGCCATGAGAGACGTTCCTGGATGAACCAGTTCGTCGTCAATGACAACAGGACTTTAAGTGATCCAGCGAAGGAAGTCGAGAAGTCGGTTGTTATCTTCTCAGCTGCAGTCGATAAATCCAGTCGCGCGTCATCTATAGATCAGTGCGGCTGTAAGAAATCAGCACACACTGTCATGATGAAGTAGGGCTTAAGAATGGGTATGTGAGTGAGGTGGGCGGGTGTTTTACTTGTGTGCGTGGTTAAATGGATGAATGAAGCTACATGCATGTTGGAATGAAATGACGAAGAGAGGAGGATTAGGCGCGCAATTGGATGGATTAAAGTATGAGAGAATGAAACAGAATGAAAGAATCATTGAATGAATGAATAAATGAACGAATGAACGAATGAATGAATCATTCAATGAACGAATGGATGAATGAATAAATAAATGAATCAATCAATCAATCAATTGATGAACGAAGTAATGTAACGTCTGTCTTGTTCTTCACTGAATAAGTCGTCACTTCTAAGTCTGAGTTAGTGGTATATAGGCCTACTGTCACAGCAGTATAATCGGTTGATAGCCTACTCTAATATGACCAGAAAGTCACAAAGTCGTCTGTTGACTGACTTGACTCATGACTAAACACAGTCATTAACGAGTTAATTAAGAGAACAAACAATCCTTCATTGGTAGCAGCACATTGATTCATATTTAGCTGCAGAATGGTTTAAGGACGACGTATAGAATGTCTGTCTATATTATGGTTTTTTTTTATCTAATCAACTGTTTCTTCAGCTGATCATGTCCGCCAATGATCATCGAGATGATTATAATTATTGTCATCGTCTTCCATCGACTTTGCTCTAAACTCTGAATTTTTTACCAACGATATTTCGACGGATTCTATAGCGAAGTCTTTAGCTTAGGATTAGGCCTAAGTCATCGCACTTATTATATTTCACCTACTCTGATCTATCTTAGGCCTATATGATCTAAGATATTACGTAACCCAGTAGGTTTGGTTGTTTACTTACCCGATAAAAAGTATTAGATCCAATAGCTGGGCCTCCTTCCCCGAATGCCCGATATTGGTTATTCTAAGTCGTTCATCTTACTTATACCTCACTCCTCTCGTTCGTTGCACTAAATCCGTTCTGACGCGACTCATATAGCGCCGTTTAATCGTCGGCTTTGCCCGTCTCACCTCAACGAATCGGCATCGGTCATCGTCTGAATGGAAGTTCAAACTGCGACCATTTCCGTCGTTTCCACTTTCCACCAAATCCGTCACAGTCTCCTCCTCCTCCTCCTTCTCCTCCACATCCTTCTCCTCCATCTTCTCCTCCCATTCCTTTTTCTTCGTTTCCTCCTCGTTTGTCTCTTTCTGTCTTTCCTTCTCGTAGGGTGCGCGAAGGAAGGAAGGGAAGAGGAGGAAGAAAGGATGGGTGGACGGCTGTGCTGCTGCTGCTGCTGCTGATGCCTCCTCCTCCGAAGGATGCTGGATGCTTCGGTCTCTCAGGAATCGCATCCTCATCCGTCTAATAGCAGCAGCAGCAGCATCAGCATCATCATCAGCATCATCAGCAGCAGCAGCAGCATCAGCTGCAACCGATGATTCTCAACGAAATGGCGCTCACAGCTCATAGCCTCAGGAATCACGACGACCAATAATAAGAGGATTTGCCTTCTTCCAAAGTATATACTTACACACAGTCCTATATATATATATATATAGCCTATATATATATATATGTGTGTGTGTGTGTGTGTGTTCTAGTTCTACAGTAACATATACAGTATATAAACGTATTTAAATAATGGCGTAGGCCTATACATGTATATATTATATATATATATATTGGCATCATAGTATAAACTGTTGAAATATGTTGTTATGATGGTGAGTGAAAACATTAGTATTGTTCATTATGTCCATACATACGATCAATGCCGTAGCCAGGGTTTTAATTCGGGGTGTCTTCGGTGGCGGCCATGCAGGATTTAAGTTTTGGGGAGGCTGAATTTCCTTGCATACGATTAAATTTACATATGCACAAGATATCCATCGAAGGATACATAAATATCATAGTCAGATCTGACTTTGACTCAACGATCGATTCCGATATTTTAATCCATTGTCGATTTGTTTCTTCTGACGTTCGGTTGAAACGCTTGACTGACTTCTGTCTACTTTTGGATGAACGCATATCCTGCAAAATATCTTTGACCCTGATCCTCGACCTCACGTACTGCATGAGTCACCGTTCCGTTTGGTTTGCAGCAAGGCAATGTTTTCATACCATTTCCGTACATTCTAGAACCTATCCAATGCTGGCATTGTAACCGTTAAAATTTCCTGCGGTATTTTGTGTGAACTGTATGCCGATGACATTCAGACTCTTCTGAAATTTTCACGGACCTATAATTATACAGCTAATGCTCTACACTCTAGGCCTACAGCAATTATCACAATCCAGTTGGCTATGGTGCTGCAATTGGAACTTGGACTCTGTTCAATCAGGAAATGTTCCTCCCTATAAGCCTACTTTACGATATAATTCTGCTGCCACAGTATTTTTCTGGTTTTCCCTGACATGAGATTTTTCTACCGATATAGGGATGAGGCAGTTAATGTTTTTGCACACAACTCGACAATGTGCAGCGTTGAGCTTTATCACTCATGGTAGGCTATAGACCTGGTGCCTACGTCCATCTGTCTTTAACATACTCCCCCTGGGGTTTGTAGGCTAAGTTGCCTTAGCTAAGGATTCAGCATGTACTAGGTACTTTCCATAACATTTTTAAAATGGGAGCTAAAACTGGGAGACGAGCGCAAACAGGAGTGATTTATGTGTATGTATGCAATTGTGTAGGCCTATTACAGTGGCAATAAATTATAGGAATAGAATGCACTGTAGGTCTACGTGCATGTGTGCGTATAATATGCCTGTGTACCGATAGCATTCGTGTGTTTGGATGTAGGTCTAAGCGTGTCATCATCATCATGAAGCATACCCTCCGCATGATGCGGCAACAATTTCTAAGCGTATGCGCGTGTGTAAAATTACTTTCGTGAGTCTGTTGCTATTAGAAGTCGGAGATAATAGATGACGCCTTTGTCCTCGTCGTCGTCGTCGTAGTCTTTGATGGAGGACTGGCTGCTGCTGCTGCTGCTGCTGCTGCTGCTGCTGATGTCGACGATGATGGCGAACGTGCCTCGCGAGCAGTGGCCATGGCAACGAGATGCCACAACGATGCATGGAGTCGGGTTGCAAATCTAATCACGCTGCTGCATCGCAACTCATGCAATCATCTCTTCTTCTTAGACCATCGACCATCGCCTCTACACGATGTCGACGCTGCATGGTTTCTTCGGTGTTTCCAGGATCCTCGTCATCTCATCCTCTTCTTCCTCATATTACTCTTACTCCTTCTCCTCCACCTCCACCTCCTCCTCCTCCTCCTCCTCCTCCTCCTCCTCCTCCTCTCTCCATCTTCTTCTTCTACCATTTTCCTCCTCCTCCTCCTCATCATCATCATCTTCATCATCATAACCAGCATTCTTCTTTTCACTGGCTCACCATAAATCTGCCTACCACACACAGCAGCCCATCTTTCACTCACACTTTCTGCCAGACAAAACCCATCGTCTTTCACCCTCTCTGTATGTGTCTTTGCCTGTGTCTCTCTGTCTGTGTCTCTGTGCCCCCGTCTCTGCTCTGACTCTGTCTGTCTGTTTGTTTGTTTGTCTGTCTTCCTGTCTGTCTCTCATTCTCAGTTTCTCTTCTCTGTCTTCTCCTCCTTCGCCTTGTCTCTCTCCGTCTGTTCGTTTGCACGTCTGCCTGTTTGTATCTCTGATATCCAGTTTCTAAACCACGAACTAAGCATCCTTTGAGCTGCCATTAATAGACCTAAGTCGATATTTTAGAACCGTTATGAATAGATTAATCAACACCCGAGCACATGCTATATATATATATAATTATATATATATATATATATATATATAATATTATATATATCGCAGTTCATCTCCATAAAGATAGTCGAACAATGTTCTATGCATACAGGTCAAATTAATCGGAAAGACGGCGACAGCTGAGAGGAGAATGAAAAAAATGCGAAGAAGAATGCAAGGAAGAAGAATGAGAAGAAGAAAAAAAGATGACGAAGCTGAAGAAGGCGAAGAAAAAAGAAGAATGCGACGAAGAAGAAGAGGATGAGGAGAAGAAGGAGGAGAAGGAGGAGAAGAAGAACGAGTAAGAGGAAGAGGAGGAGGAGAAGAAGAAGAACAAAAAACACGTAATTAATCGCCGCATTTCGAAGAGATGCAGGTGAATTTGCCGGTGAATTTCCTAACAGAATCCTGATAGATATAATTTATAAGCACAAACGAAAGAAAATGTCAAACCACACAGTGCTCCCGCCCCAGAAGAAATTCGCGAATACTTACTAGGACCCACCGTGGGCTGCAACCTGCATGGTTGGTGCAGCTGCCCCTTGTCCCTCGTGCCTCGTCAATGGAGTGCGGTGATGGTGCACCGGTATAGTTCTTCAATGTATAGTTTGTATAGCCTACCCATTTGAATGGCGTTAATAAGCCGTCTATGGGTAGAGACAACGTTGAGGAGCTAAACCTCATCTATATAAATCGAATGATCGATGGATGAGAATTTGAAGGATAAGCAAACATGTCACGTGACTGGGTAGGCTTACCGGAAGTTGAATGGTGGATAACTCTCTCCCTATCTCTGTCTCTCTGTCTGTCTGTCTCTCTATGTGTGTGTCTCTCTCTGTGTGTCTCTCTCTGTGTGTCTCTCTCTCTGTGTCTCCCTCCCTCCCTCCCTCCCTCCCTCTCTCTCTCTCTCTCTCTCCTCTCTCTCTCTCTCTCTCTCTCTCTCTCTCTCTCTCTCTCTCTCTCTCTCTCTCTCTCTCTCTCTCTCTCTCTCTCTATCTCCTCTCTCTCTCTCTCTCTCTCTCTCTCTCTCTCTCTCTCTCTCTCTCTCTCTCTCTCTCTCCGCTTTCGGCCTGTAGACCTATCTGACAGTGTCTGTCTGTCTGTCTGTCTGTCTGTCTGTGTGTGTCTATCTGTCTCTCGGACGATGATGAGACGACGAAAGTTGAGAAAAATATCCGACACGTAAGAGCCAACAAATTTACTGAGTACCCCAACGACCCCACATCCACGTACGGACAGAAGTGGCACGGCATGCAACGCCACCACGCACACGTAGCATGCAGTGGCACATAGTATAGGGCCTATACAATATTATAGAGACTTGCACCAATTGATATGTATGTGACAGGCACATAGGCGGAGACCTGGTCCGAACTTTGGGGGGACGGACGAGCGGCCGAAGGACGATCGCTTAATTAAGCGCGAAGCCTAAAAAAAGGTGTATTTGACGACTAAAAAAGGTGTCCAGACATTTTGACGACTACTTAGAGGCGCTTTATAACTGTTTTTACACAATGCAATTTTTACAATACAAAAATAAAAGAGTTCAGAAATTTTGAAATATAAAAAAGATGTCTTTAGAATTTTTTTCGACTAAAAAAGGTGTCCACAGATTTTGATGACTAATAAAAAGTCTTCAGAAATTTTGAATTCTAAAAAAAGATGTCTTTAGAATTTTTTCGGACTAAAAAGGGTGTTCAGAAATCTTGACGACTACTAAACAGTCTTCGTCGCAACCGACCGTGCGGAGTGGAGAAGTCCTGTCGCACGATGTTCCGAAAGGAATGAAAGGAACTGAGAGAGAGCGAAAAAGTCTTCATAAACTTTGACGACTAAAAAGAGTGTCTTCAGAAATTTTGACGACTTAAAAAAGGTGTGTGCAGATATGTTGACAGCTTTAAAAGTGAGTTCAAAAATTTTTACAACTAAAAAATGGTGTCTTTAGAAATTTTTACACTAAAAAAGGGTCTTCAGAAATTTAGACGACTATGTCTTTTGAAATGTTGACAGCTAATAAAAGAAGTTCTCAGAACTTTTGCGACTAGAGAAAGGTTTCTGGAAATTTCGACGACTAAAAAAGGTGTCTTTGGAAATTTTGACCACTAAAAAAAGAGTGTCTTCAGAAATTTTGCCAACTAAAAAAGTTGTATTCTTATATGTTGACAGCTAAAAAAAGGTGTCTTATAAAATTTTGATAACAAAAAGGTTTCTTCAGAAATTTTGAAGACGTAAAGTGTCTTCAATAATTTTTACGACTATAAAATTGTGTCTTCATAAATTTTACGATTAAAAAAGGTGTCTAGAAATTATGACGACTAAAAAAGGTCTCTTAAAAAAATTTTAAGACTAAAAAAGGTGAAAAGGTGTCTCCAGTAATTGAGACAATTAAAAAAGGTGTTTTCAGAAATTTGGACGACTACAAAATGATCGTCAGAAATTCTACGCCAAAGGAATCCCCTCCACCCAACTCAAATCCAGGCTACGGCCTTGTGGAGGAAGATGGGAAGGATTTGATGGAAGTGGGTGAGCGAATCGAAAATTAGATGGTTTCAATGATTATAATATTAATTGGTTGTAATTGACTTATAAATCTGAATTAAACCGATCTTATCTTGTAGAATCCACACAGGCTAAGTTGAAATTAAACTCAATTCATGATTAGATCGAGAGGTTTTTCAAAGATTCGTTCGATGTTTTATAATAAGTTGATGGGTAAAATCAAATTATTTGAATTCTGTATATTTACTACAGTTATAAAGCTTTTATGAAGAAAGAATTTAAGGGTGTCCAAGTAAGTTGTTTTCAAAAAGGGACCATGTATCCCGGTTCTGTTATGGCACCGCTCTTATGCGTTGAACAGATTTTTTTAGTAATTTGTTCGAAAATCTCCTTCTAACATTGTAACGTCGTCAGTCGCCTGCAGTGTGTTCATCAAATGTCCATGTTCTGACACTTAACGATTGGGGGGGACAAATGCATGGACCGTCCCCCCCACCACATTCTTTGGGGGGGACCGTCCCCCCCTGCCCCCCCCCCTAGGTCTCCGCCAGTGGACAGGCAAATAGGCTGCTATGATATTATAATACATTTAAGCCTGAAATAAAAATGAAGGCTTCTGACTTTTCGTCGTTATTTGGCCGTATAGCAGGACAATGGCACACAATCAAGGGCATAAGTTTATGTAGCTTATGGAAGACCCGATCGACTGTAGCCTATACATTTAGGCCCTATATATGCAAGGAAACACCCAGAGTTAATCCGACCATGCTCACAATCATATGAATCAGAGGTAGCCTACGCTATGAGATGTCCCATACATTATACATAGGCTATCCTTTCAAACTGGACTGCCTTTCGGTGAAGGTTGCCAAAAGAGTAGGCCTAATAAAATTATACCACGATGATGTTATAGAAAATATTGAGATAAATTAGGTCCCATGTGCGCCGGTCGGAAAAGGCGTTTGGGTACGCCTAACATTTGTAACGATCAATGGAAATTAAGAAGGGACTTGAACAATTAATTGCAGCAGCCGTAATTAAGTGTTCTTACTGGCTCTGAGAAACTTGAAATTAGTCTCTTTCCGCCGGTTGCACAGTTGGCCAACATTTCTGCTTGGTATGATGAGAGACGCATATTATTATGATCGTGTGTGGAGTGCATAGCTCGTATTTATCGTAAAAGGATGATCGATATGCGCAGATTACAATTCTCTCATCCAATAAATAATCTATCAATCTTTTCTAGGTGGATGAGACGGAGGCCCTGCAGCCGCGGATGGATGGGTGGATGGGCGGGCGGAGACCTGGTTGGTGTGGCCCTAGTCAAGTCATATTTGATGGGGGTGGTGTGGGTGGTGGGTGGGTGGGGCGGGTAATATGTGTGTGCTGTCATCGCTTCACCTTTTTCATTAGTGCAACGTTTCTCGGTTAGGCTACAGATGAACAACGGGCATCGATCGATATCACCAATGGCATGTCTCTATTCTTCTCCTATAGCCTACTCCGTCATTAATTCTCCTCGACTATCCTTATCCTCCTTTTATGTCTTTCTCGTCCTTCTAATTCTTTTCTTTCTCCTCGTCTTCCCCTTCCCTCCCCCTCGTTCTTCCTCTTGCTCCTCTTGCCCTTCTACTTCTCCATTTTCGTTGTAGTCTTAATAAAAGAGATCATATCGGTATGTCGTCGTCATCATAATCGTAATCGCTGTCTTCATTTGGCGACCAACGCAGCTAGGCCTATCTATTATAATTGTCTGTGACTTTCTTCTACTTTTATTCTATTTTACGAGATGGAGTCAGTCCAGTGTAGATCAGTGATCATGGGTTTGTACGGTAGGCTACACAAAGACATCTGGATGACGATATGATATGATTCATCTTTCACAGCAATGTTCTCCCCTCCTTCTACTTCTCGTATCCAATACTTTTCCCGTCGCTCACCGATTCCTTCACCTCCATCATATTCCATTTAACCCCAATCACCAGAGAATGACCTTACCCGGAGCTTCGGACACTGAAAGGATCTCGATAATCGAAAGCAATCATCAGATCATCAGCCACTGATCGAATCCAACACACGGTCTTTAATATTCCAAACGCCATTTAACGCCCAAGTCAACACAATCATCTTCCAGATTCCTCCACCCACCGATCGAAAGGTCAACCTCGGCCGATGGAGGTCACCGGTTGTCTTCCTATTGGAGCCTCGTCCGGGCAACATAATGAACATATATCGCTTCTATCGATGTCCGAGAAGTGTATAGGCTATGTTAGGAAAATTTAATAAAATATTCATTATTTCGCTGTCTTGGCGATGACTCGCATCCTCGAATCTGATCCAAATACCGTCGGTTAAATCAGTTTAAGACAGCTAGTGATGAGATTGAAATAGAAATTCGTCACTATTGATCGATTAGTAAGTAAGGTAACATGTATAAATTATGTTGAAGAACCATGATGTGTTCTAGCTGCTTCAGTATTCACTGCATTGACATCCTGTATGATTTGAAAGTTAAGTAAGTAAGTAAGTAAGTAAGTAAGCCGTTTATTGACAAAGCATCAAACACGTACAAAAGAGCAGTAATCAGTACAAATTCAAAGTTGACGATCCCTTGGCCGTTCATCATATTTCCCATTACCATATTATCGTGATTCATATATTATTTTGACTTCCTACTCAGACCTACTGTTTGACGCCCTGACCTTGATTTACAGGATGCCACTTTAACACTTCAGCCACTTTGACTCCTTTCTCTATCTCTGTCTGCCTGTGCCTTCAAAAGAAATTTACATCAAACACATCGGTACACACTTTTCCCTCACCCTCCCTTTGGGTCTGTAATCCTCCAGCAATACCTTCAGTTCTGAAGCTTTCGTTTATATATCTGACAAATCAGACTTAGACACAAAACACACCAATCTTTGATTAAGTTTCTGTATTCCACAGTCCAAAGTACACCGACAAGTACGTACAGTTGCAAAAAGGAAATTCTAACAGATTTGTACTAAGCTATCAAAAAAAATTATTTATGTGCGTCTTTGTTACAACTTGTGAAGGTACATCACATAAAGGAAATATAAATCCCATTGAAGTAAATCAAAATAATATCTGGGAAGAAGAGATGAGATCTGTGAGTAAGTAATGATAATGATGAGTATTACTAAATCCAATATCATCCAGAACATCGGTAATTTGTTTCCAAATAAGATGGCAAACAATTGTGTTTGCTGCAAATTGTTACAAGGTCATCACAGGTCAGTGACAGAGTGACTTCACAGAAAGCAAACCATACAATTTCTTAGGTAACATTTTGCGAATCATAAAAATTGCTCCTAAACTCGACCTGAACCGTTCATCAAAAAATAAGAAACAAATCTACAGAAAAAAATAAGAAACAAATCTACAGAAAGAAAATTTAAGAATACACAATGGGACAGTCCATTTCGAAACAGCTGCACTTGAGATCCGTTTTAGACAAACTAAGAAGCACCTGGATTGAAATTGCAAATGTTGCTTGTTTTTAGCCTGCCACCCCACAGTCCCCACATACATCCATATGCAAATAAGCAGAACCAGCAAAATAATGCAATTATCAACGAGCAGCATCAGTTTTTGAGAACAGAATCGATTGTAGCAAAATAAACTGCAGTAACGTAATTAATACAACTGTGGTAAATTATAATTAAATCAATGACAGAAGATTGAAAACAAATCTAGATCGCTTGACAAGTCTATTCTGTTCGAGTGATGAATTGTAAATGTTTCTTGTGTTACAAATCCTGCTTTAAAACTTTTGAATAGTACACTTACTACATGTAAATGAACCACCAAGGAAATATATTATGACTGTTCTATAATTCCTTAAAGGCAAGCATGTGCTAAAATGCAGAAGAAACCAAAACAGCTTGTTGTTAAAGTGTCAACTATCAATCCCAACAAAACAAATGCAGACAGTATATAAGTAACTAACGTTATAACTGATAAAGAAATGCAGCCGTTGACAAACAAGCATGAGAAACAAATAAGAAGTATGGAATAATATCGTACAAATATACTGCCTTTTTGAGGGAAAACGCCAACATCAAGAAAATAGTAATTCTCCTTATACATCATTCAGGCAAGATTAAAAGCTGAGCATTTTTGCTGAGGAAAATGTTCCCACAATGACTAGTAGGAAAATAAGAAAATATGCTTCTCTACCAAAGCAATAGTTTCAAACCAAAATAATCTACTTCAACATAAACAAAATTGGAAAAGAAAAACATATGAAACTTATCAGCACCTAACTATTCAACTGCTCAAAAGAAATGGCAGGCGGAGGTTCAACCTCTTCTGTATTTCAAAGATCTATACTAAAGTAACATGGAACAACCAAATCCTAAAATCATAGTTTTCAATCATAGTCTTCACTCGAGAATTGAAACACTAAATGCAGTTTTAACTTTTCTTTGATTTATATCCAAACTTTACTTATTTACCAGCACAACTTGCAAGAAAGTCATGAACCTAAAATCCCAACAACTGCATCAACACAGAAACATAAAGTCAACTAAGAGCCTTTTGTCCTAGCTAAATAACAGTGACACAAAGTTAAACAAATATCAGCTTACCATTAGACTTAGGTGACGTATCCACCAATATATCCCAGAATATTTCAAAATCATGCACTTGCCCAAAATTTATCAGTTCTGCTAATTTTACATATGCAACATATATATTCATGATTCATTTAATTTCTTCACAAAGTTTTGTAATTCATGAAATATATTGGGCTATAATGGGTATGTTTTAGAGTAATACATTTAGGTCCCAGACACTAAAATGCATACAACAGGGGAAAACAATGCCAGAATAATTAGAAGCACCGTCATTCATTATTGAGAAATTTCCTAGCATGTACAAATGACCATCACGTGGCCTAAACAATAATATTATCAAATATTCTCTTGCGTTTAACAGACCACTTATGAAATCAGATCATTGTAATGTTACTAGTCAAAACCTCAACGTTCTTTCAAACAAGTCAAGAAACACCACCGGCTGTCCAGATTATTAACGGTAAAATCAAGTCCATAAATAAATCTTTTACCACAACTGTCACAGTCAACAATGTAAACAACAAGTCGAAGGCAAATTGCAAACAAATTATTTACTTTTTACTAGTGAAGGGTAAGGCTACGACGTGCAACCTAACAGGTGCAACCTCAATTTTCAGATTATACGGTGGTTCAAAGGAAGTCAACATCGATATATAAAGCGCAAACTTTCCGAACACACAAATAATGTCAACCAATAAATATATCATTCATACATCTTATTATGGCAATTTCCCTGCCCAGTACACACTGTATTACTATTTAAAGTAAAAAACATAATTTCTGACCAATTAGAGAAATTTTGATAACACTTTGGGAACCAATTGGCTGACGTATGGTGAATTTTTCTTTTTACAAATCCTGAATGCGATCGCAGATTTCTTTCGTGAACTCTGAGCACTTGGAGTTGCCACCGAGGTCACCAGTGCGCACCTGAGAACAGCCAAAAAATCCAGATCTTCAAATTATCATCATAGTCTTGTGACAAAAAGAATTACCTAGTTAACCAGTGCCTGAGTTTTCAGTTCCAGATGTTATAATAGTCTGTTATGATCACTCTATTTCTCTAAGTTAAGAAAAAAACAGCAGAATAGAAAACTATTTTGAAGATAATAAATGAAAAACTGATTTAAGTGTTGAGAGCTGATGAATAGAGATCTTGTATGGGTGCTATATAATTTTTTATGATCCTTTATACTCAATACAACAATGTTTGCTGCATAACGCACTTCTTGCTTTGGCTCCAAAGTGCAGCATTATATAAAAGTTTACATATTCCTTTTTCAAACCATTCTTCATAAATGCTAATCAAGTTCGCATTAAAGTAACTTACGTGTCTTCTTGCATCTCAAAGCTATCTTTCACAGAAGCTAATTACTTAACCCTTTAATGCCGGAGGGTATAGGATTTCCCATACCATTTACTACCATCTTGGCATTAAAGGGTTAACACAACATCCCAAGCAAACATTTATAACAATTGAAGACAATATATCAAATCTGTTCACCTTTCCAGCCTTGATCGTGTCAAAGCAAGCCTTCTCAATGCGATCGGCATATGGTTCGAGCTTCATGTAGCGTAGCATCATAACTCCACTTAGTAGAAGTGCTGTGGGGTTCGCCTTGTCCTGACCAGCTATGTCAGGTGCAGTTCCATGAACCTACAGATCACAGCAAACAATTCAATTATAGATCATGTCAACATACAGATCGTCATCAAGTGATTGATTTAACATCAAGTGCATACAAACTGATAATAATTGCAATCAACTGCCCAGGAACATACAAAAACTTTAATAAGGCTGTTGCTATTCATTGGTGTTTACAAAGCATTTATAGTTCAGAAGTTTCAATCAAAGGCCATACATAAAAGCAAAGATTACCAAAAGAGATATTGACATATTGTGAAATACTGCACAGATACACAGAGATATTGGATTGTACTCTATCTGAAAATTCATATAGTTCCTCTCACAGTTCACACCAATCAGATATAATACACAGCACCTTGTAAGAAAACAATACCAATACTTAAGCTTGCAAGTTCATAGCTACATATCAATCAACAACAACAGCAACAATAAGATATTCAATCACCAAAACATGTACCGGTATACAAGATCAAAATTGTTGATTAATGATTGTCTGAAATATTTATTTAAATGCCGCAAAAGACAAAAGACGTGACTTACAGATTCAAAGATGGCACCATTTTCTCCGATGTTGCCGCTAGGAGTGACTCCAAGTCCACCAATCAGACCAGCGCATAAATCACTGTTGACCAACAAACATTTATGCAATATAGACAGATAATGTTATATGAAAGTTCAATGTTACAAATGAAGAAACTTGAGAAACAAATCATTTTAGCAAAACAACAGAGTAAATAACATCTATCAAAAGAATCAATCTCTGAAATCAAAGTTCTTCTATTTTAAAACATGCAATACGATTGCATTGTGCTGCATCTGCAAATATGCCTCTCACAGTTCATACAAATCAGACGCACAGCAACTTGTTGGAAAAGAATGTCCTCAGATAATAATAATTATTGATGAATGGAAAAGATATCACAATCCAAGAGTTTTAACTCAAAATATCGATTACAAAAGCCAAAACTCAAAACGTCAGTAAACACAGTAAAAATCAATCTTCACTTGTTCACTATTTGCTGCTAAGAAAATCTAATGAACCCACAGCTGACTGATGCTTTTTAACATTAAAAGAATCAAACTGATTGTTCGCCAAAGTCCATAAATGACATATCAAAGCCTGTCTGGACATTTATGTTCAGTTCATTCAGCCTGAGTGAAACATATAACTAAAGGTGCGATTTGATTCAAACAGACTGAAATAAACAATGAAATAAGTTGCTCCACTTAAATGTGTTTACCTGAGAATATCACCGTACAGGTTGGGCATAACAAGAACATCAAACTGCGTTGGGTTTTCAACCATCTGTAGCACAGAAAGAACATTCAGAAAGTGTCCATTGATTGGGCTTCCAAGAGTCAAGTTGCTCAATTTGTAGCATATAGTGCTACCGTAATTGAGATAAGACAGTGTTTGATATTCTTACATGTAAGTAATTAACAAACAGATAAATGCATTCGGTATTTAAGAATTTTCCTGAAATACAGATATGCAGTTATGCAACTTTAATGTGTCTAAAGATCACTGAAACTCATGTATGTAACTATGTATGTATGCATGTGTATGCATAGTGCATACATACATAAAGGTTAGTCAGATGCAAATAAAGGCTACTTACTTACTTACTATCATCAAAACTCATACATGAGAAAATGACTAATCGGAACTGAACCAGAAGCCTCTTGCAAGGTCAAAACTTTTCTAAACATCCATCATCAAACGTACAGAAAAAGACAACACAACGTCATCATCTGAAAGCATAAAAACCTATATGATAAACTGCAAATAAAGACATGAAATCATGAAATCATGAATGCAACTGCTTAACTGTAATGAAATTAGTAATTTTACCTTGAGACAAAGCGTGTCCAAGTACATCTCTTCAAACTCAATGTCGCTGAACTGTTCGGCCACTTCACGGCAACATTTAAGGAAGAGACCATCAGCCATTCGCCTGTCAAACGACCAAACATCATCCGCAATTAACGTGAATCGAGAAAGTCCAACTGAAATTCTTACACCAGCCTCACTGCAGCAGCGGTAGCACAGTGCATATGATAATTATACTATTCACATAAAAACTTGGCTAAACACAATTATCAATCAAGGTTATGTTAAGAAGGTTATGCATGACACCAAAAAATATTGAACAAAAACCAAATTATTTTTAGACTCAATGAAAACTCAGATAATATTATCTCATTTCAGTGACTTATAAAAGTTCTGTCGAAGTAAGCTATTATACGATACGTCATGGATTTGGAAGTTAGAACTGACTTACATGACGTTGGCTTTGTGCACGGCTGTGATTTGCCGACGTTTGTTGGCTCTTGCGTATTCAAAAGCAAACTGAGCCACACGATGAGAAGCCTTTTCGGTGATTAGTTTGATGCTCTGCACGACTCCTTTAACAATCTGAAAAGTTCAGATAATCGTTGCATATATTCTATACTTAGGTGAAATACATGTAGAATGTCATGGTTCTATTTAATGTAGCTTACCCCTTATAGGAAGAAGGCAAAAGATTTATCAGCAGCAAAACTTCAGACATAAATATGACAGTTCATCATTAGATTCACAAAATTTTAAGATTTATAAGACAAAATGTTAATACACCCACAATAAAAACCACATCATCCATAATTAAGTCAAAGTCAATCATAAATAAGAGGAGTCGAGGACATAAAAAGATAAAAACAATTCAGAAACAAATAAAACGATTCTCACAATCAACAAAAATTGGAGATCGGTATCTTTTGCAACAAAATCACCTTAGAGGTTCAACAGTAATTCATCAAAAAAGCATATTTCATTCTACTCCATTCTATTCTAAGATTCAAGAAGTGCCTCTAACAGCACAACCCAATCAGAGGTGCTCCCAGTGCAAAGAACCCCTCGAAAAAGAAAAGTTCAGCATTCAATTGCATAACTTATCAAGAAATATGGTTCTAAAGAGACTAAGAGGTGCAGCAAATTGCAACTCACAACATGCTCGATTCCACTGTATTCTCCCTCAGTGTTCTCTCGAATCGTTACCAAGTCAACGTTTTTGAAGGGCGTCTCGTAACCTTCAATTGACTTGCACGGCCTCACATTCGCAAAGAGAGTGAATTCTCTACGTGAGCAAAGAATAATATAAAATTACGCTCAATCATATAAATCAAAAAACAATTCCATTTAATTACGCTTACACAGAAAACAAAAAAATTGTTGATCTTTCGATTTTCACATTTTAAACCAGAAAGTCAAAATAAAAACAGTGATCAAGAAATGGTTGTTATATTACCCTATAAAAAGACATAAATTGAATTTTTATTCAGGTCAAAGGAAAAGTGTTCCTGGTCTCAACTACAACATTGTAAAGTTCTTCAGTGAAATTTGATATCGGACAAGTGACATGTGATACTATGTGACATGTGATACTATGTGACATGTGATACTATGTGACATGTGATACTATGTGACATGTGAGACTATGTGACATGTGATACTATGTGACATGTGATACTATGTGACATGTGAGACTATGTGATCTAACCGTAATCTTCTGTAATCTAACTCACTATTTTTCCTTGGCTCTCGAGCACAATCAGCACATGACTTCTAATGGCATCTTCCTCTAGCAGCTGGCTATCCGTGTCTCAGATTCAAATTTCGGTTTGACCTTGTGCGCGTTAAAAATTTACTTAATATTTAATACTGAACTATTGAACATGTATATTATTGGATTGCGATATGCATTAACAAATTCAAAGACAAAAACAAACTGAATGCGTACTTTCGAAGTGCCAAGTTAAGAGACTGGTGTCCTTTTCCAATGGGTGTCATCAGTCAACACAATCATCGTCCACGTCCACCTACCGATGGAAAGGTCAACCTCTTCCGCTGCTGGAGGTCACCAACTGTCTTCCTATTGGGGCTTCATCTGGGCAACCTCGCTTCTATTGATGTCCGAGAAGTATACTATAGGCTATGTTAGGAAAATTTAATAAAATATTCATTATTTCGCTGTCTTGGCAATGACTCGCATCCTCAAATCTGATCCAAATACCGTCGGTCAAATGAGTTTAAGACAGCTAGTGATGAGACGCCAAGATTGAAATAGAAATCCGTCAGTATTGATCGATTAGTAAGTAAGTAAGGTAACATGTATAAATTACGGTTGTAGAACCATGAAGTTCTAGCTGCTTCAATATTCACTGCATAGACATCCTATGTGATTTGAAAGTTGACGATACCTTGGCCGTTCTAATCATATTTCCCATTATCATATTATTATGATTCATATATCACGACTTCCTACTCAGACCTACTGTTTGACGCCCTGACCTTGATTTACAGGATGCCACTTTAACACTTCAGCCACTTTGACTCCTTTCTCTATCTCTGTCTGCCTGTCTCTGTCTGTCTGTGCATTCAAAAGCAATTGACATCCAACACATCGGTACACACTTTTCCCTCACCCTCCCTTTGGGTCTTTAATCCTCCCGTAATATCTTCAATCCTGAAAATTTCGTTTATATATCTGACAAATCAGTCTTAGACACAAAACACACCAATCTTTGATTAAGTTTCTGTATTCCACAGTCCAAAGTACACCGACAAGTACGTACAGTTGCAAAAAGGAAATTCTAACAGATTTGTACTAAGCTATCCAAAAAAATTATTTATGCGCGTCTTTGTTACAACTTGTGAAGGTACATCACATAAAACAAATACTAATCCCATTGAAGTAAATCAAATATTCATGAAGTTGAGATCTGCAAGAAAGTAACAACAAATTTTACTAAATCCAGTATCATCTAGAATATAGGAAACTTCTTTCCAATTAAGATGGGAAACAATTGTGATTGCTGCAAATTGCAACAAGGTCATCACAGGTCAGTGACAGAGTGACTTCACAGAAAGCTTACCACACAATTGCTCCTAAACTTGACCGACATCATTAAAAAAAAATTAGAAATAAATCCACAGAAAGAAAATTTAAGAATACGCAATGGGACAGTCCGTTTTGAAACAGCTGCACTTGAGATCCGTTTTAGACAAGCTAAGAACCAGCACCTGGACTCAAATCGCCAATGTTGATTGCTTTTTAGCCTGCCACCCCACACCCATCCATATGCAAATGAGCAGAACCAACAACATAATGAAATTTATAAACTGGCAGCATCAGTTTTTGAGAACAGAATCGATTGTAGCAAAATAAACTGCAGTAACGTAATTAATACAACTGTGGTAAATAATCAAATCAATGACAGAAGATGGAAAACAAATCTAGATCGCTTTTCAAGTCTATTCTGTTCGAGTGATGACTTGTAAATGTTTTCTTGTGTTACAAATCCTACTTTAAAACTTTTGAATAGTACACTTACTACAAGTAAATGAACCACGAATGAAATATATTATGACTGTTCCATAATTCCTTAAAGGCAAGTATGTGCTAAAATGCAGAGGAAACCAAAAACAGCTTGTTGCTAAAGTGTCAACAGTAACTGTCAAACCAAACAGAATAAATGCAGACAGTATAATATAAGAAACTAATGTTATAACTGATAAAGAAATGCAGCCGTTGACAAACAAGCATGAGAAATAAAATAAGAAGTATGGAATAATATCGTACAAATATACTGCCTTTTTGAGGGAAAACGCCAACATCAAGAAAATAGTAATTCTCCTTATACATCGTTCAGGCAAGATTAAAAGCTGAGCATTTTTGCTGAGGAAAATGTTCCCACAATGACTAGTAGGAAAATAAGAAAATATGCTTCTATACGAAAGCAATAGTTTCAAACCAAAATAATCTACTTCAACATAAACAAAATTGAAAAAGAAAAACATATGAAACTTTTCAGCACCTAACTATTCAACTACTGAAAAAAATGGCAGGCGGAGGTTCAACCTCTGCTGTATTTAAAAAATACTAAATTAACATGAAATTATCTCAGATCCTAAAATCATAGTTTTCAATCATAGTCTTCACTCAAGAATTGAAACACTAAATGCAGTTTTAAGTTTCTTTGATCTATATCCAAACTTTGCTTATTTACCAACACAACTTGCAAGGAAGTATTGCACCTAAATCCCAACAACTGCGTCAACACAGAAACATACAGTCAACTAAAATCCTTTTGTCCTAGCTAAATAACAATGACACAAAGCTAAACAAATATCAGTTTACCATTAGACTTAGGTGATGTATCAACCTATATCTCAGAATATTTCAAAATCATGCACTTGTCCAAAATTTATCAGTTCTGCTAATTTTACATATGCAACATATTCATGATTCATTTAATTTCTTTACAAAGTTGTAATTCATGAAATATATTGGGCTATAATGGGTATATTTTAGAGTAATACATTTAGATCCCAGACGCTAAATTGTACACAACAGGAGGAAACAATGCCAGCAATAGAATAATTATGAGCACCGTCATTCATTATTGAGAAATTTCCTAGCATATACAAATGACCATCACGAGACCTAAACAATAATATTATCAAATATTCTCTTGCGGCTTAACAGACCACTTATGAAATCAGATCATTGTAATGTTACTTGTCATATTGCTACATTCCTTCACACAAGTTAAGAAACACCACCGGCTATCCATAAATAAATCTGTTACCACAACTGTCACAGTCAACAATGTAAACAACAAGTCAAAGGCAAATTGCAAACAAATTATTTACTTCTCACTAGTGAAGGGTATCACTACGATGTACAACCTAACAGGT
The DNA here is from genome assembly GCA_945859605.1 of Lumbricus rubellus. NCBI lineage: Eukaryota > Metazoa > Annelida > Clitellata > Crassiclitellata > Lumbricidae > Lumbricus > Lumbricus rubellus. The sequence continues at coordinate 25,982,958 of OX243812.1, read as the reverse complement.
GCAACCTCAATTTTCAGATTATACGGTGGTTCAAAGGAATTCAACGTCGATATATAAAGCAAAAACTTTCCGAACACACAAATAATGTCAACCAATAAATATATCATTCGTACATCTTATTATGGCAATTTCCCTGCCCAGTACACACTGTATTACTATTTAAAGTAAAAAACATAATTTCTGACCAATTAGAGAAATTTTGATAACACTTTGGGAACCAATTGGCTGACGTATGGTGAATATTTTTCGTTTTACAAATCCTGAATGCGATCGCAGATTTCTTTCGTGAACTCTGAGCACTTGGAGTTGCCACCGAGGTCACCAGTGCGCACCTGAGAACAGCAAAACAATCCAGATATCCAAATTATCATCATTGTCTTGTGACAAAAAGAATTACCTAGTTACCCGTTTTTAAGTTTTTCAGCTCCAGAGGTTATAATAGTCTGTTATGATCCCTCTATTTTTCTATGCTTAGAAAAAAACAGGAGAATAGAAAAAACAGCAGATTAGAAAACTATTTTGAAGATAATAAATAAATGAAAAACTGATTAAAGTGTTGAGAGCTGATGAGTAGATATCTTGTATGGGTGCTACATAAATGTTTATGATCCTTTATACTCAATATGTTTTGCTGTATAACGCAGTTCTTGTTTTGGTTCCAAAACGCAGCATTATATAAAAGTTTACATTATATATATTTTGTTTTTAAACCATTCTTCTTCAATGCTAATCAAGTTCACATATTAAAGTAACTTAGGTATTTTCTTGCATCTCAAAGCTATCTTTCACAGAAGCCAATTACTTAACACAACATCCCAAGCAAACATTTATAATAATTGAAGACAATATATATCATATCTTTTCACCTTTCCAGCCTTGATCGTATCAAAGCACGCCTTTTCAATGCGATCGGCATATGGTTCGAGCTTCATGTAGCGTAACATCATAACTCCACTTAGTAGAAGTGCTGTGGGGTTCGCCTTGTCCTGGCCAGCTATGTCAGGTGCTGTTCCATGAACCTACAGAGCACAGCAAACAATTCTATTATAGATCGTTTAAACATCAATCGCATACAAACTGACAGTAACAATCAACTGGAAACAGATAAAAACTAAGGATGTTGGTGTTCATTAGCAATTGTACTGCACAAGTTCAAGATAAGGCCACGCATAATAAACAAAGATTACCAAAGAGATATTGCCATATTCTGAAATACTGTACAGACACACAGAGATATTGGATTGTACTCTATCTGCAAATTCATACAGTGCCCTTCACAATTCACACCAATCAGATATACAGAATCTTGCTAAAGAATACTACCAATGCTAAAGTTGATACACACCACAGAACAACAGCAACAGTAAAATATTCAATCACCAAAACATGTATATAAGATCAAAATCTTTGATTAATGATTGTTTGAAATATTTATTTAAATGCAGCAAAAAACTTGACTTACCGATTCAAAGATGGCACCATTTTCTCCGATATTGCCGCTAGGAGTGACTCCAAGTCCACCAATCAGACCAGCACATAAATCACTGTTGACCAACAGACATTTATAATGCAATATAGACATATAATGCTATAAGAAAGTTCAATGTTACCAATGAAATGAAGAAACCTGAAACACAATTCATTTTAGCGAAACAACAGAGTAAATAACATCTATCAAAAGAATCAATCTCTGAAATCAACTTCTATTTTAAAACACGTAATACGAAATCTGCATTGTGCTGCATCTGCAAATATGTCTTTCACAGTTCACACAAATCAGATGCACAGCACCTTGTTGGAGAAGAATGTTCTCAGATAATAATAATAATAATGTTTTCGAATGGAAAAAGATATCACAATCCAAGTATTTTTACTCAAAATATCGATCACAAAAGCCAAAACTCACAATGTCAGTAAACACAGCAAAAATCCATCTTCACTTGTTCGCTATTTGCTGCTAAGAAAATCTAATGAACCAACAGGTGACTGATGCTTTTTAACATACAAGGAATCAATTGATTGTTTGCCAAAGTCAATAAATGACATATATCAAAAAGCCTGTCCATTTATGTTCACTGTTCAGTCCATTCAGCCTGAGCGAAAGATACAGAAAAAGATGTGATTTGATTCAAATCAGACTGAAATAAACAACAATGAAAAAATTCATTCCACTTAAATTTTTTTACCTGAGAATGTCACCGTACAGGTTGGGCATAACAAGAACATCAAACTGCGTTGGGTTTTCAACCATCTGTAACACAGAATCAAAATTCAGAAAGTGTCCATTGATTGGGCTTTCAAGAGTCAAGTTGCTCAATTTGTAGCATATAGTGTTACTGTAATTGAGATAAGACAGCGTTTGATATTCTTACATGTAAGTAATTAATAAACAGCCAAATGTATTCGGTATTTCAGAATTTTCCTGAAATGCAGATATGCAGTTACGCAACTTTAATGCGTCTAGAGGTCACTGACACTGCATACATAAAGGTTAGTCAGATGCAAATAAAGGCTACTTACTTACTTACTTACTTACTTTCATCAAAGCTCATATATGAGCAAATGACTAATCGGAACTGAACCAAAGGTATCTTGCAGGGTCAAAACTTTTCAAAACATCCATCATCAAACGTACAGAAAAAGACAACACATCATTTAAAGCAGGCCTAGGAAAAACATATGAAAGCATCAAAACTTATATGATAAACTGCAAATAAAGACATGAAATTATGCAACTGCTTAACTGTAATGAAATTATTGATGTTACCTTGAGACAAAGCGTGTCCAAGTACATCTCTTCAAACTCAATGTCGCTGAACTGCTCAGCCACTTCACGGCAACATTTAAGAAAGAGACCATCAGCCATTCGCCTGTCAAACGAAGAACATCACCCACAATTAACGCGAATCGAGAAAGTGTTACTGAAATTCTGACACCAGCCTCACTGCAGCAGCAGCAGTGCAGCACAGTGCATATGATAATGATTTTCACATAAAAACTTGGCTAAACACAATTCTCAATCAAGTTTTGCTAATCATGATACATGCAATTTTTGACACCAAAAGAATATTGAACAAAACCAAATTATTTTTACTGAAAACTCCGATATTATCTCATTTCAGCGACTTATAAAAGTTCTGCCCAAGTATGCTAAATTATACGATACCTCATGGATTTGGAAGTTAGAAAGTCTGACTTACATGACGTTGGCTTTGTGCACGGCTGTTATTTGCCGACGTTTGTTGGCTCTTGCGTATTCAAAAGCAAACTGAGCAACACGATGAGACGCCTTTTCGGTGATTAGCTTGATGCTCTGCACGACTCCTTTAACAATCTGAAAACAGATAATCAACGCATATATTCTATATTTAGGTGAAATAGAATGTCACGGTTCTATTTAATGAAGCTTAACCCCTTGTAGGAAGAAGGCGAAAGATTTATCAGCAGCAAAACTTCAGACATAAATATGACAGTTCATCGTTGGATTCACACTTCAAGATTTTTAAGACAAAATGTTAATACACCCGATAAAAAACCACATGATCCATAATTAAGTCAAAGTCAATCATAAATAAGAGGACATAAAAGGATAAAAACAATTCAGAAACAAATAAAACGATTCTCACAGTCAAAAAAAGTGGCGATCAGTATCTTTTGCAACAAAATCACTTTAGAGGTTCAACAGTAATTCATCAAAAAGCATATTTCATTCTACTCCATTCTAAGATTCAAGAAGTGCCTCTAACAGCACAACCCAATCAGAGGTGCTCCCAGTGCAAAGAACCCCTCGAAAAAGAAAAGTTAAGCATTCAATTGCATAACTTATCAAGAAATATGGCTCTAGAAGAGTCTCTAGAGAGAAACAAAGAGGTGCAGCAAATTGCAACTCACTACATGCTCGATTCCACTGTATTCGCCCTCAGTGTTCTCTCGAATCGTTACCAAGTCAACGTTTTTGAAGGGCGTCTCGTAACCTTCAATTGACTTGCACGGCCTCACATTCGCAAAGAGAGTGAATTCTCTACGTGAGCAAAGAATAATATAAAATTACGCTCAATCATAATCAAAAAACTATTCCATTTAATTGCCCTTACACAGAGAACAAAAAAAACTTGTTGATCTTATGATTTTCACATTTTAAACCAGAAAGTCAAAATAAAAACAGTGATCAAGAGATGGTTGTTATTACATCATAAATAGAAATAAATTGAATTTTTATTCAGGCCAATGGAAAAGTGTTCCTGGTCTCAACTACAATATAAAGTTCTTCAGTGAAATTTTATATCGGACAAGTGACATGTGAGACTAGGTGATCTAACTGTAATCTACTGTAATCTAACTCACTATTTTTCCTTGGCTCTCGAGCACATGATTTCTAACGACATCTTCCTCTGGCAGCTGCCTATCTCTGTCTCAGATTCACATTTCAGTGTGACCTTGTACGCAGGGGTTATTTTAACGTGCAGCTGGACACAAAGTGTGTAGTTGGAAAAGAAATTTTTGCAGTTGAAAATAAGATTTTGTGCAGTAACTCATAGTGTTATAGTGAACGAAGGACTAAAAAAGGTCATAAGTTTTTTGGGGGCCGGGAAAATTTCAAAATGGTAATATTCTCACGGAATTTCAACGATCAAACATTTGGTCTGGACAACTAAAAAGGTCGTTTTGTGCAGCTCTAAAAATTTCTTAGAATAACCCCTGCTTGTACGAATGACAAATTTATTTAATAATAATAATGAACTATTGAACATGTATAGTATTGGATTGCGATATGCATTAACAAATTCAAAGACAAAAACAAACTGAATGCCTACTTTCGGAGAGCCAAGTTAAGAGACTGGTGTCCTTTTCCAATGGGTGTCATCAGTGGACCTTTCAATCCGATATGGTTCTTGTTGACGGAGTCAATGGCTTTCTGTGGTATCCGGAATTTTCCAGTGATAGCACGAACTGGAGTCACGTCAACCACATCCCAATCAACTGGTGCCTAAAACCAGCATGCATGAAAATGCATAAGGTCCTCGGAAAGGCACTATATAAATGTACATGCTATCTTTAATCCAAATATCATATTATATACATTAAGTCCAATGCAGCTGCTATAGAAACAACGAATGGGACATTAAATTACATGAAAGCCAATGCTTAACCACAAACATTCCACCAAAGCCCAGGTTTAGCATTGTTTCCAACAGAAAAGTGACCTTAAAAAATTATCTTTTTTTACAATTTATGACTGCAATATAAAATGCTAGAACAAATAAAACGTCAATCACATATATTTAAATTGACACTATGTATGGATCATGTCTCATGACATATGTAACTGATCACTGATTTCTAACGACAATTCTATAAAACTCTTGAAAGCTTTACAATAGGACTGCATTACAAGCAACATGCTACAACAAGAACTAAATACAACTCCCCAAAAACACTGTTGCAAGAAGATCGGCCACAGTGTAGAAAGTTTATTTACCTTTGCAGATGCAAATATTTGTTGAACTGCAGCTGAGATTTCTGGTCCAATTCCATCACCAGGAATTAACGTAACTCTGCGTATCTAGTTTTCACAAAAGAATATCTCCTTATGTAGGTGTATTTTTACCTGTGATTAAAGGTGCCAAATGGGTGATTGTGACTGACGTCTCGGTAAATCGTAAACAGTATGGCCACCGTAGATGCGTGCATAACAGAGCGGCCCGACATACGGCCCAATATTTCCGCGAAAATTAAAGCACGCTTCAATTTCATCAGAATGACTGCACTAACCCTAAAACTAACCCTAACCGACCCTCACGACGCCTAACCTGAGCCCTAACCGACCCTCACGCTTTGCATGTTGGGATGCATGTTGCGACAATTATCGTCCATAGGCAGCACTCTAATTTTATTGCATTCGTTTGCGGCCATACTGTTTACGATTTACCGAGACTTCAGTAACAATAACCGCCAAATGTTTAGTAAAACAGGACTCAAGTATAAGTCTGATCCTATACCCAATCACTTGCTATAAAATCAACTGATAATAAATCGAAACCTTCAACCCCTGCGTGTGGATAATTGCATGGACGAATGCCTTGTTCAGTGTTAATTAAGCAGTCACCTTATTTCAGCAGATTATACATCAGTCATATAATAATGCCGGTGATTTTCAGTGAAAAACAAGCCCACAACCATGCACAACATTGATTTGTGCAAACCTGAGGTAAATAAAGGTCGCTATAACTAGTTTAAGCAAGCTAATTTAAGTAACTAGAAAACACAGCTGATCAACACTATTCTTAATGGAAAGAATTGACAAATGATGCTTCTGATGTAAAATAAAACACTTTTGACATTTTTGATTTCAATAAATGTAAATAAGAAAATTACCTGCTCTGTTGAGTAGAGTCGCCGAAAACTTTGCTATTAAACACAGAAAATTACATGCCTAAATTAAATTCCAAGTTCTTATCTAATATTCATGATGCACAAGTAACAAAACTTTAAACCTCACTAAATTACTGTCTAGAATTTTATCTTCAAAAAAATTCATCCATGCCACATGTATTACGCAGCACTGAAAGTGTATTGATGTCATCAGTTTTCACATTCTGATTGCCCAGACCCCATATAATCCTCCAATACTTTGGACAAGATTTAGGCCTACACCAGTGGATAATTATGGCTAGTCAACTTCCATGTCAAACATAAATGGTTTAGCTCCTCGTCCGTTGCTACAATTCTGCCTAATGAGTAATTTTTCATTAAATATTATTCTCTTAATGAAATTCTTATGGA
>OX243812.1:25576175-25971175 GCA_945859605.1 Lumbricus rubellus | reverse complement strand
TTTATATATTATTTAGGGTATTGGATAATAAATTGTAAATATTATAATTCTTTGGCTCCTATAGTTCCAATTTACTTGTGTTATTTAAAATGAATAAGAAAATGTAAAGAAAGTGAAAGAAAAGTTATTACTTTAGATTTTATCAACTTTCAACTGTTTGCATAATTTATAATTTGAATAATAATTCGTTAAACATACAGTTTCTTTGGTTTAAAATTTTATAATAAAGTGTTACAAAGTTTCAGCATTTTTAAATACATTCTTATTCTTATTTATGAGTTAATTTCAAGTAGTCATATTACGAAATACTGTAATTTTATTTACTTTGTGAAATTTATGCATACAAATGTACAGTTGTGAAAGAGTTTGATATACGAATTATTGTTTATTGCTATTAAATCTACTAATTTTTAGTTACGCTATATTTTGACTTTTCATACATAAGGTATAATTGAAAAGGACAATTGCATTGTTTTGTACTGCTATGTTAGAGACAGCAAATATTTTATAATATTAAAGTTTCATTTTAAGCACATGCTGCATTAAGAAAATAAATTTAAAAGATAATAAAAATAGATAAAAAGTAATTAACTAATTGAGCTTTATTTATTTATTTCTTTAATAGTTGTTGTTAATACACAACTATGAATATTATAGTAATGCATATAACTAGCCAAAATTTTCATTTGTAATTGGATTGCATGCTTTATAAAATATTTTGGATATATGTTGAAGGATATGCTGTCAAAACGGTGTACGGACCATTGCTGATAGTTTGATTGCTCATAGGCTGATTGCTCATAGGCTTATTGCTCATAGGGCTCATTGCTCATAGGGTCTATTGCTCATTGGTCTTTTTGCTCATATGGCTCATTGGTCATAGGGTGCATTGGTCATAATAATATACAAATTATTAGTCAAGTGAAGTTACAGAAAAGAAAACACTGATTGAAAAATAGAAAGAAACTTTACTAGGCCATGTAATTGTTTACATTTGAGAATGAAGTTAAACTGGTAAAAGTAAAAGCTTGATAACTAACCACTACAGGTGAAATTGTTCAATTATACAGAACGTTACACTTTTTAACAAATAGATTGTTCACTACTTCATATGTCAAACAACAGGATTGTTCACTGTCTTAGATGTCCAATTCAACATAGTTGACTACTTAAAAGATAAGTATGACACAGCACGAAGATAGGTGAGGATGTCTACCAACGCTAATTGTCCCTAATTGATAAGCACTAGCTAAGGTGTGAAGACGGTCAACCATATAGCCAATGGTATATTTGTTGTGAATATAGGCCTAAGTTTATTTATTTTAGGCATATGACCGATGAGCCTATGAGCAATAGACCCTATGAGCAATAAGCCATATGAGCAATAGGCCTATGAGCAATCAGCCTATGAGCAATAAGCCTATGAGCAATGGTCCTAGAGCCGTTAAAACTGCGCGCAGAAAATAGCGCGCATAGCAAAATAGTGCAATCGAAAAGAGCGCGCCATATGAGTACAAGCGATAATAATGGAGCAATTATACAACTGTGTTGAAGTTTTCTTATAGGTTTTAAAGTATGCACTGACTTGTACACATTTTGTCTTGTGCATGCGTTGATTCACATTTCTTTGTACATTGAAATGGAATTGTGTGCTTTATTGTTTGTAAATGTTTTGAGCAGACTGTCTATATTTTAAAAATTCAAATTTGACTTTTACTGTTTCAATATGCAAAGTTTTAATTGCCACAACAATTCAATGTGCATTGTGCACATATGAGCATTGTACGTAAGGCATTACAGTTGTAGGCCTATTGTATTAAATTACAATTGTTATTGATAAATAAAAATTTGCTGCTTGGCATAAAAGTAAGTTGTAATTTGTAATTCAAATAACTTTTAAAAAGTTATCCCTAATTTCAGATGCATTAGGCAAAACGAAATTACTTTTAATATAACTATTTAATTTTATTTGCAAATGATTCCATATTTGCAAAACTGACTTGAACATATTTTTAGTACGTTGGATAAATTAACATTTTTTTATTACACTAAAAGATTTGATAGTACTTAACAAAATATAAAAATTTCATTAATAGCAATCATTATAAAGAAAGAAAAGACCAAGAATTTGAATTTAAATTTGGTGGGGTAGGCGTTAAGTACATTCATATGCACACAATGGCCTGTATTTGACCCATTTAAGGGCTATTTGCAATACATGTGAGCATTGTAATTAGTTTCCTGATTTTCATCTTGCTGGTATATAAATGAAAGAAAAAATAAATATAAGAGAGGAATTGGTGAGAAACGTTTACAAACAGACAGACAGACAGACAGAGAGACAGAGACAGTGTGATAGATAGACAGAAACTTAGAGAGACAGAGATAGACAGTAAGACAGAAATACATAGAGAGACAGAGAGAGTCAATCAGACAAGGACACAGGTGGAAGTGGGTGGGGTAGGCCTTAAGTACATTCATATGCACACAATGGAACGTATTTGACCCATTTAAGGGCTATTTGCAATACATGTGAGCATTGTAATTAGTTTCCTGATTTTCATCTTGCTGGTATATAAATGAAATAAATAAATATAAGAGAGGAATTGGTGAGAAACGTTTACAGACAGACAGACAGACAGAGAGACAGAGACAGTGTGATAGATAGACAAAAACTTAGAGAGACAGAGATAGACAGTAAGACAGAAATACATAGAGAGACAGAGAGAGAGTCAATCAGACAAGGACACAGGTGGAAGTGGGTGGGGTAGGCCTTAAGTACATTCATATGCACACAATGGAACGTATTTGACCCATTTAAAGGCTATTTGCAATACATGTGAGCATTGTAATTAGTTTCCTGATTTTCATCTTGCTGGTATATAAATGAAAGAAATAAATAAATATAAGAGAGGAATTGGTTAGAAACGTTTATAGAAAGAGTGTGATAGACAGACAGACAGACAGACAGACAGACAGACAGACAGACAGACAGACAGACAGACAGACAGAGAGTGTGATAGATAGACAGAAACTTAGAGAGACAGAGATAGACAGTAAGACAGAAATACATAGAGAGACAGAGAGAGTCAATCAGACAAGGACACAGGTGGAAGTGGGTGGGGTAGGCCTTAAGTACATTCATATGCACACAATGGAACGTATTTGACCCATTTAAGGGCTATTTGCATTACATGTGAGCATTGTAATTAGTTTCCTGATTTTCATCTTGCTGGTATATTTGCAGTACATGTCAGCATTGTAATTAGTTTCCTGATTTTCATCTTGCTGGTATATAAATGAAAGAAATAAATATAAGAGAGGAATTGGTGAGAAACGTTTACAGACAGACAGACAGACAGACAGACAGACAGACAGACAGACAGACAGACAGACAGACAGAGACAGTGTGATAGATAGACAGAAACTTAGAGAGACAGAGATAGACAGTAAGACAGAAATACATAGAGAGACAGAGAGAGTCAATCAGACAAGGACACAGGTGGAAGTGGGTGGGGTAGGCCTTAAGTACATTCATATGCACACAATGGAACGTATTTGACCCATTTAAGGGCTATTTGCAATACATGTGAGCATTGTAATTAGTTTCCTGATTTTCATGTTGCTGGTATATTTGCAGTACATGTCAGCATTGTAATTAGTTTCCTGATTTTCATCTTGCTGGTATATAAATGAAAGAAATAAATATAAGAGAGGAATTGGTGAGAAACGTTTACAGACAGACAGACAGACAGACAGACAGACAGACAGACAGACAGACAGACAGAGACAGTGTGATAGATAGACAGAAACTTAGAGAGACAGAGATAGACAGTAAGACAGAAATACATAGAGAGACAGAGAGAGTCAATCAGACTAGGACACAGGTGGAAGTGGGTGGGGTAGGCCTTAAGTACATTCATATGCACACAATGGCCTGTATTTGAACCATTTAAAGGCTATTTGCAATACATGTGAGCATTGTAATTAGTTTCCTGATTTTCATGTTGCTGGTATATTTGCAGTACATGTCAGCATTGTAATTAGTTTCCTGATTTTCATCTTGCTGGTATATAAATGAAAGAAAAAAATAAATATAAGAGAGGAATTGGTGAGAAACGTTTACAGACAGACAGACAGACAGACAGACAGACAGACAGACAGACAGACAGACAGACAGAGACAGTGTGATAGATAGACAGAAACTTAGAGAGACAGAGATAGACAGTAAGACAGAAATACATAGAGAGACAGAGAGAGTCAATCAGACAAGGACACAGGTGGAAGTGGGTGGGGTAGGCCTTAAGTACATTCATATGCACACAATGGAACGTATTTGACCCATTTAAAGGCTATTTGCAATACATGTGAGCATTGTAATTAGTTTTCTGATTTTCATGTTGCTGGTATATTTGCAGTACATGTCAGCATTGTAATTAGTTTCCTGATTTTCATCTTGCTGGTATATAAATGAAAGAAATAAATATAAGAGAGGAATTGGTGAAAAACGTTTACAGACAGACAGACAGACAGACAGACAGACAGACAGACAGACAGACAGACAGAGCTAGTGTGATAGATAGACAGAAACTTAGAGAGACAGAGATAGACAGTAAGACAGAAATACATAGAGAGACAGAGAGAGTCAATCAGACAAGGACACAGGTGAAAGTGGGTGGGGCAGGCCTTTATTATATTGATAGAAGACAATGGCCTGTATTTGACCCGTTTATGGGCTATTAGCAATACATGTCAGCATTGTAATTAGTTTCCTGATTTTCATCTTGCTGGAATATATATGAAAGAAAGAAATAAATATAAGAGAGGAATTGGTTAGAAACGTTAAGAGAAAGAGTCAGACAGACAGACAGACAGACAGAGACAGTGTGATAGATAGACAGAAAAATAGATAGACAGTAATACAGAAATACATGGACAGAGGAAGAGCGTCATTAAGACAAGGACACAGTGGAAGTGGGTGGGGTAGGCCTTACTACATTCATATGCAGGCAATGGCTATATTTGGGCTCTTTTAGGCCTATTTGCAATACAGGTAAGCATAGAACTGTCATTCCATTTTTCGTGCTGCGTGTTTAGGGAGAGCCAGAGAGAAAGATATAGGGAGACAGAGAGACACCTACTTACAAAGAGAGTTATAAAGACAAACACAGGTGGAAGTGGGTGGGGTAGGACTTACGTACATTCATATGCGGACAATGGCCTATATTTGGGCTATTTGCAGTACAGGTATGCATTGTAGTAGTTTTGAAGTTGATAAAGTCAGAGGGCGTGACACAAAGACGGACTTTTGCGTGTGCAACTATTTTCATTTCTTTTTAATGGTCAGAAATTAAAATTTACTAGAGGTTTCTATGTATGTCGGAAAAGCACGGAAACGGAATCGTATTTACGGAATGGAACGGTTTTCGTGTTGCTGCCTTTACCTAGGTCACTACCCGTCGGATATAATAATGATAGGATATGAATTTTAGACACTGTAATTTCTATTGTAGGCTTTACCGTAGTCAATAAGATAAGATTTTTAACTAGGCTATAATAATTAATAATCTGGAGACTCTGCGAGTCTGGAGTCTCAAGACACTTTCAAAATGAACAACATAATTTGTTGATCGTCATTTGCAATGACTGCGAAATTGGTTTGCATTTCCATACGTGTTGCTCTGCGCGTCTACTGTAATTTAGAACTATAATTTAAATGACACTCGGCTTATTTGCCAATGGGTCATTTTATTATTTGCATCATTTGATGTCCATGATTTGCATGCGAAGCCCCGCCTCTTGACCCGACCATGTGCGATCTTTGACGATTATCTTTACCGGAAATTATTGCTAACAACAAGTGACAGTTTTTCCGTATTAAAATCTAACTAGGCTTTTATAAAAAATCAATATTGTCAACTGCAGTTACGACAACGAAGATTCACTGACTGGAGGATAACATAAATTAACGAAAGCTCGAAAACGTTGGATGATGAAATAGCCGATGCAATGCCAGACAGTTGAATCTGGGTCTACCGCGATCCGCAAACGTGACTGGGGTGACACCCACTCAAACCAACAGCTGCTGTGGTGACGGATTTCACCCAGGCCGTGTAGCCTCCAACAGAACGGTCACATTTACATTTATTGTCAGTAAGTTTCGATATCGTTCTTGACCATTGATCTACTCCTATGGTTTTTCCCCATTTGCTTTGAGCACTGGATAGATCGGAGCATAGCCAAGAAGGCAACTTAAATCCTGCATGATGATGACATTGTGATCTTTGGAGCCAATACATTGTAATAGCACCATATTATAACACAGCAGTTTTTAAAATTTATAACAAGGTATTGTACTGATGTTTTGAATTTGGGATGAAGTTAGCATCCCAAAATGATATTAGAATTTTCCTGTACTGAAGCACGACATGAAAAGCATTTGGTAGGCCTATACTATCAAATCACCATATTATTAAAAACATTATGCGCCTTTTTCTTGTAGTAAAATGAGGGATGTCAACACAGTTCAAATGGTATGATCCTGGTTTGGAACACTGAATGCTGAAAGACGGCTAGTAACAATGGCTATAACGGAGGCAAGGGCAACTGCAGTTGTTCTTGTTGGTGTTACGTACGCCGTTGTTTCCACTGACAGTTCGGAGTTGACGTTCCTTAAGCCTTTGACGATATGTAAGTCCATTTTAATGGTGTTGTTGCATCAATTGCTAATGAATGAATTCAACAGTAGATGCATTCATTTCATCAATTCATTGAGAGGATTTATATGGTGTCTGTCCAAGATGGACCTTGCTGTCAACCATGGCAGAAAAGAACAGAGAAGAGCCATTTTCAAGTGTTTATAGAAAGTGTGTACAGAATCCAAAGTAAAAAAATGTGCAGATCCAAATGATTGTAGTCTACGATGATTTCCATAATTTGAAATAAAAAACCTTTTCCGCATAGTATTGGGCGGAGACATTGATGAACATATGAGCAGAAATAGTTTCAAAGAGGAGTAGTGTATGATTGGCATGGCACGTTGTTTCTTTATAGTCCCCTCTCAGCTGGCCCACAGTTCTTAATAATATCCAGCATAGCTGATGAACGATATATAATATGGGCTGTGGGAAGAAGTAACTTAAAAATTGTCTTACACTAGATGGTAATAAATTGTGCAGCTAGTAGGTCAAACTCAGAGAATTTAAACTAGGCAAAAATGTATATAAAGCATACCATAAAACTAGAGAAACTGTTATGAATACTGTTAAAATAAAAAAATCTCAAATGCAGAAAAAAATACATGCATAGAGGTGTGTGCCATGTAATTGGCGGTTAACATGCAGATTTGCAGAAGGAACCCAAAAGAGCAACAAAAATTCTGCTGTCATAGGTCATTTGAGTAGCTTGGGGCATTCCCCATTGGCATTGCCAAATCGAAATAAAAATCGTAAAAAACTTAGTGTGCTGGAAATGGGCATCCACTGAAGTATGTCATGTGTGAAATGCGATAGATGGTCAAACTTTGAAATGCAGCCAAAAATCTTCTGGAGTGTTTGAAGTAAGAATTGTTTAACAGTAAAAACTGAAATTTTAGAGTACTTAATAATATCTATTAAGAATTCTAGAAGTATTAGTCCTGTTCTAAACTTGTATAAAACCAAAACTTTTCGTGGTTGTACTTATTCGAATTGTTGTTGTATTTGGCAGGGCTGGGCCTCCTTGCAACATTCGCGTTGACCTTGTTATTTGATTCCTCCGAAGGAAAATACTTCAGGTTGCTTTCGAAACATAAATTGCTGTTTTAATTAGTTTAAATCTATTTTTTCGTTATATGCTTTGGCAAGATATTGTTTTTGCATATAATATTATATTGCACCTTACAAAGGTGTTGAAGCAGTACTTTCAGATCAAAAGCTGTGTGACTTAGCTGCTCAAAATGTTACTTGAGCTGTCTCTGCAGGCAAAAGTTGTGTTTAAAGGGTAAAATTGTTCCAGGAAGAGGATGCATTACGTGAGAGCGCATAGTTTGTGCAAGTCATCAAATATGAGGACCAACAGGTTTTTGTGAAATGCACGCGTGGCTCTGGACGAGATTTCTGAAATTGTGTTGCTCCTAACATACCGCGACTTTTACCACGTGCTTCGCTGGCTATTAAGATGAGAATCTTGAGAAGAAACCAGTGCGGTTTTGTGTCCCATGACTCGTGATGATTTTGACAAGTTGGTCTCGGTTCAAGTTGCAAAATTGGGGATGGATTGAAGTTAACATGACCAAAATCTCAGGAGAGTCTGCATGGGCGGAGTTGCGATAGTCAAACCACACCAGGTTGAAAGAATTTATCAGCACCACATCTATGTTAATTTCTCTAAACAAACGAATTTTACGGCATATCAATGAACGTGTTTGATCTTTAGGCGAAATGCTGCATCTGGGATCCTGTGCTGCCCTCTACTTCCTGTGTCCAAGTTACTGTCTGAAGCCTCTGCTAGAGACACATCAGAATCATCATCATCAGGTCAGTGCAAGTCATATGGTTCTCTGCATTTTTTTGTGAAGAGTTGGTCTGAAGGAAGAACACCTGCTCAAGAGATGAACGATTGAATGGTTAATATGAAGGTTGAACGCCCTTTAGGGTGGATTGAACCTAATGTGTCGTAACCTTTAATTTAATATTTTGTAGTGGATTCCTCAGATTTTCTTGTGAATGATTGCATTAACCCTTTAATTACCAGCTGCATATGTTTTTCCATGCATTTTAGTAAATGCTGGTTAAAGCTTTTAGTAGACTCTTTTAGATTCAATCACTTGTGACTTCAAAGTGACTTTAAATGATCAATGTAAGATAAATTGCAAGTGAATTAAAAGAACATAAAGGCTTTCTCTTTCGCTTTGTCCAGACGGTCATTTACTGCAGATCTTCCTCGAGGGATCATTCCTTATTTCACTTGTTACGATGTGTCGTGTGTCGATGGCAAAGAACGTGGAAGGAAAAAGCGTCAGCAGCTGTGACAATTGTCGTCTTCTTTTGACATCCGTCGCTGCTGTGACAGTTGCCGCGTTTGTGCTGCTCTTTAGAGCTTGGAATTTATTAGGTAATTCACAAATTATTATTATTGTAGCGTGCTTTGAAAGTTTAGTTAAAGTCTTATAGAACTGTAAATTTCTTAGCATGTCTTCTTCGGAACTAAAAATAGAACCAAATAATAATTGCAGGCCAGTTCAATATTTTTCTGAAGATGAATATGATCAGTTGTGAACTCCGGCCTTCTGTTCCTCTAGATATTCATATTATTTCACAACTGCTGTAAGTTCGTGATGGTATTGCTTTTAAAGTTTAGGCTGATTTCAAGACATGAATATCGACGGCTATCCCAGTCCCACTAATGACTTAGCTACTAGGGCATTGATTTGTTACATCGTTGTCCATTTTTTATTAATCTTTACCCATTTGCCCCAAGAATATCCGCTGAAAACGGGCTTAAAATTTAAAAATGAACGGGTAAAGGGTTAAGATTTGAACTCAAGATTCGGTTATAAAAATTAAAAGCATAACAATATGTCTCCTGGTAGCAGCTACATTAGCTGTGCTGATATTGCCTTGGTGACCGTGGGTTTGAATCTCGTTCGGAATAGTTTGATCTTTGTAGGTTTACGATTTATCAATGGTTTTAACCCTTTACCCGTTCATTTTTAAATTTTAAGCCCGTTTTCAGCGGATAATCTCGGAGCAAACGGGTAAAAAATTAAATCTTGATGAATTGATTAATCATTCAAGTGTCCTGTTGTAGATACAATTGAACTCGGGATCTGTGTTGGTGTGCTGTCTGGTCAGTTCTTCCTCCATAGCTACCTCCCAACATGGCTTCCTCGTAGTTTTACGCTGGGTGAAGCCGCCATTGCATCTCAGGGTTGTGCTATGTTCTGTATATCGGCAGGAATGAACTATCTTCATGCGTGGGTAAGAAGAATGGATGTCTAAAGAAAATGAGAGTTTATGAAATGATTCGTATTTTGTTTGCTAGTCATGTCCTTTATTTGATGCCTGGTGACTTTCTATTTTTGGCATATAAAAAGTTTAAAAGATATCCATACTTGGTGAGTAAAACAAGGTGCAGATGGTCCTTTCATTACTATTTCAATGTATCAGAGTATTTATTTAGTGTCTGTAAGCAATAATTATTATTGTTTGCGTCATTTATCGAAATTACCAATGGAATAGGATGGAGGTTAGTTAGATTCATGAGGAACATCATGAGCTTAAAATGCCAGCATGTGCTTCACCCTATATCTAAAGGCTTTATCTACAGAGTATGACCTGATGTGCATGAATATTGTTGTGAAGCACCTTGTTAATACCTGGTCAACTGTGGCTTCGGCACTGTAGAAGTTTCAAGAATAAAGGCATTTCTTGATGGCTATGTTGAATATTTTAGAATAAACTATTTATTGAATTAAAATGTAAATTACTGTAATGCTGCACTGCTGTTTGATGTGAGTCAGTTAATATTCTGGGGTGTCAGATCAGATTGAAATCTTTTATCTTGCTTTGCTGTGAACTTGGTCTGAAAACTCAAGCAGTAAATTCTGTAGACTTCGGCAAAGGCAATTTTTAAAGTTATGTTTGATTGAGAAAAGTTATTGTTCAATTATGCAGAAAAGCCTGGAGAGAGGTGATAGCGTGACTTCGTCTGTGCAAGTGATCCTCTTTGTTCAGGTAAATGTTTACGCATTTAGGATGGAATTAAATCATTTCTTTTATAGTTCTGAAATCATCAGTTGTGCATTAGTTACTGTAAAGTTAGTTATTGTCTATTTTACATTAAGAAAATCAACATTTTACAGGTCATTCATTAGTATGGCATGATACTTGAATTAGAATTCAAATATGTCTGAAAGCTGAAATTTTAGAACCATGCCATTCACAAATCACACACATAATATTACACCATAATATACATATATATGTATACAATATATATGTATAGTTGTATGTGTACACAACATGATTAATATTGATTATATATATATATATATATATATAATTATTTATTTTTATATATATTATAATTGCATAACCTATGATGGCATGCAAATTTAGAATTTTTAAATCATCTAGGCCCACTGGATGCTGGCGTATGATGATAGTAAATCCACTAGAAGCTACCAAATGAACTCGTTTTGTGTTTTAAGCTTTGTGCAATGAGTTGCGTTTGTGAAGTGACACTTAACGGTTGATTACCGTATTTATTACATTCTTCTTACTTAGAACTTAGTCCATCCCATGCAGATCTGCACATTAGGCAACACATTGTCTCCATTCTTCTTTTCATGTTTTATTCCTTGAAGGATGAGTTGTTTTGTTGGAGGTTATTCAGTGTTTGCTTAAATACAATTTCGCTACAACTACGATATAACAGTCTGATGACATTTCGGTTGTAACACACAGCAAGGTTAAATTGCTAGTTGTTTTGCTAGGTGTCTCAGAACCATTTTTCTCTCTTGATCTCATGCACTGAGTGCACCTCTGATTAGTGTGCACTATAAATTTATAGATACAATACAATTGGGATTTGAACTCTGGTTCAACGTTGCATCTAAGGTTTCTGTTTCACTTAAGATGCTGATATTTTCTGTTTTAGACGGCTGCCACATCCTGTGCTGCAGTCCTTGTCTTGCTTATCTTCGTTCCATGGTTTCGTTCACCAATTGGTTATTATGTCCTCGTTCCAGGCGTTGCCGCAACATTGTCTTTGCCGCTTTTGTTGACGTTCTTTAGCCAAGACTTTGTCACCTGGTGTTTTGATTACATTACTGGAGACAGCGTAAAGGTAAATACAGTCTATGACGGCAATAATAGATTTGCATGATTTTAATTAAATCGTAGAGCAGGTCTTTTTGTTTACAGAAGGACAAACTCTCTGAAATGCAGTTTAGGTGGTTACATTATAGAAGATAGTGTGAACATCAGTTACCGCTGGTATCTGGATTGCTTTCTGCTAGTTTGTCAGTCACCTAGAATAGTTCCCATGTTGTTTTGATAGAGTTAGAGTTAGTCATCAATCCATCAGTTGCCTTCATGACAGCAGCTGTAATTGTTCTACTACACGTTTTGTTTCTGTAATTGTTTCATCAGCTGCTTAACAATAGAACTGGTGTTTTCGTTGTTTTAGATGTATCTCTTCTGCTTTTGGATCGTCAGTTGCTTAGCAGCAGTTGCCATTGTTTACTTTAACACCTCGGGGGTTGTTCAGATTTTAAGCTCAGAAGAGAAGAATGACAAAATCAGTGAGCAGGCAGCAACTACCGCCCGAAAACACTTTCATTTGCTCGCATTGGCCATTTTCCTGCCGGGACTTTTGTGGGACGTCGAAATTTTATTCATGGCTGTCAGCTGTGCATTTGTTGTTTTTGTAATGCTTGAGGTTTGTGCTTTTCTCAGTTTTAAAAAGTTTTACTTTAATTAAGATCATGTATGTAGTTAAATTTATTGCTGAGTTGTTGTATGCTTCATCGCGAGTAGTTATCAATGGCACAACTATGAACTAAGTTTGTGCGGTTGGAATCAAACCATTAAAATTGTGTTTGCGATTCAAGTCTAGGCATTTAATGATCTTGGTTGGTATCCATAGCAGTTGATGTAAAAAAGTTTTTCAATTTTCGGCTAGGTTAGTAATAGTCGCATATAATATTAACTGTTTTGTATCCAAGGTTCAAAATAGTGACAAACATAAACTTTCTATGTTCAAAATGATTTGATTGGGTTTATTATAACAAGGTATAGAAAATATGGTTGATGGTTATACTTAAGTTCTAAATGAATTAAATCTGTGATGATTTTATGCTGTTACGCTGTTCATGTCCTTAATTCAATATCTTTATCTGGTCAATAAAAATAGACGACTTTTTAATATGGATTTGTTATGAATGGAAACCTAGATGTAGCATTTGCGCGTCAGTCTTCAAAAAAATGTTAAATCTCACGGCTGCACTTGCAAGAAATTGCTACAACATGTAAAACACCGATTGTAAATCACCGAGTGAAATGTGATGCAAGTGGGGCGCAATGATATGGCAGCAACAGGGATAGAGGAGATAGATTTCTTGGCTGAGGTGCAGCACAAGTTGTTTTACTTGCAGTCGTTGAGGGTTTTGCGCATCCCACCGGTTGGCGAAATGCTGCATCGATGTTTCCATGTATTTGTTGACGAGAGAGACGAAGGCCCCGTCATCCTGACCCACATCTACCTTCTGATTGGCTGCTCCGTTCCACTTTGGATCCACTGCTGTCCTGTGCGACACGTAGCACTGTACAGTGGACTTCTGTCGCTTGGCATCGGCGACGCTCTCGCCGCTGTTGCCGGTCTGAAATTTGGACGCCACAAGTGGATGGGTTCGTTAAAATTAAACATTTCTGGCTTCTTTTATGTTACTATTAAGGTTTGCATATCGAACGAAGTCACATCAGGTAATGTAATTGTAATGTTTTTCAAATCTGAAATCTTTTCAATGATAGTGCTGCATAAGTGATACCAGCTGCAGTGTAGGAATTGTGGAAAAATAACGGGGGGTTTGGGCTATGATGCACTTGGAATTAGAGTGTGAAAACAGACTTTACCAGGGGACCCAAGAAAGACTGGGGGCTGAAACCCCCTGGTAATTCTTCCTCTGACCAGCAGAAGTGTTCTGTTGAAATTACAATTACTTCTCTTAACATAGATACATTGATACGCATTATAACAACCTGAGAGGTTTTTAAATGTGCTCTATATAGATTATGTATAAAAATTCATAAATATTCCATGACATATTTCACTTCCAACTTACTATATGAATGATACTATGCAAATGCTCTGCTAGAATTACCTCTTTACATAAATTTAATCAATATCTCAATGTTCTTAAACATGCTATATAAATATTAAATATAAAAGTACATAAACATTGCATTGTCATATTGCTACTCATTTTTATGCTGTGCTAATTAAATTGTCAATTTCATATTTTGCATTATAATTATTCTAAATAAATTTCTCTTAAATAGGACATTGGAATTAATATAAAACTGGCAGCTATAAATAATTTGGTTTTAATTGCTATGTATTGAATTGCTGTCTTTAGGCACAAGAAAGACTGTTGAAGGCACCATATGCGCCATTTTTGGCCAGTTTGCATTCGTAATTCTCCTACATGTAACAGGTAAACACCTGCGATTTATATCATTTCAAAGCTTTTAATGTAGGTGTGACTTTTTGGTTTAACCATCTCAAATTGCTAACCGAGAAAACCTGAAACTTTTTATGGGACGTGACTTTTTAAATGTTTTCTTTACTTTTTAAATGTTTTTGACACTTTTAAAACACAGATGTGGAGTGCAGTGATGTAGTGGGTATGTTCGTTACCTTGCACCAGACGGTTGCAGGTTCTAATCCACCTCAAGCCACTGCTTATGGAGTAGGGACCTTGAGCAAGTCGTTTACTCGCAATATTATTGCTCAGCGCTTTTGGCATGAAATTCTGATGTAGTGTCCACGATGTTGTCAGGAGCGCCTCTGAGTAGAGAGCTTGAAGGGGCGCTATAGAAATGGAGAAATAAATAAGTAAATAAAAAAGCTGATGGGCATTGGTTTTACATCATTCTTTTGATCCATGGCTTTTGGTTGTGACGTTATTTAACACAGAAAAACAGTTGTGCCATGCCATGTGATTGTTAATATTCATTACCATTTCAACTTGGGAGCATTTTTCAGTCAGCGGCCAGTTTTGATGAAGGCTTTATGATTAACATCTTGTATTAAGGCACAATAAATGGTGTTCAATTACTTTTTCTTCACCAAAGTAGCATTCAAGGTGAATTGTTTAGTTAATATCAAGCAAGTTATTATTGTTTGTTCTGACTTCTTGATACAGCTGTGCTGTGACGATGCAAGGGCTGGTCTCTGTATGCGATTAATTTTCAGATTTATATTAGTTTAGAACGTGTTGAACCCACCTGGATTAATCTTTAAACTAACTCTTGTTTTGTTTTTGTTTTTAGGTGCACTGGCTGTACCCTGGATTAAATGCAGTATAGCAATCGTATTGACTTCTTTGTTGGAAGCTTTCACTACTCAGCTAGACAATTTACTTTTACCAATTTTTATGTACATACTACTAGTCTGAAACTAGCCATGTAGATAAATATTATTTCTTGTGGTTTGTTTCCTTGAATCGAAACCTCTATGCGTACAACTACAATGGTGGTGTGTTCGAGCAGCCGACAGGATTATAGATTTTTAAATTTTAAACCAAGGTATTGATTGTTGCAACACACTGAACAGCATGTATGTTTTGTACAAGTTTTGTAAATATCCATTGAAATCCATATATACCTGGCACATCAATTTGTTTAAATGATGGTGATAATGCCATGAGGAACAACTTGTTCAAATTTGGATTTGATTATTTTTAGAATGCATGAACACCTTCATTTCTTAAACTTCACTAGAAAATGGCTTTAAAATAGTTTACACTGAAAATATTTTCTCAACAAGAATTGATAGCATCGAACACAGATGACCGATAAGAAGTGTTTCTTCAAAACCGTGCAGGCTAACCCACTGCTAGGCTGACCTACTACTGCTTGGCCACGGAGCGTCTCAGATCTTACACTTTATCAGCGTCACTGTTCAGTCCTTGTGGTCTTGTAATTATCTGCCACCTTACCTTAGACCTTATGCAGCTTCTCCATTCCACTGTGTTCATCGCCACTTCGACAGCATCGTTCCATGTCATCTCCATACCTTGCAAATCCTCTCGTACAGTCTCCATCCAGTTCTTCCTTGGCCTCCCTCTACCACCACGTCTTCTCTCCGGTATCCAGATTGTTGCTTGTTTTGCTCTCAAAAGGTGATGAATAAATATCAATTGCATTTAAAAGTCCAGTTGTTGGGATTTGTTTATCCAAGCAACGTCAAAGTACAAGGGTTTCTTACACGGTGCCAGTGTTTTAGCTGTGGGAGTTGGTTGGTGAAAGTGTTCAACCCACTCTAGTGCTTCCTACAACCCCTCCCTCCGATAAGCAACCAAAAAGATGTGGGAATCAGGAAATGAAGAAAATATCACAAATCATCAGTTGTTTCACGTGCACTTATTAACAACATTCAATTTTGATCTGCATTCATATAC
Source organism: Lumbricus rubellus (assembly GCA_945859605.1). NCBI lineage: Eukaryota > Metazoa > Annelida > Clitellata > Crassiclitellata > Lumbricidae > Lumbricus > Lumbricus rubellus. The sequence continues at coordinate 25,955,010 of OX243812.1, read as the reverse complement.
CGGTACATTCTTAATCGGTAACTTTATACCAGAACTTTTTCCAACAACTAAAACACTGCTTGGTGCTACGTATTTAGCCAGTTATTTTACAAATTCCACAACTTTTCAGCGATACAGGAAAAATGCAGGCAGAACATATAAACGACAAAACAGATCAATAAATCAACAAAATATTAAAATAATTAGATAAACATAATAAAGAAACAAATTCAATTAAAATAATCCACAAATCTAGTGTTGGAGGTAACAAAGCAATACTTACAGATTTATAAAAATACTTAAAAACGTTATTATTGGTAAATTGAGTATTTTACTCGGTTCTACATTTTGCTTGGTCTGTATATGCACAACTGAAAACAAAATCTGCATTATTTCCAAACAGATTAAATGGAGACTTACATTGTTCTCAGTAATTACTTATGTTGTAGCTAAAATCTGACACTGGGATTTTAAAGCACAGATGCAGAACAGAAAGACGAAGATGTTTGCAGTTGGTAGAACGAACCTGTCTCCAAAATACAGACCTTTCTTTCAACAGCAAAAATAAATTCTTGGCAAACACTTTACAATTGCACATCAGATAAAAGCTGGGATCTGCTACCATGCAGCAATTATTGAGAAATGTGCATGAACCATATGGCCAAACATAATTACTTATAGAATGCAGAAGTAAGATCTTCTCCAAAAGCCTCAGACATGCGATTGGTAGCATGTTTCAACTTACATTACTTGCAAAAATGGGGGGGATTGAATAAATATTTACTTATACATGTATTCTTCAAGTGCGCCACTGCATACTTTCATCATTAGAGCAGCTGCCTGCTACGTAGAGAAACTAGCTTGACTATCGGTGAGTGAGAGAAGTGAGAGTTGAAGGCTACAATCTGACGACTTGTCCCACGACGACGACGACGATACATCACAGAAACTGTAAAAATTCTGTTCAATTCCACTTTGAGAACACACGGTATTATTGGGGCACGTCGTAACTTCCGCTGTTGTGCAAGCATGTTCTGGGCAAAAATCTCGGCCTGAATGTGTTTGGCATGAAAAACAATCGGCTTTCGAAGCCACCGTTGCGGCGCAGCTAACTTGCTTGTAGACGTTGTCTGTTACGATTCCATTCAACTTGGGACATTGCACGGATAGACGAGACGAACGTTTGTGCAAACCAGGAGAGCTACAGAGTAGGTCGATGCGTTGCAGCGGAACGAACGCGGAGGAGCGGCTGGTGCAGTAGCGTATCTTGCATAATCTTGTTTCTACGGTTGGTAACGTTTCCAGAAACGGCTCGCATGACAAATTCTCTGCACGCTTCCTGTCCGTGCTAACAATGTTTGGCATTGTGGTGGTAAGACTCTGGCATTGTTCCACAGTGGAAGCAGCAGCAGCACTGATCGTGTTGCAGCCGTCCAAATGAGTATTTGGCAGTGAAGAAAATGGTAAAGACTGACCAAGAGGAGACAGGTATGGTGCTGCTGTTGCTTCTGCTGTTGTGGCTTTCGTTCGAAGCGACCAATCCGTCGCCTGCGAATCAAAACTGCTGACATCACCGAGTATGAAGTCGCTGCCCACCATGCTGCAATTGCTAGTGCCGCCATCTGGAGAGTAGTTCTGGCAAAATCGGCTTACGTCGTCGTCGGCGCTCAGATTGCTCACGTCGGCATCGCTCTGACCAGACAGCGAGTACAAAGGTCCAGCACCACACGAGTACACTGCTCGTCTGCTGCAAGAGTACAGTGGTCCCTTGCTGCAGGAGTACGCTGATCCCCCGCTACACGAACACGCTGGTTCCTTGTCGGAAAGACATGGCAAGATTCTATTTGGCGACGATTCATCGCTTGAGAAGACGCCAACCTTGTTTGAAAGTGTCGAGACGAGGTAGGACATCTGGTGACTCGACGACGTCTGCTTCGATCGTCGTACCCTCGAGTGCTTTCGGTTTCGCATTCTCGGGTAAATTTTAAGCGGCATGTGCGACTGAATTCCTGGCTTCGTTCGCAGTCCACACTCCCTAAAACTTCGCAGGTTCTGTCTGAGCATGTCTGCACTCGACGTCCCGTTTGTTTCGCGCGTTTGCACTAAACTTTCAAACATTTCGTTCATATGTAGCGCCGTTTCGTTCGTATGCGATGGGATGCGAGTCTCGTCGTTCCAGACGTAGCGAGTCTGGTCAAGGAGGCAAGTTCGTGATCTATCCGCAGGCCGTGGTGGAAACCGACTGTTCATTTCCATGCCAAGCATCGTCGCTGGCATATACTGACTGCTGCCAAGGCCACCTATGGTGCATGTTGAGCCTTCCTTCGAGATTGCAGAACATTCTGAAATGTAAAGAAAAAACATATGTCATGTTGTAATAACACATTTGCATAGCAATGCTAGAAATAAGCAACAGAGTACTAATTACGTATCCACACATATACAAGAAGTCATGTAGTCTGTATCTATTGAGTGTATGTATGTAAATTGGTAATGAAGTTTTACCCATTATACTTGACTGGAGACACAACTCTGCTTAGAATCACGTTGAAATAATTTATATTCAGAATTGGAAATATTTTACCAATTGCAGTGTGCTTTACCAGTGTTGCTTATATCCACAGTAAATAAACTGAGCTTACAAAGTGCTTGTCTATCGACAGAACTCATAGCATATGAATGGTGATACGCCAGTCTTTTGGCAACAGCCGCAAAAACATGGACTAAACTGAACAATTTTCTATGGTATGATTGCAGAAAGAGAAGTCAAACTTCAGATGACTATTGCCTTCATCTACGGTACACTGATGTTATTCCTTCTTGCAACGTATTGACTATTGACCTACTATGTAATTCTCCTGCTTTGGACAGAGCATATCTGCTCTTTCCAAACACATGTCACAGGCTACAGTCTGTGACAGCATTGCGTCAGAAACAAGGTTGAACAGATGTTAAATGATGTTACCGCATATCTGTAATAGACTGTAACGTGCACTTTAAGATAGGAACTGAGAGGAAGCATTGACATATGGGGAGAAGTAGAACATATCGAGATATCAAGTCTTTTACGGAGCTGCAGTACACAAATATCTGATCATATAACGTTATTAAGTGAGACAACTCGAACACCAAGTGCAGAGCTTATGGTGAATGTTTGTCTTGCAATGGACATGAACAGCAAATACTTTACGGGGCTGCTGCTACTTGGCTTACCGACGATGTTGTAAAGGCAGAGTGGACACGTCTGATTATGTAGCAGCCAGGGATCGACACACGTCTTGTGAAACTCATGACTACACGGAAGTACTCTCAATTCCTGTTTCATGAAGAATAACACATTGAGAACTGAAATAGTGCACCTGCCTTACAACCTTGCAAAGGTACAAAACATCAAAAACAGATTTTTCTACAAACATCCTACGCCTACTTTGATAGCGAAGGTGCAACTGTGTAATATGTAGTCAATCACTTATAGAAATGATCACCTAAAATGCTTAGTGAAAATCACAACAACGATGAAAATCTTCTTGGTTTTCAGCTGCCGTGTTACTTTTTCGAAAATATACCTCAGCCGCTATGGACTATTATTGCTCAACAAATTGCCACTAAGTCATCGTAAGTAGGCTTTGACCGAATTTTGATCGGTTTACACCCGATTTTGTCCTAGACTAATTAATCAGAATGGATGCACCTCTGGACAACCAATACAGAGAATAAACAAAGAAATATCTTTCACCAAAGAAACGTATAGATTCAAAAACTTTGAATTATTAAAGTTTAAAAAAAGAAAGATTTATGCATTAATAAACTATATATCAAATCATCTGACTGCCACTAAATATGGACAAATATGACAGAGAAAATTGTAAAAATTACTAACTAAGCACTTTAGAACCAAATGTAAATATAAATATTGCCAATTAATCGGATTGAATCCAGAATCAACAAAATGGAGGCCAAATATCAAGAATCGGAGATTGGCAAAACAATGTCAATCTGTCCATCCCTAGTCGTGCATCATTTTGAGAGTAATGTTATGAAAATGTCAAAAGCACTGCTTAGCATCATATGCTAAAATAATGCTCTGCATAAAATATAGAACCAAATCTGAAATAAACTATCTAGTGACAACCACCTGTCCGGTGGTGTAGTCTTCGAGACAGACGGCGCAAGTGTCGCTGCTGCAGTCTGACGACGTCCAGCTGTTCACCAGATGATATCTTCTCGTTGCTATCTTCTTAAGAACTCTCCTCGTTTTCTCCATCACTGATTCCTATATGCAAAACAGAAGCAGTACACTATTTGCAACTGCCAGTAATTGCAGCATTTCATGTTTTTTGTTGCCATACAGGTGGGTACATGTTGTGGGGTCACATGTATGAGAGGGTGTAACTCTTACTCCTAGCTTAAATCTGGCCTATGCGAAAATTGGATCGATTCTGTGTAATAGCCTTGTATCTCTGGTACGTACAATCGTACATTCATTCTTGTTATTTGTTATTTATATGTTACGCAGCAAAAGGAGCCCTGGAGATTCTTCGGATATTTACTAGCAACTAAGTAGTTTGCTCCAGGGAATTATTTTCTACCTTCGTTAAAATAAGAATGTTTTTTTACTTTTCTGACAAAGTAGAAAAATTGAGAATAGAATTTTTTTAGCTGAACTCCCTGACCTCTTTAGGCTTCCACTTTCTCTTCAACTGAAAGAAAAAGAAAAACACTACTATAGGAAGTAAGATAATCATTGTCGTTGTCTTCAGCATCATCTACACGGAGGCAACCTCTCAGACTCTTTCAAGCATCCCTATCTGCATGCAAAAACGTCCTTACGTCAAGTGCATATTTTTTTATTCCGCCTGTGCAAACCGTTTTTGCTTTTCATGCATGCCTCTTATGTTTCCATCAATATACCTACTAATATATACATACACAAGGCCATCGTAATACTCGACTCAATCGATCGCGAGGAATATACCATTAACATTTTCTGAATGCTGCTACGGTTTTACGATTTAGTAATAGTTTTCAACAATAACAGTAATAATAATAATAATAATAATGCCACTTATAAGCTCTGTGATATTTTTTAATCTTGAAGGATAATTTTTATACTATGCGCAAAATAATCGTATCGATGATAGTCAAGTCACTCACAAGTCTCTCTTTCAACATTGCATTGTATATTGTATCGTATCTACCGGTAAACATTTATATAGAGCCTCTCACAGAATGACCGATCAAAAGCGCTCTCAGCACAAAACATTGGCCTGTTTGCATGCAGTACTAGAACATGCACATCTGAAAATTCTCTTAGAGACAATGATACTTTAGTCGCTCTTTTTCAATCCTGAAGGGTCATTTATACCTCGGGTAAACGACGATGATAAGCACTTTTCCGGATGGGAAAAGCCTGACTTTCCATAAATAACATTCTCATTCCTTAATGCACGTTTATAATTCCTCTGGGACCATTTCCAAATTGGGTAAAATAACAACAATATTACTATTGTACCATCATTATTTTTATAATTTCTGTGCTCTGTAGGTGTACAATGACCAAGTTGGTTGATGACTAATCTGGGCATCAATGCTTACCTGGCACAGAAAGATACTTAGAAATTGACAAATAAAAGTCCAGTTGCATTATACACAGAGTTAGAATATTTTGTTGTAAATAAAAGCAAGAGTTACAGTATTTACAGCAGCACTGTATACCTGAAGAATGACGAGGATACTGATGACACTGAAGAGAATGAGAACTCCAAGGAAGATGGCCATGTTGTAATAGTCTTGCTTGTTGTTCTGCAGAAAAAGGCAAAGAACAACAATCAGAACTGTGATCAGAACTTGTGAATGAGAAGTCAGCACTTGAAAGTTACTGCACTTCACAATCCATGCACATAGACTTTAAGTAGTAGAGACATGAATAATAAATTGCCAGCCAGATAGTGGTAATATTCTGGCTTTTGTATAGCTGGGCTAAGTGCCTCTGCGGTGTGTAACACTGTGTATGGAGCATAAAAATCCTCTCTTCACATACAAGATGATCGCAATCACACGTACATTCAGAGGTATACATAAACCATAACATATCAACTCAGTTTATACTGGCAAATAAAATCTAATCTACACACTTCTTTCTATGACCGAGGCAATCAATTAATCGTACCTTCAGGGTAAGCAAACAGAAACAAATGAGTCTTCAGTTTAGTTGATAATGATCAATAATTTATACATATTAAAAAATATGCATGTATAGAAGAAAAAGAGCAGTTACTTAAGCTAGTCCTGAGGCATATATGAAGTGTTAGCAAGTTTGTTTTACGCAAGTACAAAGTCAATAGAACAGTTCCAAAATACAGAGAAAATACAATATATTATGACTAACAAGAAGCAGATCAGCACAAGTTAGGCATTAATTAGCTCAGCATGCTCAAGTACCTCACTGACTACTGTCAGTTGTTGATCATCTTCGGCTGCCTTGATGTGCCCGACAGCCTCCACCTCCCACAATAAGATGCGTCTCAGATGGCCTGCGTCTTTGCCTCGGACAATGATCACCGGTCGCGACAAAGTTCGACGGAAACGCCGCAGCTACAAAACAATGAACTCGACAATTACAAACGAGGTTGTTGGTTTTTCTTTTTTTTCTGTGCATGCTAGTCTACATGTATATCTTGTTGACTGTGCGCTTATGTCGGCGCGCATTAATTTTGTCCTGCACGCTTTTGACGGAACACCTCTAAAAGGATTGACGGCAGATTGTCGAGTGAATCTCATTGAGGATTATAGAAGCAGTCATTGCTTTTGATCCAGCCTACACAGTGGTGGTGGCAGCCATAGAGTTTCAGCAGGTCACGTCAGGGTCATAGGAGTCTTCTAGTAGGTTGAAGAAATTAAATATAAAGAGGCTATCAAAATTTCCAAAGAGTTTTTTGCAGGTCATAAAGCAGGTCAAGAGTAAAACAGGCAATATATGTCAGATGACCGACCACAACTGATCTGTTTTAATGAGAGTCTTGCCAATAAGACTGACTTGGAAAGCGGTTAGCATGCACACTTACTGAATGAATCATATCTACATGCATTATAATTTTTATATGAAATGGTTTGCATCCATCGATCCATCTATATAATATATTATATAGGGATGCATCTGAAATGCCAAACTTCCCTATCGTTGGAAAATTCTCTACAAAGGGGATTGAAGAACATTGCTCATTCAGTGATAGTACTTAGACCGACATTAGATTTTAAATCAGATACATTTGTAGCTTTGATATATATATAATCTCAGATGTAAGTAGGGCAGATGCTTAGATTTCACTTCTAAATGATGCTGAAACACAGCGATCACTGTCAAACAGCCCCAGGGCATATATAACAAACAGCAGCAGTGTCTCATCCCTGCAGACACTACAGGATAGTCAGAACCACTGAAGCATCAAATGCGCAATGAGCTCTAGCCTACAACCTCTCTGGCTGCAAGCAATCAGTATACACGTGTGGGTGTATGCGCACGCATAAACACATTTACTACACGTACAGTATATTACATATACAGTATATTGCATCCAATCCTATTGCCTTTGAATAATGGGTTTATCACTATTAATCATATTATTGTAAGCTATTATTTTAATTGTACATATATATGTTTTCACAATCAGCATCATTATTATTTTAATTGTACATATATATGTTTTCACAATCAGCACCATTATTATAATTGTACATATATATGTTTTCACAATCAGCATCATTTTCCCTCATGTATTATTACAGTGCTGCTTACTTGTCTGGCGGCCGCTTCATTGTCTCTAACATCAACAATCACAGCCTTTGCACCTTTTGCGATTGCCAGCTTCGCCTGCAATTTAACCAAACATACGCTATTTAATAGAACCGAATAAGCAAGATGAATGCGAATAAACAGAGCGCAACAAACGATGTTTATACATCCTTTATGCGTTTATAGATCTATGTGAATTGGCATCTGCCAACGAAGCTAAACAGCCATGCTTTGAGGAATAATAATAATAATAATAATAATAATAATAATAACGATTCAAGGTCTACTGCTACGCACAAAGATTTTCTTTCCCATCAAAGCTTAGTTTCATCAAAGCAGTATATGACCAAAACAATAGGGTACGGTTTCAAAGGATGAATTCCCGTTTTAGGGTTACTCGTCGATGCTGCTGCTGCTGCTGCTGCTGCTGCTGTTGTCGCCAATGGGTGAAATGAACTGCGAACCGACATGCAGCAGCAGAACACACAATCATCGCAGACACAGTGGCTTAAAGCACAATGTACACACACACGCACACACATACACACACCCATCCGCCCTCCCACCAACCCACCCACACGCAGACGCGCAGCAGTGCAGCAAGCAGGAACTCACAAAGGCCGACGATGCGGCCGTTAATACGGCTGGATATTCCACCGGATAAATATTTGTCTAGCTGCCGGTTGAGCGTCGGCAAAAGCGCTATTAACGCTGCTTTGATGTGTGCGCAATTTTTTCGATTGGCTCGCGCGGCATTGGCTCGGCGCTCTTTGATCTGCGCGCCCATTGTTTGAGCAACGACAAGATATGAAAGACTTGGACGGCATACGGGCAAATCAAACACGCCAGCCATGCCGATAAACATTGCACTGCGCCTTCTTCTTCGTCTTCCTCCTCCTCCTCTCTCGCTGAGGAGCAGGCGGCCAGGCCAGCGAACGACTGGCAACGATAACGACGGCAGGGTTGCCAGATTTCGGGAAAATTTTGTCGCGAGATTTCGAAAAAAAGTCGCGAAAGTCGCGAGATTATCACGAAAAAAGTCGCGAAAGTCGCGAGCTCATCGAGCTTTTCTATTTCGGTCGCGAAAATTTCTTCTGACGACTAAAAAAAAAGGTCGTCAACATTTTTGACGACCGTTTTTTAGTATTTCGATCGAAATCTCGTGAAATATCACCCTTTTTTCGCTCCAAAAACAAAAAAAGTCGCCGGAAAAAAGTCGCCGTCGCGACCGCGAGGCAATTCAAAAGTAGCCCAAAAAAGCGCGAGTCGCGAGGACGAAATTTTCAGTCACGAGCGATTTCAAAAGTCGCCCAATTCGCGCTTTTCGCGACGACCTGGCAACCCTGAACGACGGCATAAAGACAACGAGCCGCCAACGCTGCCACTGCCAACGCAATGGCAACCGCACAGAGCCAATGCAAAATCTTTACAACACCCGCATCACATCGATGACAATCGCACCCCGCACAGTAGGCCATGCCCGCCAAATGGTGAACTGTAAACCCAAATACTCTCGAACTTTAACTCGAAATAGTCTCGAACTCTAAAGTCCTATTTCTCTCCAAACTAAGTCAAAGTACTCTCGAACTCTAAACCATGGGCGGAGTTTGGTTTCCGTTCTTGGAGGGGCTAATGCCTTCTTAGGGGGGGCTAAGCCCGGAAAAAGATATAATTTTCATGGTAAAAAAGCTGAATTTGGGCCTTCTTGGGGGGGGCGGCTTAGCTCCCCCTAGCCTCTGATAAACTCCGCCCATGCTCTAAACTCTAACTCTCGACCCCCAATGAACAGCAGCAGCAGCTGAGCAACGATTATGACAAGCCTGCCTCACTACATGTGGACGAAAGGAGGAATGAATACGACGCGTGGGTCTGTTTTTCGTCGACGACCAAAGCCAACAACAAACGGCCAATAAACTCATAAAACTATGGCACACATATAAAAGGTTGCAGCCACACTATACAGTTTCAACTGCAGTGGTAAAAACTGGCACATATATAGTTCACAGAACGTTTAATGGGAATATGACTTTACAAGTCACCGTAATTACGCTCGAGCCAATATCTAAATTAACGTTGGTGACAATTAAGAAAAGCCGTCAGCAGAGTACCAATAATGAAAACAGTAAGCTAAGCATAATTATGCTAACAGCTGCAATAAATATTAACAACAGCAACTGTTGTAAAATAACAATCTGTCACTTTCACTGAACACCTCTTGTGGGTCAAATGTTTCTCATGCAGCGTGTTTCAACTCCAACATACAATGGCAAAAGCAATACCAATAATAATAATACTATTAATGATCATTGATGATGATGATGGTTATGATGACAATGATCAGGCCCGCCGAGAGGGGGGGGCAGGGGGGGCAAATGCCCAGGGGCCCGGGAGCTTTAAGGGGGCCCGGGCAAAAATGATTATAATTTTTTTTTATTTTTTATTATTGTTTTATAATAATTCTATTATTTTTTATTATTACTATTATTTATTTTTTGTTATTAATATTATAATTATAATTAAAATGTCATTTATAATGCGACTAAAAACAATCTTGCACGAAAGCGCGTCATTGGAAAGTCTACTCATTATAACTCTTAGACAAATGAGATGATTTGCGGCGTATAGCCTAAAGTTCGAAAGTTTATTCCATTCAGCGCAATATTTTTCATAAATTGATCGCGGGCCCAACCTATAATCACCTATGGGCCTACAAAGCTTACAATTTTGCCGTTTTAAACGTAGCCTATATAATATTACTGTCTGATAACTAGGCCTATGTTTGCATTGCCCGCTTTCAATCATAAACTGCATAAAGTAAACAAATTTAAATGACAAATTTATAGCGATGAAATATAGACACAAATATGAAGCACAAAAACGAAAAGAAAAAAACTAATAGGCCTATGAACGTTTGCCAAGAAGATGGTAATCTTTTACCATAGTCCCTATTTAAATTCAGATTCTCAAACAGGCAAGTCAGAGCCCGTATAGCCTATCACTTCTACCTCGGTTGATTCTAGTGAATTAAACGTGCCTGATGAACATAACCGAATGTATGAAAATAATTTATGTGGTGTTAGAATCCTAATCCCAAAAGATGACATTGTAAATAAAACTTAGGCCTATGAAAATACTAAAATTATAGAAACTGATAAGACTTGGTTGTGATGTTGGCACTCTACCATTAGGACGTGTAACTGCTGCGGAAGCTGAAGGATCTTTCAGCAAGCTCAAGTAAATTAAAAGTAGGCCTATCTGTTATGAAGTATAGGCCCTAGGCTATATATAAGACATAATGAATGGTCTTGCAACTCCTGCAATCGAATATGATCTTGCAAAATCATTGAACTATAATACTAGGATATTATAAGCGATTTGCTCCATGGCGGTTAAATCCAGAAAAGTTGCATTGCATGATTACCATAAAGTTGAAATTATAATTCTTAATAATAATTATTATTAAGAACTGATTAAAATCATAATGCCTAGATAGGCTTGTACATTAGGCTACCGGTATCGTACATGCGTATACACACACTCTTCTTATTGCTATTTTCTATTAGCCTAAAGATAGTTTAGGGCCCGTGACTGCCCTGCCCAGGGGCCCGGAATTTCTGTCGGCGGGCCTGACAATGATGATGACAGAAAGTAAAATAATAATCAAGTAATAATAACTAATAATTAAAGTAATGATATCCAGTGTGTAATAAAGAAAAATAAATATTAATGAAGCGATCGTAATGACCAAAGTGTACAATTACGGTAGTAGGCCTAAGTTATTAATGCACATACCAAAGTGCAATACCAAAAATAATCCTGTTAGAGAAAGATGATATTTCATATATAATATGGATCTACTGTTCTTCAATGCTTTACTGATGTCGGGCTCTCTCATTCATTTCAAGAATTTATATAGCACCCCTTCAAGAAATCCACTCAGAAGTGCTCCCAATCCAACCACGGTGAAACAATTAATGCATTGTGAAAGGCAATATTTTTATCCGTTCATCCATTAAATGAATTTGCATATAAGCGCCTGTTCAATGGGACTACTCAGAGGTGCTCCCAACCCCATTAATAGATAAAGGTGTTGAGAAAACAAGAATGCAGTCTCTCTCTAATGTTGTCCATTGTACATGCACGATTAAATCTTAGCATGTTTATTTGTTTATTTCTCGAATTCATACATGATGAACATTTATACCAAAGGCAAAAAGTAAAAAAATATACTTGTAATTTGCACCTGCAGTCAATAAACCCCACAAACTTTGCTTTGTGTGCACTGTGTAAATCTCAAGATAACAGTTACTCGGTGCTCCAGTTTGGCATACATCATATACATGTATAGTATACCATGTAGTGGTCATACCACTTTGATGGAACACAAGGACCACAATGGTAATACCACTTTGATGGAACACAAGGACCATAGTGGTAATACCACTTTGATGGAACACAAGGATCATTGTGGTAATAATACCACTTTGATGGAACACAAGGATCATTGTGGTAATAATACCACTTTGATGGAACACAAGGATCATTGTGGTAATAATACCACTGTGATGGAACACAAGGACCATAGTGGTAATACCACTTTGATGGAACACAAGGGACTCGAGAGTTAAGCAGAAAGTCATGTGATCTGACCTTGTCGTAGGGTTGAGCACAGAATGGACTTGGGTATTCATCGCGTGGCTCGAGCAGCTTGAAGACGGCCATCCAGTTGTACTCAAGTCCTGACCACAGACCATCCGTCTCATCAGCACACGTGTGGATCTATTGTCCATAAAACAAGCAAATCATCATCATCGTCATCATCATCATCATCATCTTCATCATCAACATCTTCATCATCAATTTTATCATCAATATCGTCATCAATATCATCAATATCATCAATATCATCAATATCATCGTCGTCGTCGTCGTCGTCGTCATCATCATCATCATCATCATCATCATCATCATCATCATCATCATCATCGTCATCGTCATCATCATCATCATCATCATCATCATCATCATCATCATCACCATCATCATCATCATCATCATCACCATCATCAAACTCATCACCACAAGCATCATCAAAAGCTGTAGTAAAATCACCAACAACATCATCGCCAGCAGCCTCATTTAATCAACAGAGGAAACATCATCATCATCATCATCATCATCATAATCATAGTCATAGTCATCACCATAATAATAATAATAATAATAATAATAATAATAATAATAATAATAGTCGTCGTCGTCGTCGTCGTCGTCGTCGTCGTCGTCGTCGTCGTCGTCGTCATCATCATCATCATCATCATCATCATCATCATCATCATCATCATCATCATCAGGCACAGCACATATACAACGACAACAACAACACACAGATTAATGTCAAATTATCTTAATCATTGATTAGCAATCGTACACAACGACGATGAAGCGATCGATTGCAGATATCGATTGCATCACGCATCAGAAAGTCTGTTACCTGTAGATCAGACAGGAAGTGTGTGCAGAAGAGTGCCAGGTATAGGCTGGTGCCAGGTATGAATGGTGCCAGGTATGAATGGTGCCAGGTATAGGCTGGTGCCCTGGAAAGCTGGTGCAGGTGTGCTGGTGCCACGTATACGCTGGTGCCAGGTTTACTGATGCCAGGCATGACTGGTACATTGGTATACTAGCGCCCTGGTATGCTGGTGCCCTGGTATGCTGGTGCAGGTACACATATACTCTGGTACCCTGGTAAGATTGTATACCCTCGTCAGAAACGTCATTGGATCACAGGGCACCAGCGTATGAAGCATGGCACCATAGAAATGCGGATGCATTGATGCAAACACAAACAAACAATATCTCTCAAGTATTGCACTGATCATGACAGAAGTCATCCACACACACACACACACACACACACACACACACACACACACACACACACACACACACACACACACACACACACACACACACACATCCATCGAACGCAATAAGGCGAAAGAAATGCAACGTGAATTGAAAGCCACGTTGAACTATCATGAAAGCCACGTTGAAGCCAAGAAAATCCGATAACACAGTTCTGCTATTAGTATTAAGGATAGGTCAATGCTAGGACAAAAGATTTGCTACAAGCACAAAGCACATTGACTTCTTGATAGCACAAAGCAGTCATTGTGCCAAAGTTGCTTTTCTGCTCTTTATTTTCTATAGCACTTTAGAAATTGTTGAGTCAAGGATAGCAGATCAATCATAGTCCGCGTTCAATAAACTTTACCATTCTTTCTTGCAGATTTAATCGACATTGACAAATTCTATAATTGAACTCAGTATTTAATTCTTTTGTCTGTTCTCAATTAATTGATCCAACAGTTATTATTATGTTGAGCACAGTAGTTAATAAATAATCCCAGCATTTTTACTGGCTGCACTTTATGTTGTTAACATTAAATCATCAATCATTCACAAGCTGTTGTCAAGATGTGGATTTGTATTTCCTATCAACAATCACACGATGTTGTTTAAGTCTGATATCTTCCCAGGTGCAGACCATGTATGGCTTCTTCTGCAGATGAATTTCTATCACACACGGATTCATACCATCACCTAACTAAACAAATATAAAAATATTCTTGCATAAGTTGCATGGCGCATTCGCACACATTATGTATTAACCAGAGTAATAATTGGGCTACACTGATGTTTACATAGGAATTAAAACTGTGGCTCTCCGCCTCCTCCTCCCTCCTCCTCCGTCCTCAGCACGAGCCAGATACACAGCCATCCCCTCCCCCGCCACCACCCACCCACTCCTTATCAATTCTCAAGTGGTCGGCAATTTCATTGATTCCCTTTGATGTGCGCTGTTTGATCTTGCTGTGGCTGTGGCGCTGCTGCTTCTTATCGTCAACTAAAAGCAAGAATCATCGTCTCTCCGTTTGTTCTTCGCAGATAATCGCTGCTTTCCGTGGGATTATATGGTCCAATCCCAGAGGAATCCCCTGTCCAAGTACTTTGTGGGGAGGGTAAGAGGGTAACTCTCGGGGGGGGGGGGCGGGCGAGGGGGGAAACGTGGACGAGGAACGCAAATAAACGCGATGAAGGAAACTGGGAACGCACATGTAACCTATACACATGTGGAGTGGAAATCCTAAACACCTTGGCGTTTATAGTCTGGATATAAAATTTTTATTTCAAGATATAATCCCACCGGAAAACGTGGAGATTAGCAGCCATCCATCCTTTCAGATTACATAAAACCATAGTTTACGTTGCTAAATTATATTGTCAATTTAAAATGGAAGCTCGATTGATGAAATAATTGTTTGCCTATAAATGGAAGTTGGATCGATGAAACTAATTCATTGCCTAAACATAGGAATTGGATTGATGGAAATAATTGTTTCCGTAAATAGAGGCTGGAGTGATCAAAAAAGTATTTGCTTCCATAGAAGCTGCAGGGTCGATGAAAAATTCTTGCATAAATAGAAGTTGGATTGATGAAAACATTCTTGGTCTAATATAAGCTGAATAGATGACAACGATTCTTGCTTAAACAGAACTGAGATTAATGAAAATTGCTTCCCTTAAATAAATGGAAGCTGGATTGATTAAAGCTATCAATGTGGACGTTGGTAGATACATCCTACTCACCAACGTCAAGACATTAGAATAATTTAGAAATGTAAACAACTTGAAAGCCTCAGATAACTACACACAATATTCATTCATTCACTCACTCACTCACACTCACTCACACTCACTCACTCACTCATTCACTCATCATTGGTTGGCATGACAACAGAACTAACGAGGCAACATTTTATGTAATATTGTGTATTTATAAATAAGTCCGGTCAACCGAAGTTTAAAGGTCATAATCGTTCAAAATCTGGCCAAAAATGCGGATACTGCTCCTACATCATGGTACAAAGCTCTGCTAAATGGTTATATTGGCAATAATCCAAGAAAATCCAGCCATCACGAATAGGGCATTGGTGAATATAACTGTAGAAAAGCTGACCAAAAAGGCAGCCATGGCTAAAACAATATAAAACCGAGCCACAAGACAGCGCTGGTTATGGTCCAATAAAACCCGGCCACAAGAGGGCGCTGCTGCTGCTGTGGCTGTGATTAGCAAACTGCCCCCCGAAGTATTTTTTCCTGCACCTAAACTAAAACCGGCGACTCTGCTGATGATTCTCCTCTTCAGTGTCTGGTCTGTCTACACGTCTGCTGCATGGAACATTGGAACAGCCTTCCTTCATCTCTCTCTGTTGGAGACAACACTCTTCACATTTAAAAGCACAATAACAAATGAATCTGCTGTCAGCCTATCATTGCCACTGCCAGTTGACAGCATAATAGATGTAGCTTACTATACTGACAATGCAACGTTATAACTACAATTACAATTATTTATGGTCCTACAAAACCCAGCGCTGGTTATAACCGTAAACAACCGAGGCACAACATTGTGCAAACTCAATTAGCAACTGGTAGCAACAAAGTCGGCTGTTTGTGAGGCACCCTTGTAGCGGTATGGCCGCGTTACGGCGCCATATAAATTGTCGTTATTATTATTATTATTAAAGTAATTTACACACACACACACACACACACACACACACATAATTCCTCATAGAACCCTTTGCGTTAGACCAGAGACATTACCCTAGCACCAACAATCCTGTGCCTCAAAAACGTAACCCCTCGAACTGCATTGTAGGCATAATTCACCCACAGTGCAACATGCACACAAGACAATGGTGGAACTGAATCCCTCTGATCCTGTCACACAACCTCCCACACTTCCTCCACTCGGATCCAATTATCAAAATCGTCCACTATGCCAATTACATTCAGATCATTGTTCTCCGAATAGACTAAGCGACACCATCACCCCTCTCCCCCACCCCTCCCCCAACACCATCCCAGCCCCATCGCCTGCCCATCCTCCTTCTCCTCCTTCTCTGCTGCTGCTGCTGTCCGGTCGGTGGTCCATAGGATTATCTCATCTATCCATCTGATAATTATGGATTTAGCAACAGTACTGCTGGCGGCGGCAGCGGCAGACAGACGAATGAGACAATGATGTTGTAGTGATGTAGTCAGTCGTTGGTTGGTTGGATTATTAAGAAGCCAAGTAGAATGAGGAGGAGGAGGAGAGATGAGTAGGAGGAGGAGGAGGAGCAGATGAGTAGGAGGAGGAGAAGAGGAGGAGGAAGAGGAGGAGGAGGAGAAACAGGAGGAGAAGGAGGAGAAGGAGGAGAGGAGGAGAAGGAGAGAAGGAGGAGAGGAGGAGGAAGAGAAGGAGAAAGAGAAGGGCAAAGAGGAGGTGGGCGACTAGGACGACGAGGAGGAGGTTTTCAGAGCTTCATGAGTCGACCTCTTGTCCTCTGAATTTCTGAAAGAACATTATTGTCTTATTAGTCTTGCCGGTCTCCAACAAAGCCACAAATGGCGGCGTCTCCCACAGAACCGTCCCTTCACCAAAAACAATTGGCATATATATTACATAGTAATATATATATATATATATATATATTATATAATAGATATATAAAAATCCTGATCAGCGAAAGAAGAGGCCACGAAATCCAGAGGCCAAGATCGCAGACGCCAACGAATTCAGAGGCCAATAAATGCGGAAACAAATGAACCAGAAGGTCACCAAGGCCAAAGTGTGCTGAGGCCAACAAACGTGCAGGCCAACGAATGCAAAGGTCAACGAATGCAAAGGTCAGCGAATGCAAAGGCCAGCGAATGCAGTGGCGGCAGCCAGTGAGGTTATGGCCCATTAACATTAATAGTCAGCGGTGATCATCGACGGCTTATCACCTAAATGCAAAGCTGACCCAAATATCGGCCACCACCAATTTAAAACAAATGATCCCCCCACACTGTGACACACACAGTTACGCTCAGCAGCAGCAGCAGCAACAGCAGCAACGACAGAAGCCGCTATTAGCACAGGAACGGGGGAGGGGGTGACCCAATACCAGTTAAGAAGACCAATGCTATCAGCAATGTCATCTATTCTACACAGCATATCATTATCATTTCTGTCATCATCATGATACATGTGCGTTTGCACTGATGCCGAGTGGATAAACTGTCCACATGATGGGGTTCTCCGAGTGTCCAGAAACCCCCATTCAATTAGGATAACTCCCCTGCACATTTGAAAATCAAATCCACTGAATTCAAGGCCATGCAAATGACCTAGGTTGGGGAGGGGGTGACCCAAGACCGGTTAAATCTGTAAAAAGTAGTTTCTTACATTCATGGTCCTCTCAGCTGCTTCTACTGAAAACAAAATTACAAGTTTATTCTCACTTGGGGATGGGAGTGGGGCGGGACAGTTAACACCCACCAATTTCACTTCGCAATTATTGTTCAACGTGGGGGGTGGGTGGGGGTTCCGATGACATCCTCTGACTGACATATAAATACAGCACTTGGCAAAGAATCTTAACTGCAGTTCTTGAGATCGGTGGGTGGGTGTAGCTGACTCACGGACCCCAGTATAGTTGTTGTCCTTACACAGGGGAGAGGGGTCATCGGAGGGGGGGGTGGAAGAGGTCCGTTGCCAACTGTCTCTGGTAGTCAGTGGATATTTTGATAAAGTGAAAACCAAGACAACAAAGGACTACATCTGCTT
Source organism: Lumbricus rubellus (assembly GCA_945859605.1). Taxonomy (NCBI): domain Eukaryota; kingdom Metazoa; phylum Annelida; class Clitellata; order Crassiclitellata; family Lumbricidae; genus Lumbricus; species Lumbricus rubellus. Next base: position 25,936,576 of record OX243812.1, on the reverse strand, counting down.
CTCAGCCTGTCTTTCCCCGGAACCGTCCTTTGAGCTGGGCACGTCTTTTGAACTGGCAGGCCCTCAAAGGATTGGTTCACTTCCCCATTTAGGGTGTCCCTTGACTCGTTGAGGGCGTCGTCAGCCTCGCCCGCCCGATTAGTATGGTCAGGTCACATCTGTAATAATTATAGTACATGTGGTCAGGTTAAGCACGAAGTATTTAGTGGGCTTAAACTCTGAGGCACCCGAGGGCAGGAGGGGGGTCAGGTCTCCTCCTTTCTCCCCTTAAGGTCACCCATCTGTAACGACGACTGAGGACAGTCTAACAATGAAACCCTAAATCTGTGCTGCACTCAATGACATCGAAATGCCCTCCTGCTCCTCCTCCTCCTATGCCATTCAGTCTATTGGTGTGCTTAACCCTTCCATAATCCTAAGCCCCATCTTGCCTAAGCCCCTTGTCAAAATGATCCATATATATATATTATTGGCCGGATTTTACCACAACCTGCCAGCGCAAAGGTCATGCAGGGTACAAAACGCACACACACACACACACACACACACACACACACACACACACACACACACACACACACTATACCCACAAAGGCCAAAGTTCTTTGAAACCCCAAAACAGCACAAAGAAATTTATATAGAGCCATAGACATTCAAGAATTCAAAGAAAACTGTTTTCCAACTCGTAGCTTGCACTGACTGACTAGACTCTTGTACAGGAGCTAAATGAATGAATACAGGGACAATGCCTGCCCCAATGGAGAAGATGCTGAATGGCAAGTGGGTCAAGTCTCCTCTTATTAACCTAAAAATAGGGCTGTCTATTCTCCTTAATACCCAAGGGTGGATAAAGAAATTTTCAAAGGGGGGGGGGGTGCAAAAATTTTCGATCTTGGGACAGGGAAAAAATTTCGTCTTTGGTCACCATTGTTTATCGAATTCTCAAGGAAAAGATACCATTTGATTCGTCCAAAAGTTGATGACCTTTTTTAGTCCTTTGGTCACCGTGGCCCTTCCTATTGACCCTGTGCGAACCTCATGGGGGAGAGGCCTACTGAACTCATGAGGGGTGGGGGGCCACGTCCACTTTCCATGCCAGAATAGCTGGTGAGAAATTTAAAAAAAATTCATGAGGGAGGAAGGCCGGATTTCCTTTTCCCCGGATCTGCCCACGGGTGTTAATACCTGGGGTCCATGACTAAGTAGTGTGTATAAGTACATGAGTAATTCTGTATCAACAGTAATCCTATACTTAACTATGCATCACTTCATCAAAATTGCAATCAAAATTATGAATACGATACCTTACTGCTATGCTAACACTATTGGCATGATGTAGTACAGTTGTTGAATATCTTATCTGTAGTCTTAACTCGGAGCTGAAAATAATTCTGATTATTTTGGCAGTGCCAAGCAATACTCTGAATATTCATACACACAAGTACCAAGTAGGTTACAGCTGTTGAATACAGTAAGTCACATCTGCTCAGTCAGCCATTCGTCCCAGCCATACGGCCTAAATTGTTAGCCATAGTCTTAGCCATCAGTCAGTATAAATGTACCGTTTCTGAGTGTTATTAGCCATCTCAGTACCATGTAAAATCTGTTAGCCAGGCTGTAAGCTGGAGCAATCCATACAGCCATCCCTTAGTTAACAGCCACATGACTTGCTAATACTGGTCCATAACTACCCTCCTTTATTTGCCTTCTTAGGATGCAGGGGTAATAAACTCCACATCAGTAAAGAGAACTTAGGGCAGGCATTGCCTAGACAAACAGCGCCCCTGAGGAGGAGTGATATGTCTCCAACTACCACCCCCACGCCCATCATCACTGGCTATTCCTGCAAGGAGCATGCCTGACTCTGAATCCTAAGCCGCCTTTTCTTCCAAGACTCTGTTTGCCAAACTGTAAATCTATTTTGTCGTTTTACGAGTCTTGGCTATGGATGCCAAGCCACACTAACCATAAAACTCATCTCTGATGAGTCTAGACACTGGTGTCGTGTATAGCCAGTAACTTGCCAGGCAAAGTTCTTTCGGTAAATTCATCAAGTAAAGCCACTGCTTATCAAAGCAATGAGCACTGTCAGTTCGGTCTGTAAGAGAATCTGGCACATAATAACATAATGTGACAATAAATCTTATTTACTTGTTTATACATAAAATACTGATAAAATGAGCATATCTGATTCTGGGCCGACATCACTGAGCTGTCCCCAAAAGCAATCTACATCAGAGTTGGCCACAGTAATTGTAATCAAGAAGTGGACTATAGAACACTGTTCAAGATAAGATTAAGATGAAAACTGGCAAAGCAAGCTGTAAAAAAGAAAACCCACAGTGAAAACATGCTGGAAAAGTACAGAACAGCAACACAAGTTATGAAAGGTTGAGGAAAGAATGACAAAGGGAGCAAAAGTGGTGACAATGGGAATAAGCAGCAGAAAAAGACAATAAAACCAGGTTAATATTTCAGTGACACAATGCCTCGACAATGACTACAAGAATGACACACAGCGGCAAGGATTTCAAAATTAAAGGTCTTAAAAATTTCCATTTGAGCTGGAGTCTGGTGTTGCAATGCCACTGTTGTCACAGAAGAGATGAGCTGCATGTATTGCATTGTGTCAATACAACATTGCTAAAAGCCACTTACATACAGAGCCTCCAATACCCTATAAAAATCTCCATGTGGAGCTATAAAAGCAAAGTCATTTTATTAGTGGCCTACAGATGATGAAGGTGCATAATAACCTATAATAAAGGCTGCAGCTATATAATAATTGCCTATAATAGAGGTGCATGTGGTAGAGTATAGCAGCTTCTGCCTCTGCATCCATGGTTCTAATCCCATGGCAATGAGCTGGATTGCTGGACAATGATGGTGCTCCTTCACACCACACACATAGCAAGCAGTGGATGATCTTTCATCCATCTATTTCTTCTTTCCTCTACTCTCCCTGTACATTCTGCAGTAATGGGTCACAAATAACAGCAGTTTATGAGGCAATACTGCGCCGTTTGATTAACCCTGGATTCAACATGTAACATGGAGGCATTTTTTAAGGTACAAGCTGTTTCATGTGGTTTCTTGCATAGCAAATCTTCAGCTTTATAGTACCATTACAGACTGCCACATCACTGGATTATATATGCTACTATATATATATATATATATATACAATTATATATGCTACTATATATATATATATATATATATATATATACAATTAGGAAATACATAGAAATAGTCAGTCCACTGCTACCGAGAAGGCATTCAGCACTAGGCATATACAGATATGTATAAATGTTTGAATAGAATACAATTGCACTGTATAAACTTCTGGTTATAGTTTAATGCATTTTTCACTCTTCATGGCTAAAACCTGAGAACCAGCTTTACACAAGAAGAACCAGCTCAATCACATCTTTCAAACTCAAAAAATCTGTTACAGCAAATAACATGGTCAGGTTTAGTTTAAGTCAACAACATGGTCATTGTATTTCATTACATTGTCATCCATAGGTCAACACTCAACAGAGATGGCAATGAGACAGACATAAAGGAAATTAAGGTAAATCTATTACAGAACCTCCATCAAATAAATTGCTCTCGGAAAACAAGGTCTTGAGGTTGACAGATCTTTAGCCTCACACACACACACATGAATGCACACACACTCACACTCACACACACACACACACACACACCAGCGGTCCAACAACCAGCTAGACATAACCAGCTAGACAATAGTTCTGGAAAGGCAACATAGCTTGGCAACACCCAGCCACTTCCTCTGATGCAGAAGCAGCAGCAGCAGCACTGGGATTCAAATTCCCCTAGAGGTGAACATCAATCGCATTCGCAAATTGCCACTGAAGTTCAGTAAACAAGGAATGTGAGATGAAAGAGAATTATATTCGATTGTAGAACCTACACCACTCCAGATTTAATGTCTACAGTCGCAGTCGCCGCCGTCGTCGTCAAATTCCGACGCCCGCCTAGAGAGGGCGCTGCTGCTCTCATTAAGTTTTCAAACGGCTGCAAAATGTACACAACCGTCGTAGCCGTCGTCGTAGTCGGCAGTGTGTATGTATTGTATATACAGGCGTTGTTCTTTCGTCAACAGCCCTGCTCCCCTCCCTCCCTCCCTCCTCCTACTCGCCCGATCATCGGCAGTCAGTGCCCAGCTCTCCTCTCATCTTTCTCATTACAATACAATAGAACAATGCAACAATTGACGCAGCAGAGGGAAATTACACGCCAGCTTCACACTCGCGAACAACACAAGAGGCTCTCGTTAACTGATAAAAACTGAATAATATGTCAGAGACCTTGAGGTGAAGAACAGCTTGGCCGCCGCCACAGCCGCCACCTCAGCCGCCACCGAGACCGCCGAGCTGTAAAAGGCTTTTATTGACATTTCGACATTCTCGTTCACTGAAGGTTATCACTGACTAACAAACGACCAAATATACACACATCGACTGTGGCCATGTTTATTATTCATGAACTACACTCAGATAATACGACGACGACGAAGCGAGTAGGTATAGGACTCGTACCATAACTTACCCCCTGCTTTATCTTGTGCCTTGCATGCCCTACTGCGTACTTTTATCTTAACAACAAAGTTTGTAGCCATACTACACGTAATGTGAAATAATTGGAGCAGTCAAGCAAGAGGAGATTAAGCACTACACAGTTGCATGATAATGTGGTTGAATGAGTAGAGAGCACTTGCCTATTTACTGATCCAATAATAATTGCAAGCAACACAATGCGCATGACACTTGGCAAGCGCTATCTGTTTATAATGCGTCTAAACATCCAGCACTACATAGTCACATCCAAGAAACACGTATGGCGAAATCCTGTTATGCACCAATACCATCCATGTCCATCAATATGGTATCCATCCCTTGCAGGCTCAGAAAAGAAATTTTGAGTGCTTAGCTCTCCATTCCTCCTTCCATCCATCACAAGAGATTATGCATGAGGACCGTTTGTAAACATCAAATGTTATTTCAATGCTAAAACTGTGCATGTGCTTAAGCATCAAAGTTCTGTCAAAATACATGTAAACAAACCATCTTCCACTTTTCCATTAGCAGTTACCTTCAATGCAAAACGATCAATTGCTTCTCCATACAAACATTTCACGTTATCATTGTTCGCCATGCTTCCCGAAATGTTCCGTTCGATATTGTGAACTAAGTAAGAATTTAGTCACTGCATGCAGTTACCTCTGAGTAGCCTCTAGTAAAATTGATTAGTTAATCATTTAAATCCACTGCCTTACCAAACATCATTTAAAATACTCAGAACAAATGTAATAAAATAAGCACAGGAATGAATACCAGGGCACATCACAAAAATGCAGAAAATTTACAAAAAATTCTAACAAAGTCATAAATGACCAATCTCTTAATCAAAATGACATAAGTCATAAATGACCAATCACTTTTAATCAAAATGACTAAATGAGCAATCACTTAATCAAAATGACTTAAGGAAGTTAAGGTCATCTTGGAAACAATGACAGACTATATACTCCCAAAACATACCGTCAGGACTTAGAAACATGCACATGATTCTCAGCCAACGAAAGCTAATCCATTTCTCCATCTGCAATTCTGCATGTATCTTACTGTATTCAATTTCCCAAGTCCCAAACGACAAATAAATAAAGACATAATTTTATGCATGCCATACATACATACACCCATACATGCAAAATACATTTGGACAGGGTGAACAATGGATGGGAGCAGACAATTGTGCATGGAAGAAGTCATGATGGTCAGAGGTGACAAGGTCAAAGCTGGATAAGTGCTTTCCCAACTACCAATCTTAGTTCTACAGCACACAGATGGTTTCAACCAATGTCACACAAATTCACACACAGCTCTACATAGCATCCAAGTCTCTACCGCCTGCTACAAGTGCATTCCATTCCTTGTGCTGTTCTGTCTCTCAAATTTCAAATATTCTACCAGCTGCAAAATACATCAAGCTTACCCATCACTCATAGCCCCACTCAAATCTCACATCCCATACATTGCCAATCCATTGGAAATTCAGTGCTACAATTACCACTGATATGCATGTGTAAAATCATTTTAATACTGTAACTATAATAGAAAAAAATTACTTCTAGCCTATATCTAATTAGATATGGAGGAAATTCCTGCAAAACATGATTTCGTTTTTCTGTCCCTCAAAACCATTGGTCCCATCAATATCACTGATCTTGCATTCATTTATGAAAATTCTGATCTTAGACACAATCTTACTTAGCAACCTATTCCAATGGGTTTCAATTATTATTCAGCGATTGAAGCCGTTCCTTACCGCAGCAATTTTGACTTGCCAGAATTAGATGAAATGTAACCATTCCAGATGCCACTAACTAACAGTCCTCATTCAAGTTTTTGCCTCCTGCTGGATTAGAACTATCTCGGGTAAAAATCCAATAGAAATATACAAAGTCGGAGTGTTTCATAATAACACAAAATAACTCACACAAACAGAAAACCCAATGCCTCAGCACACCAAATAGACAATTTTTAAGCTCTGTCAACTTCTTCTTTCACGCATTTTGTAAATGTCTGCAAATACTGCGTGTGACAAGTAGCCTATCGTTGCCTTGGTCAAAACGTTACATATAACACTAGTTAGTCAAATGCTGCATAGTGCAGATGAGATGAGAAGAACTAAAGCAATCACCTAAAATCTAACTCCAAGATGCAGATAAGGGTCTGAACATTTCTTTTTGGGGCATGTGAGAGCACGGCTGCATGTGTCCAGTCCCTTCTAACCATACGATTTCCTGCCAGCACTTAGCAGGCAACTTAGGTAAAAAAAAGAGCACATGACCTAATTGTCCTAATATACTTCTACAGACACTCTTCAGGAGGGCAGTCAAGATGTTGAAGCATAATTAATTGGACAAGGTGCAAATGTAACCAATCAAATTCTCCATCAACTTCCAGAAACGTGTCCTCAACCAAAAGAAAACACATATCACATGTAACACACACCACCTTGTTCATAGCCTAAGTAAATAATGACGATGGTAGGAAACCGACATACCTGTCGCAGATAACCCTTGGCGTATTCCACTGTACCAGCAGATGAGAAGACACCAGACAGTTGAATCGTGTCCGAAAGCACTAGACTCCCATTGCGCCTCTGAAGCACCACGATGTCAAGAACAGCCTTCTCCTTGCGCTCCGACCCTGCACCACCGAAACTTCCGCCCTGGGCTGTCGTTGTTGGGGCCCCACCGGTCGATGTCATCAACTGTACGGCGACAACTACGACTACGCCCCACAACGACGACGACGATGATGACGACGACGACGAAGACTCCTTCGTATCGGGCATCGTGTTCAGGTCTGGCCTAAAGCCGACTCTCCTTTGTCGAAGTCCTGCTCATCTCGTCCATAAAAACGCAAACGCGAGCAGGAAAATCGCACAACATCCATCCATCAGACGCCGACAGACGGCCAAACAAAACGCAGTCGACAGTATTAATCAGCTACCGCATCGACCGACTTTAATCGGCGAATAAATAAATAAATAAATAAACATACCGACACATGGACAAGCGAACGCCATACTAGTCACGCGTACATTGGGCTTCAAAATGCTAATAGCCTCCCTTTCCCCATCGCCCAGCTCATGAATATTTAAATAAATCGCCAGAAGCCTGCAGCTAACCGCTATACGCCCCGCCCTCCGATGAATAGCTAATAGATTCAACGCATTGAAAAGATTCAATTCGCTGCCCGACGTATGAATAAATACAGCGCGCAAGGGCGGGGCTCTTTTACTATGAATAAATAAACAACGCCTCGTACACGCCTACTTCATTAATAAAGGACTCGGCCTTTAATTGCATACGGGCACCAACTGGTGTAGGCCTAGGCCTACTAGTAAATCCTTCATTATTGACCTGAACTTCATGGACGAATTGTTATTTTGCGCAGACCTCAGATTTTCAAAATGACATAGCTCTGACTGCAGTTGAATAATTATGCCAGAAGTGTCCAGCGTTAATTTTAGACAAATTGCAACTTTATCATTTTTCATGGTAGACTTAGGCCAATAGGCCTAATTGGGGTCGACGAAGCAATTTCACATTTTGTCGCGAACTCAGTCATGGGTAAAAATATTATTAAGAGTCTTTAGACTACAGGGCCTGGGCCTAACAAACAATAATTTGATACGCCTGCCTTATAATTAGGATCATGATCAAGATGATCATCATGATCATGATCACCATCTTCGTCGTCGTCGTCATCATGATCATGATGATCATCTTCATCATCTTCATCATGATCATCATTATGGTCATCATGATCATGATCGTCGTCGTCGTCATCATCATCATGGCCAAAACTTGTCTTAGGTAATTTTTGAAGAGCGCGCACATGTTAAAGAGTTCACTGCGGCCATAGGTTAGGCCCCCTATAGGTTATTAACCGTCCAGCAGTGAATACTTTGGCATATAGGCATATAGCATATTATATCCACACCATCCCTCGGCTGCAGACTGGAATCTGTTGGTTGCATGGCTCCACCTGTGTGTGTGCCAGCCAACGGTGACTCTTCTTTCAGCTTACTGTGTCTTATTTTTGCAAATTGATGTACTATTTTTATTTTGTCGAAACTACATTTAACATCCGGCCAGCACAAAGAGCGCCTCTGAGTAGTTACTTGTATCTTGAAGAGGCGCTATATAAATTCTCAGAACGAATGAATGAATATATAGCGGTTGCAGCTGTTGCTACATTGATCGCAGTTGATGCATGGAATATGGACAATCGTTTAATTATATTATTGGGGTCAGCAAATCAGATGCTTCAACGTTTGAAGGCACTGGCTCAAACCCCAATTCTCACTCTGACACCCTGTCTAGCCTACGAGCAGACCGAATCTATGACTAGACTGTATATTTTCAAGAATCGATCGAAGACCTAATTGTCAGCGTAGCCTACGGTTGCCTACCAATTAAGTAGGCCTAGGCCCAATAATCCTTATTGCAAAGGTCATTAGCTTAGGCCCACAGACGACCCGCGTCGATCGTGACAATGACCGCCAAACAGTCTCAGATCATTTGACCTGCTTATTTTACTCTTATTAACCTGTCATATGACCTGTCAAAAATTCTTTCGAATTTTTTAATAGCCTAATTATCTTCTTTACATTTAATTTCTTCGACCTGCTAACTAACTCCCATAGGGGCATAACCCTGACGCACAGTCAATGCTGAAATCGTAGGCTATGCATGCTGCCGCTAAAGATTCCATCAGGGTGCAACTGTCATACAGTGAGTCGGGCAGGTAGGCACGTAAATAAAGGCACGTATGCCCTAAATAAATGACTACAATGCTAAGAGAGTTGGGCACTTTTGCTTCTAAGCCCTCGCGTTGTGCTTCAAAGTGGGTCGAAATCTTCGCATACAGGCTACATAAGATTGTACTGATTTAGGCCCAGGCCTATTATAGGCCGCTACGTGTAGTCATTAGACCAAAACGAAGGAGTCGTGAGCCTCGTATGTAGGCTATTAGGCCTATACAGCAATACAACAAAATGCAGGATCAGTCATAATTATTCACTTGATGGCGCCACTAACACAATGACACAATCCAACGAAATTTAACGACGTCGCTATAATAAGCACAAAACAGGATAATCGTGAGGTTTACATTGCATTGCATGCTAAACTAAATGGAATACTAGCCAGCAGAATGATGAAAAAATTTATCTTATGAACACACAAACATAATTTACAGAAAAACGCACAGCCACTTGACATCGTCCGTTTAATTGATAAACTACCCAGTTAGTTTAACTTAGTTTTTAATGTCATAACATCACCTGAACTTTTTTAAGAGAACACTATTACAGGGCCTAGGGCTAGGCAATTGATCTAGAGCAGAAACGGCGGCATGTCACTAGTATAAGTAAGAAAAAACTTTAGGTCTGTAATCCCCTATATATGCATTCACTGGCGTGTGGTCCAATCCAAACCAATGCTTTAAGCCTTTAACAGTCAATTTGTATAAATTGTATATTTGCATAATTAAGCGACACAACCAAACTGCTCAGATGCGAATATAGTTGTGCATATTTGAGAATTCTAAATTCTGCAACTTATGGGCCGTGGGAGCGAACCCTTCCCCAAATTGTGGCTTGCAGCAAGTCAGTCATCACCAAAGTGTACAGAATAGGTCCTTGAATGTGTACTGGAGGTCCTTCAATACACCTTGATTTGTCAGTTGTCACAAGTTTGGTTGAATCAACCAGTGATGTCATCAACTGACTACGTGAACAATTGAGATCAACTCTTTTGACAAATCACTTTGAAAGCCCTTGGGGCACACAGCTTGGTGGTTAGTAGGCCTACGTCAGACCTCTTATGGTATTAAGAGATTTATTTTTTAATTATAAAGTCACGTCAGATGCTGGTAATTCATAATCAATTAATCACTGATTTGTAATATGCTGCCTCAGTGCTTCAGTAAGAGGCATATGGTTTGGAACAGAAGGATCTTTGGATAATGAATGATCGCTCACTGGATTCATCTATCACATCTGACATCATTTTGAGATTTGTTAAGTTCAAACAGACGGCGTGCACAAGATCTAACCGATGCATATGTAATTCACTTTTACACTTTGTGTCGTAATGTGAAATTGGGCTTGAGTGATATTTCTAACTAACATAGGCCTAGGTCTAAGCACAATCTGCAAATAAAAATAAAATCATATCATTTGCCGGTCCTATTCTGCAAACATTAAAAAAATATACAATATACATGTCATTATTTAAATTTATAAGTAGTCAAAGTCAGAGTTCTCCTGAATAATTGTGTGTCTTCTGAAAGATACAAGAGACTCCAATCATAATTTAGCTATGCTATTAACTTGAACAAGATCATTGTGGTTTTGTGCTGTCAGGCCAGGAGCACCTGTGATGAGTTTTATTTCAAAGTGGTGCTACATAAATATCAAATTACAATTACCGGTACAGTTAGAGTTCAACAATTTTAAACCTGCCAGAAAAAAGTTTGTCATGCCAACAAATTGTTATTATTATATCAGCATAAAAAATGTCAAAAGCCGCATCAGCACAGTAAGGGCTGTCATTTTGGCAGCTCAAGTCAACAGCAACATCATCATCATCATGTCAACAGCAGCACCGTCACTGTCACGTCAACAACACTTCACCATTAAGTCAATAGCATCATCCCTGTTAGTGTTGTCAGTACTGTTGTCACTCCCACGTCAATCGTCTGAATGACAAGAAATCACAGGCTTCACCACTCTCATCTCAAAACACCCTACTAAAGTACAGAGGTGTACAAAAGTTTAGAATCACTTGCAAAGTATTGCAGTTCTTTGATTCATTGCTCTCTATCAAGGTAAATAGTGTACTAGCAAACATATCAATGCAAAATTAGTGTTTCTTCTTTATGTTTTGTTAAAATAAAACAAAAGTTTGTAACACTTTTCTTTGAATTAGCAGCACAATAATCTTCGCCGTGTGATTGCAAGCTGATGTGAAAAATAGTCAAATACGTAAACGTATATTATAGCATAACCGACATGAAATTAATAGTCATTCATATGCAAATGCTGATTATGAAAGCTGAATTCATTTCATGTGAAACTACATAGAATTAACTGTTCTAGCTCTAAGGCTAGAGACAACAGTCATGGAAATAGACAGAGTACAAAATTTACTGATTCCAAACTTTTACACACCTCTGTCACATACATTAAATGTACCACCGGTTAACTGCATACCTTGCCTATAATCTTTGACTTGTGACAAAGTGCCTTTTATATAGTTTCATATTTTTTAGAAAAGCACTGAAATCCGTTCTATAAGCTGATCAGCACTTGTGAATATGCAGGTGCCCTGCGATTTGGCTTTCGAGTGGCACGTTAGAAACTTGGAGATTACGATTATGACAAAACTTTGGGTAGGCTTCACAACGAAACAAAGTATTTCTTAAAGTCTGGACACATTTGCTACAAAACAGACACTAGTTTTTAATCTATCAAGATACACTTCATCAGGAAATTCTCGTTTCTATTCTGGTTAAGACATTGCTAATGGATAATCTTATTAGCAATTCATCTTACTGTCTTACAATCATATCCAAGCCAGTAGCCAATTTACAAAGCTTGTTAATTTCTTACTCTGAAGTTAAAATCTACTAATTCTTCAATCTTAGCTTACTGCAGAATGCTAAATGATCATCACAGTGTTCAGCTTGTGATCCGTCTCTGCTAAGGAACTCATGAAGAAGGACCATAGTTAGTGGATTCAAACCTTCTAGAAGGTATTTGCTGAAAAACCTTCTCACTTCTAAGGTAAATCTACTCTAAAAACCAGCCTGAAAACTGCGAAACGTTTCGAGAAGAGTGGAACATAAAACAATCGATCATGATCTGACTAAAATCTGTATCAAATAATCTGACGTCCGGTAGAAACTTTGCAAAAACATTCTCCACCATGAGAATGTACATGTAGTAGTAGTCGTTTTCATAAAACTCTTCCAGCAAGATTTCCTCTAGGAAATATCATTGGTGTGAACACCGAGTTTTCGTTCATCTCCGATAAGTTGCATGATCTCCATTTTGAAGTGGATTCTTTCTGAATGAAGTCATCGTTTCACAGAGCAGATATACCACGCGGATCGAAGTGCATTCTACGACGTTGAGATGTTTGACTGTTCCGAATTATTCAGTCTGTTAGTCGTCGTCTCGCATATTCTGTCATACCTGCGTGTGTGGTCGTGAGTGAACTTCACCGTAGTTTGAGAATGTGACGATCTGAGAGGGACCAGAGTAGCTGCACTGCAACATACAACAGCGCACGCATGCACATGCAATTCAAGCCGCATACAATGCATTGTTACTTTTGTAGCACCTTTCGTAATCATAATCATGAATTTACATTGCACCACTTCAAGAGAAACTCCTCAAGGTGCCCCCGACCTGCCTGACAGCACCAAACACAATCAAATAGAATGGGTTTTCAAACACTTGCCGAAAAGGGGCAAAGAAAGAGAGAGAAGTCTAACAATAGCCAGCAGCTGCACATGCTGCAGCTAGGTATTGTGCATGGTGATGAACTCGCCAATGTTTCTGCTAGAAAAATTTGGTTTAATTATTGCGCCTGTCAAGTTCACTTTACCGTACTTGGTCTCCTTCAGCCAGGGCTGAAAGTGGTTTGAAAATATTGCCGGGTCTCTGGGCCAGAAAGGGCTAGATATCAGTGCTTATTCAAGTGAAAACAAAATTAATGCCGGGTCTGAGACCCGGCTCACTTTCAGCCCTGCCTTCAGCTGTTATAAATTTGCATCAGAGGAGACTGGGATGCTACTGGGTGTATCTTGAGTGGCTGTTGACTGAATGCTCTAACCAGGTCGACTCGCATTCGTTCCCACTGTATGTTAATCGAAATTTTACTTAGGTGCAGGCTATGGCACCAAACAGCACCAATTCCTTCAAGCATGGCGCTATATTAATCATTATTATTTTTATTATTATTATTATTTTATTATTATTATTATTACTATTATTATTATAAATAAATAAACCCTTCCATATTAATAATTGTTATTAATCAATAAATCAATCAATCTCTCACTCTTTCTTCATAATGCTACAACAGTAATATTTACACCAGTTCATTCAGGGGATCAATGATGTTAACTGGTGACTCCTGATACTTCAAGTACTGGAAACTAAATTACTTGGACAGGAAATTAATAAATTATTAAGGAAAATAATAACTCACGATGGGAGCAGTTATTTATACCTTTCACTTTAAGAATTTTTTCAAAACTGCTAGTAATAACTGCTAGTATGAACTTCTACTAGTTCTCAAGAATTATCTTACCGAACAGAAGTTCGTTTTTGGCCGTTTAGCTTCCATGTATGTTTTCTGAAATCAAGTGAAACAAAAACTTGCAACTTTACAAAAGCAGGCTCTGTAAACATCTTAATTCTAATAATGACAATCTTGATAAAAATTATTCGGTTTTTGTTGATTTTAAAAACAAATGAAATTAGGCAAAATTGGATCACAAAGCAAAGGCAAATATTAAGAATTTGCCATCATTTGACATTTACAAGTCACACATCAAGTGCTCTTTTTGACTGGAATTTTAATTGCCTCTACATTTCTTCTTTTAATTAATTGCTTCTTCAAATTTCTGAAGCAACCATTCATTTGGGCTTAGTCATTCTGGTTTCCATAATAAATTGTCTTTATCGACGTCATCTTTTCTTCCTCCCCTCCTCGTCCACCTTGTCCTCCTCCTCCTCTAGATATCTCATCCCCCTTAGAACCTCTTCATCATCTTCCTTAGGGCCTATCACAATTATATATATATATATATATATATATATATATATATATATATATATATATATAATATTTTGATAGCCCCGTTAGCTACACCGGTAAGCGCGACCGGCATTCGTCTGTTGGTTGCAACGGACTGCGGTTCAAGCCCCGGGCTGGGAGTTGACATTCAGAGATTTAGATTATCTCGGGCTATCACGTGTGGGACGCAGGGGTGCAAGCTCCTGCGGAGCGACCTTGGGCAAGTTGCTTACCCATCATTGTCTGTGTGGAAGGCAACGGGAAACCACCTCACTCATCTCATCCCCAGGGGCGTAAAGCCAATGAACCTGCCTTCGGGCAGAGCACCATCATCATCATCATATAATATTTATTTACAATAATAGTAGATATAAAAAAAGTGGTTAGTATTAATATAACAAGTATCTAGACATACTGTGCTTAAACATTAGAGACCATCTCATGCAACCAAGATGTACCACAAAGCATTTGTACGTGAAGTCGTAAAATTTTATTTTCGTGCGTTTAGTTACTATAGTGCAACTATAACAAATGAGCTATTACGGTATACCAGTAATTATTATGTTACCTTTTATGCTATCATCCAAGTTTTAACAGGACACACTAGTACTCTTTTCCATGAACTTGCCACACGAAACTAGCGTTCATGCTAGTGAAATAAATTCTTACAAGCAAAAGCATGTATGAGTGGTGAACGTCACAATCTGTGAGGCCGCCTATGAAAAGGCACAATATTTATTTACTGGGATACAGGTCTTTGAATATTGTTACATTTTCACTGGCATTCACTAGAGGACACCTCCGTCTCTCAATCTAGCAATGTGTTCTAGCACAATAGTTGATTAAAATATGGTAGGTCATGTGATGAGAAGAGAGGAAGACAGCTGCCTTAAAAGAATCATGAAGGCGGATGTCTATGGACGACGCAGTCGGGGACGACAAAAGAAGAGATGTGAGGATGCGATACGGGAGGACATGAAACAACTAAAAATGGAAAATGAAGACACCAAAGACAGAGGAAAGTGGAAGAGGAGGATCAGAGTGGCTGACCCCTCCGTAGAGAGGGATTAATTCAAGCCTGAAGGAAAAGAAGAAGAAAAAGAAGAAGTTGATTAAAATGGAATGTTGCAACTATTTTTAAAAATTCTCTATAATTCCCATAACAACAACAGCAACAACAATAATGATGATGATGATAATAATAATCCTTTCCTCAGGCAATAGTTTTTATCGCCTTAGAGATTGGTATTACCACAGGTAAATTTCTTATTATTATTATACCATTATTTCTTCTACCCGAGGTATCATTGATCCCTCAGTATTTATAGAAATTATTTTAGGAGTTTACCATTTTGCCATTATATTTTTTCTAATAATTACAATGAGTTCGAATAATTAACCTTGTGTCGTCTGGCTCTTCGTTTCGATTTGTACAGAAACTCGAGAAGCGATATGATCATCGAAAGTCCAAGTCCGCTGATCAGAATGTAGAAGATCCCAGCAACGTTGCTCAGCGTTAGAGCACTTTGTGATGACCCACCGGTCTTTAAAAAACATGATAAACCACGAGTCAGTACTGGAAATGATGATTCTTGACACATTATTAATCAGCTATTTCTGATGATGATGACTGTTTATGAAATCACATAATATTATTAATTGCATTTCACGCTGCATAGATTTCCAGTGACACGTGTCTTCATATTATAAGTAGTCGAGATTGTGTTCAACCAACAAATCAATCAATCACATAAATTTATATAGCGCCCCTTTAATATTTCTGCTCAGTGTCATATAGCACACAATGCATTACCAGGTAATGTGAGATCTAAAGTGTTAACTGATTAATCGATGAAATGAATTTCAAATGTGTGTTCAGCTGCTGACCTTATTAAATTTTAATCTTAAGACAGAATAAATTGTTCCTACAACAATGTGTGCTAATGTGTCGATTGAAGAATGCCTCAGCAAACAATAGGACCTACCTTGCCTTCATCTGCTGAGCATTCTCCTTTGTCATACCACCATCTCTTGTGAAACTTCTGCAGTACTCCTGTCTCCAGCAGCTGCAACACGGCCAAACTCACCGGCTCCCTACAATCCATAGATGTAACAAACGATGGAAACGGAATAAAAAACGGAAAAAAACGTCTACATCTAAAACCGCATTTTAACCTTGAAAACCTTGATTAGGAACCTGCTACACGCAGGCTATCTCTTAAATGATGATGTTAAACGATGAAATAATGACTTTAGTTAGCTGAATCTTTGAGAGTTGGCGGAAAACATAAGGAATATCAGAAAAAAATAAAATTAAGGATAATAATAATAACAGAAAATAAATGAATAAATAAAGTTAAAGAAAAAATAAAAAACGATAAAAAAAACGATGGAAAAAAACCCCGAAAAAAACGACGTTTTTTGGGAGAGAATAAAAAACGGGAAAAACCGTTTTTTTACAACTATACTACAATCCAGCCACCACAAAACGCACATAATATGTCAGGTAGATTTGATTCTCTTTATATTTACATTCATCTTGAAGAACAGACGGTCAGCATAGCTATGGGATTTCTCTCTGCCATCTTCCCAAGGGTCCACTGAGCCATCCATTTCTAGGTGGCATTGGTAAAATGAGCGTTAGGACAAATGGATGCTTTGCATGACTGCCATAAGTAAATTTGTATCCTGTAATAACTTGTAATCAAACTGTAGTGTGTCAGTTAAAATTAAAAATAAACACTTTAAAGAAGAAGAAAAAAAATTAATCATCACTATATATATATATTGTATGTGTATGCGCGCGCGTGTGTGTGTGTGTGTGTGTGTGTGAGTGTGTGTGTGATTGGTTGTGACCAGCATCAAATGTTATAATATAAATTAAAACTACAGTAGGTTACGAATAAACTGTAAACTGAATCAACATGGAGTCAAATGCATAAAAATTGCATCAACTGTTTGTGATCACTTAGTCCCAAGCAGAGAATCTTGACAAGCTCCTATCTTATCTTATCTTATCTTATCTTATCTTATCTTATCTTATCTTAGCAGTCCTGAGCTTTCTTCACTTATACATTTCCATCAGACATGACATTTGTGTCGTGAGATGATGCAACATAGTCGAACTGATTAGTCCGTGCTGTTGAAATTCTCATAGCACAGTTCGTGAGAGAACAGCAACTTTGTAACAAGATGTCACCTTTGAGAAGCTTTTACAAGGCTCTATACAAACGCATGAACTTGCTTATAACACGCCTCCTTGTAAAACAAATACTGATATAATCTGGTCCAAAGTGTGGTTTGAAAAATGAACTCACTACAGCACAAACTCATTATAATTATACATGGCAGTTGCACGTGACTCATACATGTGGCTCTCAAAGGCAACACAATCAGAGGGATCCAACGTATTCATGTACAGAATACAATTTTTACATGTGAATAAATGGCCGGCCACTGGAACCATGGCAGTAAAGAGTAAAAAAATTATTGACCACATAGTCTTCACGCTTTCAGTCAAAAGGTTTTCATGTTTACATTATGCAAATAGGAGACCAGGGCTATCTTACATACCTAAGGTCAGAGCCAATAGGAGTGGCCACACCGTAGCCTTTCGCATCTAAGTTCCCTCCGACCTTCATCGTGTTGCATGGTTTGCGTTGGTTGTAGTAGTCGTTCATTGTAGATTCGAGCAGAAAAGCGTACTTTCCCTTCGACGATCGGACTCTTTGAACGCCGTCCTCCGTCAGTTTGACGAATACTTTCGGCTGTGCCTGTTCCATGAACTTCCACATGCGTTCGTAGATTGGTATCTTTGACGTCTGTGCAGAAACAAGCTGTG
Organism: Lumbricus rubellus; assembly: GCA_945859605.1. NCBI lineage: Eukaryota > Metazoa > Annelida > Clitellata > Crassiclitellata > Lumbricidae > Lumbricus > Lumbricus rubellus. The sequence goes on along the minus strand of OX243812.1, from coordinate 25,918,316 downwards.
CCGTCAAAACTAGTTTAAACAGGTAATTCTCCTCCGTTTGGAGTAATTTACCATGGAGAATGGGAAAAGAAAGAATGGGTTGTGCAGTTCTAAAAATTCCTTAAAAACAGCCTTGCGCCTTCCTTCGATTAATGATAGAAAGTAGTCAGATCATCAGATTACAAGCTTGACTAATTAATTATATCTAACTTTCACGTTCTTTATTATTAAATTTTCAGCATCGGAGACCTTGGTGTTGTTCGAGTAGGGTAAGGTTTGGCGTCGTCAGGGTCGTCATTAGATTCTTAAGGTTTAGCGTCGTGAGGGTCGGTTAGGGCTAGCGTTAGGGTTAGTTTCATCATTAGATTCTTAAGGTTTAATGTCGTGAGGATCGGTTAGGGTTAGTTTCGTCATTAGATTCTTAAGGTTTAATGTCGTGAGGGTTGGTTAGGGTTCGTGTTAGGATTAGTGTCGTCATTAGATACTTAACAGTCATACAGAATTTTCCGCTCTCCACTACTTTTGCCAAAGTATACGCATTATCAGTTAAAAGCTTGCGTACTTACTTACTCTTAAATGAACCTTTCTTTGCTCTGCAACGCGCCATATTATTGGGTCAGATGTGATTGGTTCAGCTAATAATTAATAGATCTCAATGAGTTTTAACGATAAGTCAGGGCTTTGGACCCGCATCAATGTATGTTCTACGAATTCGCCTGCAAATTGCCATTATTATAATTAGTTACACGACATCATTACAATACTCGTATATCTCAACAAGACAGAGCTCAGTGGTTAAAGCGGTTTGGATGAGCAGTGGGAACGCTAACTGTGAGCAGTGGGAATGCTGACAAAGTTTTATTGGGAACGCCCATGTTTCCAGGGTTCCATCATGATGAGCAGTGGGAACGCAAGCCAAGAAATTCTAGAGAAGTGGGAATGCCGTTCCCGCCCACTTTAAACCGTGACAGTGCTAGAAATCCGAGTGTCTTACTTTGAAGAAATCTGTTGTTGATCCTGCATCCAGACTGCCATACAGAATCTCCGTCTGCTTTGCTAAATCGTCGACGTTCTGTATTGGGGTCAACATCCGCTCAACGGTCAAGAAAGCTGCAAGGTTGGCCGTGTACGATGATATGATGATGAGAGTGAAGAACCACCAGGCACTGCCGACTATGCGCCCAGACAATGACCTGTCAAAGACACAGACAGAGCAACAATGCCAAGACCTGTTGCCGAATCTAATGTTAAGAGAGAAAAACTGAAGGACGCCAGCAAGATCACCGAGAATGAACAAGATTTCAAAGTTTCTACACAGATATTGAAGCTGATAATAAATGACTTGAGAACGCTAAAGTTTGTTGAAGGCGACCATGGTAGATGTATGCTGCTCCGGCATGGTGGGGTTTTGCCAAGGCAGAGGACGAGGATAATACTCTAGTTCCAATCTGTAGTTAACTTGTTTACCGTTTAGCTCACCACAACATGAAAAAGCTTTCATAGTTAGAATACCTTATTCGTATTCAATGCTTCATTCCTATTGAATGCTTTTATTCATACTGACTGTTTACTGCATATGAGAATGTGGATCGCAGTTGGTTCAATAAAACTTACTAACAAAAATCTCATTCCCGAAGTAGATTTTCCAATGGAATGGCCAGACAAAATGCTGCATTATCAGAATAATAACTTATCTCAGCACCTGACATACTTAACGACATTGACATTTTACGTTTAACTTGACACAGCTTGATAATGTGAGGCAAGAGCAGGGTGAGAATTGCCGGGGGTTGGGGTTGGGGGGGGGTTTCAACCCCCAGTCTTTCTTAGCCCCATGTTAAAGTCTGTTTTTCACACCCCGATTCCAATTGGATAATGGTCCGACCCCCCCCCCAGTTATTTTTCCACAATTCTTACACTGGGCCGCAGGGGTTGTCCAAAAGAGTAGTGTGAAGGTACTGAAGGAGGTCAAAGGAATTCTCCGAGTTAAAGAGATATATCGTTGGGAAGGTGACCTTGGTGACATGTCGCAGCCCTGACGCATGAACGCTCCAAGCGAGAACCAGAGGCTGTTGAGCATCGTGAAGTCGTTGGTGAAACTCGGACCGCTCAATCGATCCTCGATCTGCCATTCGTACGGACTGAACCTCGAGACGAGGAAGAGGATGAAGCTGACGCCAACGTACGACATCCCGATGCACAGCCAGATCTGGCTCGACAGCGGATCCATGAAGGAGAAGACGCCCGGCTTCTGCTTCTCCGGCTTCTTGATCATGATGCTGATGCCGAGGTCCATGAACGGCTTCGAGAAGTCGATGACGCGTTCACGCATTGACGATATCGTCAGCGGCGCGATCACCAAATCCGCTTCCTAACATCGTCATCAACAGAGAAATGTAGGATATAAAGACAACTCCACCACTGGTTGATCTCTGCCAGTGCCAGTCCCAAGCCTGGATAAAGGAGGAGGGCGACACTAATCATCTTTGATATGGCAGTGTCGTTAAGCATGTAACAAGTATGGATATAAAGACAGAATCAACAATGAAGAGATGGAGCAGGGTGAGTGAGGCCAGGTAAGCAAGACAAGATATCGCAATGAAAGGCAAATGAAGACAGCGAATTCTAGATGAGTAAGCTAATAAACCGCATCGTAAGGTAGGATTAGGTAAGTTACGGTAATGAAAAGCTAGAATAGCTAGTATAGGGCCTTTTTAGTGTGCAGTTCTGCACAAAAAGTGCATTTCTAAATGAATTTATGCAGCTGTACAAGCATATTTGTGCAGTTAAGAATATTTAGTTAAATAATTATGTCCATTGTTATTTGATTTGAAATAATTAATGATGGAAAAAATAAAAGGAAAAGGAAAGAGTGCAGTTCTAAAAAATTCCTTACAAGAAGCCCTTTAAGAAAAGACAAAGCAATTTAAGGCATGGTTAAGGGGTCATAGTTAGACAAAGAGTGAAATAATGATAGAGAATGATGACAACTAATTATCATCATCATCATCATCATCATCATCATCATCATCATCATCATCATCATCATCATCATCATCATCATCATCATCATCATCATCATCATCATCATCATCATCATCATCATCATCATCATCATCATCATCATCATCATCATCATCATCATCATCATCATCATCATCATCATCATCATCATCATCATCATCATCATCATCATCATCATCATCATCATCATCATCATCATCATCATCATCATCATCATCATCATCATCATCATCATCATCATCATCATGGTGATGATGATGATGATGATGATGATGATGATAAGGTCGTGTGGTACAATTTTAAGATGTGTCTGTTGACCTTTGGAGGTTATTGAACATCATCATCATCATCATCATCATCATCATCAATAACAACCTGTGGATCCCAGCAGCAGCAGCAGCAGCAGCAGCAGCAGCAGCTGCACCACTCGACTGCTGCTGAGACAAGATAAATCCCTCGGCATTGATTATACATCAAGCAACAAGGAATGCATTGCATCATTAATCAACAAAGCTTTATGTTCTCCTTCTTCTTCTTCAGAGACCAACTCCTGAATGTTTCAGTGACATCTGGCCACTGCCTGCAGCAGCAGCAGCAGCAGCAGCAGCAGCACCAGCAGCAGCAGCAGCAGCAGCTGCAGCAGCAACAACAGCAGCCATGAGATCCACTCCATACAACTAATGTCCACTGACTACAGACTGCTCCGACTGATAGCTCCTTCTCCTCTCACACTGAAATGGTCGGTGGTCACTGAGGTCTACAGTCAGACACACCAACCAACCATTGCCTTTTATGTCAATTAGAGAGAATCACTGCACTTGATTACCAGACAAAGACTTCTTAGCGTTATGGCCACACTGTCTGTATGAATAAAGCAGCTGGTTGTGGCAGCATTGATGCGATGCACTAAGTCTATAGATAATCTATGGCAGCTTGCAAGGTAATCATCTGTCCTGTTGCTCCTTTTGCAATCGCCCCCCCCTTCAATCCCAACAGGAGTGCAAAGTTGAGTCAACCCTACGGAGCTGGCGGGTACTGAACCTGCATCCTTCTACATGCTCTCAAGTATGCATGCATTAATCATAAATATCAAATGAAAGTACCCTAAAACAAGATAAGGTAAGATAATAATTGTTCATTTATTACATGACTCCATTAATCCTTTACGCGTTTGCCCCGAGAATATCCGCTGAAAACGGCCTGAAAATTTAAAAATGAACTGGTAACGGGTTAATTATCAATTTTCATTACCACAGACATGGACCAAGGGTTTTAATTAACTTGCAGCTGATATGTAGAAGCAAAAACCGCAATCAGATCACCTTTGTCTATCAATGACACAGCTAAGAACATAAGCTGTCAATTTCACATTCTGTATTGGATTCAAACCATGGTTGCAGAGATGAAAAGACATCATAAATCTGCAACAATACCGTATATGTATTGTCCTATGCAAATTTACCTGTTGCGGCTCGATTTAGCAGTTAGTGCTGGTAAACTGAGTAGTATAATGTGAAGGACGCCTTGCATGGCTGCCAACAGTTAAATTTCACTCCGGTAATAACTTATGATAATCCGTTCATTACTGATTGTAATCGTACTGCGTTGTGTCAGTTTGCAAAACCCCCCGAAGATTATTGTCTTCTTACCCCTCTTGTCAGTTCCCCAACCATGCCATTCCACATGCCGGTGTCCACCCTAGCACCATATTTCTTGTCAGCCACGAGCTTCAGTTCGTAATCGAAGCCGACGATCTTCGAAATCTCGACCGCAAGATCGACGCAGTATCCCTCGTACCGTTCATTTCCAGTCAGGATGTGACCATCATCCGGGTGCTTACGTTCCATCATGTACGGAGGTGACTGCAAAAACAGAGAGCCGAACATCCCATTCGTCAAATGACGCCTGCGTGAGGAAGAGCGTTATAGCAAAAGTGTCACACGTGTTGCCGTTCGTTATTTTTTTCATACCGTGATCATAAAACTCTTCGCTGACATGATACATGGCGTGATCTTCGTGCCTGCTGCCAATTTATCAGGCATTATTCATCTATGCATTTAAGACGGTGCAGCGCTGTGTCACTGTTGTTGGTTCTTATGAGGTTTTGTGACTATGCCGTGCATGCTTCTACGGCCATGGTAAATGCTAGAGGTCCTTTTCTGACTATGTTGGTTATGTGGAATGACTCGGGCAGTTGGAAGATTTGCCTGTTTCTCATTGTTTCTAGAATTTAATGATGTCTACAAACTATACATGCTTTAATGGTTAGTGTCGCTGTATGCATTGTGTGCATTTAAAATAGAAATGAGAAAAGGGTGAACCTGCTAGGGAAACGATAGTGTTCCTTTTGGGTTTACCCTTTGACATCCATGAACTGTTACAGGAACATTTACGGTACTCATATTTCTGGTGAGCAATGAAGCTTATGAATAGGTCTATGTCATATATATCTGAAGGACATGCTATTGCTGAATCTAAGAAGTATGTAAACAAATGTATGACTCATATGTTATACATAAACATGCTAAACTGAACATTTAACATGTTCATAGCGAGGGAACATAACTTGTTAAGTGAACCCCACTATATACACTGTCTTCCTCATCTTTTCCCTTTCCATTCAGTGTGTGCTGAGTCACTGCAGTGATGACGTTTGAACAAGATTTCTCCGTTTCATTGGGTCTCTGATTGTGTCAACAGCAATTCTCACATTCATTCCATGCGCTTTTAGATCCTATTTTACATTGTCTGTCCATGTTGCTGTTTGTCTTCCTTGGCTTCGTCTTTCATTCATTGGCACATGAAGTGCACTGGCCAATAGTCTCAAGTTGTCCATCCTTCTACCATGTCCAAACCAGGTCAATTGATCAAAATAAACAATTACCATATTCAGCTTTGCTAGGTAAGGTTTTTACTAGCTAACGCTTTCTTTTACATCATGGTTCTGTTTATGTCTCAAAGTCCAGTTGGACTTGTATACAGGTTAATCATTTGTAAATTCAGAAATTCATGAATAAATTAACTTTTCATTCGGCATTTATTTCATGATACATGTTCGAGTTGTTTGACCCTAATGAACTGGACCTTGGGTCTTTCTGTTGGATCTCAGTGATACTGTTTACTGTGCTAACATTCTTCTACTACCTAGCTGCAATGAGAACAAAAAGCAATTGGTTATGGTCATGGTTATTCTGATGAAAACAGAAAAGACACGTGTGCTGGTTATACCTTGTGGCACTGATCCAAGCTACAAAACATGACATAATGGGTCTCAAAACATATGTAGACCTACGACAAATATACAACAGGAGATCAGCAAAATTATCTGACATGAGAGAAAAAAATGATGAGAAATATGTTTTAGGAGTTGAAGAAGGTAAGAGAAATAAAAGCGAGTTGACAAAAAGTGTAAATATAGTCTACAGAGAATTATCGTTTGTGACGTACGATGATTGTTGTAACAATTCGAGTTTTGTTGTAGAAGATGATTCTCGACGGCGGCGGTTCACCCCTCAGATCTCGACTGATGTTAAGACCTTGTCGATGCGTCCACACACCGATCTATTCACAGCATTCAGAACATGATACATGCCTGATACATGTCTTATATGATACATGATATGATAGCAGCTATCAATGATCCATAGCTTCAATATTTATGTAGCACAAAACACATTGACAACATGCATCAGTCATAGTTGCAAGGCAACTGTGTTGCACACCGCACAATATTCATGACTATATTTTCTTATAACTTAAAGTGGTGTAAAAGATAGTTGCAAAACTGCAGTTGCAGACAAGAAGTGCTGCTCTTCATTCAAATAAAGAAATAGAAGAAAAATATATATTTCGTTTATTCCAGAAGATTAAGCAAATTATTACACGAAGAAAGTAAAAGGAAAAAGTACTAAACCATCAGTTTTTGCAATTTTCATCAATTCATTGGAGAATGCAAAAAGAAATACATTTCTGTGCATGGTAATCTGGCCTGCCTAGTATGAGACGACTTAAATTCTGTGTGTCCTTCACCGAAAAATACAATCTAGAACAACACGACGACACATGCGCCCCTCGCACAACAGTTGGATACGATCTAAGAAAGAATTATTCCATAGCAAAAACAAAGTCCATTAAGCGGCCAGCAGTCATTCAACAAACCAGGTTGATGAATGGCCAAGTTGTTTTTTTGATAGCTGCTGCTATTATCTTTGCTTTACGCCTTTGTCAATAAATCTTGCTAGCTTAGACCAAAAGTATGACTAGCCACTGAAGAAGTGCAAACTAAATATGCAGCTACATTACCTAGTATCTAATTCACAGTATATTTTATTATGCAAATGGCTTTTGAGGTTGGAAGAGGTGAAGAATAGCATGCACCTATCAGGTGAGATTTATAACCCAAGGCAACTCTACCAACAAGTCCCTCCCTCTAAGGCTCATTAAGGAGATGATGAAATGATGGGAGAGGGAGGGGCTGTGCTAGAGATGAAAGAAGGTGTTTTGGTCGTTTTGAGTGAAGATTCACTGAGAGGAGCAAGAACATCATCTACCGAGTGATTAATCCGTTAAGGAGGAGGAGGAGGCTGTATGGATTTTCCAGTCACTTTTAGTGCATGATCGACACAAAGGGTTCGATATCTAATTTTCAAGAGATGGGGATTTGTCAAGTATAGATGGATATTAAAATGATGGAAGCTGGTAGTTTCAACATGACTGGGACCAGAGGTGAACTCAATATTATAAAAAAATGAGCAGCAAAAGATCCTCAAACAAATGACAAGTAATTCTGATTAAGTGTTGGATAAGCATGTGATTGAATTTGACAAAGCAAGAAATCACATCAAGAAGAAGTGCATGTATGTCTCTTAAAAACTGCTAGTCACTAAAGCACCACAGCGAATGTCAGAAAGAAGACATGACAGACACAGGAAAAGTAAGGACTTCAACCGGTGAGTGATTGAACAGCAATAAAAAAGCAGAAGAGTACCATCAGTCTTAGTTTTGTACCTAAATTTCAAATAACAATCCTATTGAATGGACTGAGGCTCAATGGGTGAACCCATTGTGTAAACAAAGTGTGAAGAGTCAGGGTCAAGGCAAGTGTAGAAATAAGGACTCACACTTATCTGACAGCACACTAAACTATAAATAAACATACAAAATGTAAAAATTCAATAATTTATAAACGGCAAAACATTATTTTGAAGGACATGGATGAAAATATAAGGAGAGCACATCAAATCTAATTAAACTACGAGAAGTGAAATTACATGCAATATTACAGTGATGCTATAAAAATTCTTAGAATGCTATTATTATTATTATTATTATTATTATTAAATTATTATTATTATTGGTTATTATTATTCTCCTCACCTGCTTTGGGTCACTGTTTATATTGAGTTCAAGAACATTAAGTTGAAAGTCCTTGCGATAGCCTTGTTCATTGAAAGCCACAAGTCCAGTCTTACCAAACAATTTAACCTAAAACCATAACACAGAAACTGTTAATGTCGTTCGTTTGGCAAACCCATAATCGATTTCAGAAATGGAATTTTAAGCCAATTATCAATTTTTATATTGTCCTTCGAGAAAATCCATTTTCTCCTAGTTAAAAAAAATGGCAGCCGCTAGGATTCATTGAATTCGATGATGTTTTAATCGTGTTTTTGAGTGTTTAAAAGGTTCTCTAATTAATTTGTTCATTTGCTGACAGTGAATTTGATATCGGTTTTCATTTTCACCATCACAAAATGCCAAAATTTGACAAAATGCACGATAATGTTGCATTCGAAGCATTGCATCACACTACCATACGTCTGTAGGCTATGGTAGCAGTAGGTCAACAGCCTATTAGATATAGATATAATTTATTTATTGCATTTAGTCTGTTTTTATGACAACCGTTAAGCCTACAGACAGCATATTATATGCATGAATCATCTCTTAATATTTTCGAAAATTTCAAAATATAAATTCGGATTTTCAATTATCGTTGAAATTCCTACAAGAAATGCAAGAAAACCAGAAAAGAATGTGCACATTTGAACCTATGGAGTACAGCCAGCAAATGTTATCCATTTCTAAATAAAAAGCTCAAAATAGCTGTGCATATTCTTCAAAACAAAGGGATATTTGAATAGAATTACACATTTTATGAGCAGTTTGAATTTAATTTCACCTACTCATGATCATTTAACGCTAAACTGTCTATCGATTTAATTAATTTCATTTACAATTTTGTAGACATCTCAGGTTAAAATTCCTTACCAAGGATCTTAGGTAATTTGCAGTTGACTCCATTGCTTACCATAATTATGTACGGTAGTTGAGAAACTTGTTGTCGTACCTCTTTTATGTACTTTAGTATGGCAGGACCAAGAACAAGAGGCGAAGGCAATTTGGTCCGACACTGGATGCCGACAGTTCCGTTGTTGTACATCTGTCCGCGACGAAACGTGTTTCGAATCACTTCTGATTCCGTGTTAAGCACCATTCGAAGACTCTCGATTATCACAGAAATGGCGTCGATCGTTAGCGCCGCTTCCAGCTACAGGTAAACATAAAAAAGAAGAAGCTGTCTCTGCAATACCTCTGCGTAGTGCTGATGAATATTGTCATAGTCAAATCTGAAGCCATAGAACCAATACAGTATGTGCAGTTCCCCTATGTGTGGGCGCCCATGCTTCTGTCAGTTAACTATAGCCTTAAAACTCTCCCAGTTCTCTGGCTTGACAGATTTCAACCTGGCTTTTCTCTTGTGGCTTTGAGATGTTGACTAAAGTCTCACTAGAAGGGATCATTCGTCAACTGATGTCTAGTGGGTGTGATAGCAGCACAATAAAAGTCATAAGATCAGATTAGATTGCTGGGCAGATGGAATGTGAAGTATACCACTCTGTTGCCTGACTGCCATCGCACAATGCTTGATTTAATTCGATATTGAGGCGTTCCTATCTAGCGAGATCCTTGATCCTTTCTGGGCCGTTCCTTTTTGCAACCACCGAAACTATGTTTTCATAACTTGTTCTTGTGTACACCAGCGGTTGGATATGAAAATGATTGATTGATTGATTGATTGGTCATTGGTCAATGAGACGAAACTTAATCAGGTAACGGAAAAAATTCAACAACTATGCATGGACCTGATGCATCAACCTGTTAACAGCCTGTTGATCATGATGCTGCTGACGATGAAAAAAACGATGCAAAGAATTGGTCGGTGAACTGCAACTAATTCTATTACGACGCACATGCGATCATTTCAGTCGGCGGAATGTTATAATGTCATTGCGATCTACGATGATTAAGAAATTATTTCAGGAAGTAGGCTGCATAAGGGTCAGCACAGCACGCAGGCCGCCACACTGAGCCATCTTGATGAGTATGGAGCGGTTAGGGGGGGGGGTGGAGGGGGAAGAGATCTCTTGATGCTTTTGTGGGGGGAGATCTCTCTTGATGCACGCAATCGTCAACGAGACACGTGACGGCGACGGCGAATGATCCGTAGTTGAGCTGCATTGCAATTAGTTCTTCGCGCTGACGTAAGAATGATCGATCGCTATTCAATAATCCAGACAGGCGAACACGCACGAAATGCTGTTGCTCATGGTGGCAGTGGTGGCAGTGGTGGTGGTGGTGACAGTGGTGGAAGTGGTGGCGGTGGTGGTGGTGGTAGTGTGGCGGTGGTGTAAGTGGCGTTGGTGGCAGGTCATTCCGCCACGACTTCCTGCATTTCCAGCTGGAAAACCTGCATTACCGTTGACGATGCTGATGACCATATTCTCCTTTCAATCGCTCGACTAAATTTCTGTTTCTTTTCGGCGAATGAATGGGTCATTCAAGTGCGTTGTTGCAGTTATAGAGGTGCTACATAAATGTTCAGACTTTCATACGTTACAACGTATTGCCATCTGGACACAGTCTGGATCAGACGGATTTAGCATTCGGAAAGCAATCGTCATTCGCTGCTGTGGACTTGAAAGCATATTCCCTGTTGCGTTCATTTGTCAATTAGCGTTGCTGTCATCTCATCGCTGTCCATCGCAACATTTCCATCTCTTCCGATAATGACATCGCTAATAATAATCATCTGCCGCCATTGATGACTGGCTAATTCAATCGTGTCTGATGTGCGGCGTTGGATCTGCTATTCCGTATTTTCTGGCATTGACTATCATGAGTCGTTTCATTTCAATCTACAGGACATCAATGGTACAAAGTGGAATTTTTACGACTGCTTGTAATATCACTACCATCATCACTGTAAACTAATGATACACATCATGGCATGCATTGTATTTTAAAAATCACACAGGTGTTTTCACAGAGCTAAAGAGCAGACTCTATTATGGTGTTCGCTAAATTCGTGACAAATTCGACATAAAATAGATCAGTCCACACGGGATTCAGTTTGAAACGGTGAGCATGTCCATTGTCCATTTGGCGCGAATGTGGGACACAGCAGGGACTAAGTGCTTCTGCATATTTTATCGCTGCTGTTTATCTTTTAAGAAGCAAAGTGAATAATTGTATTTATACGATACAACATAGCTGACTGAATGACACATAAATATTATTTAAGGTGTTTTACATTCAGCAATTTAACTTTATTATTTAGCTGTTCCGAAGATGTCATAGAATTGTTGGCAAAAAATAATTTTTCATGAAGCTATAGATATAGAGCTTGCGATAAACACACTAAGGTCGAACATATCTCATAATGTCATCTATAAAATGATGATACGCCCTGCTGTGGTAATGCACAAGACGTCAACTTGTGGTTCTTCTGCTGAAATCAGACGTAGCCTATTCTACAAACTCAAAAAATATCAACACGCAAGACAAAGCGAAACAGCCAAAACCCAGTAGGCCTACTAGTGCAATCTGCAGAAATAAGACAATAGAAATGTGGAAACAATGTAAATGCACTGTCACAGAGAAGTGGATCAAGCAATCAAAAATATTTTATAAACTTGGTTCTGAATGAGCTGAAAAGCAAGTATATGTAAAATCCAGATTTGTTCATACCGAGCTAGTTTCAACCACTCAGTTTAAATTAAAAACCCTTCTGACTAAAGAAGCTCTTAAACGGTTATTTAAAGACACTACACAACTGTCTCGCTCTGCTGAACTGCATATAAACCGAATGGACAGCAGAAGATGTCGGTGTCACTTACGGTCGGTTTATTGTAAACATGAACTCTGGCCGTCGATGACGCGGAGGTCTGGGCATCGGAAAGAGATGTATCGACAAGTGTGAATCCAGTGATGTTGACGCCTCCAAATGTAAAATCACGCAAGTCTAATTCATCCATCGCCTGCAATATATACGAGAAGATGCATATTAACAAATTGCAAGGCTTAACATTTGCCGTATCAGAACTGTATTAATTGTACTATGCAGTACAAAGCCAGGTATTTAACTAACTGTGTGAACTTAGTAGGATGTGCTGGTATATTGATCCAAAGTCATGTTTGCTTAGGGTATTTGTCATATAAATGCATTGATTGATTTGGCTTCAATCAATAAATCAATCAACCAATCAATCAACCATTTGATTGATTCAACTGACACACCTAGTACCAAGCAGAAATCAGCAAACAAGTCAAAGAAAACAACTGTGAAGTAATCGGTTTTCATCATAGGATGAGAAAGACGGACAGTCGGACAATCGCTAAATTACTCGTCCAGGGAGTTGGCAGATCTCCAAATATTAGCAAATCTAAAACTTATGCCTACCTGTCAAATCTATAACCAATATCATTTGCCATTTTCAATTCGGATATTAAGTGTAAGAAGTCTCCAACACTAGGCATACACTTGATTGTATTAAAAGAAAAACATTAAGGTAATGAGCCTATACTGGTTTAGGTGGCTGATCTCATAGTTAAGTGTTGGATCTCATATCCGAGGTGCCACCGCCATGTCGGATCTTACGTCCGGTGAATTCAGCTGAATTTAACCACCAGTGATGGATGGTGATGATGATAATCATGATTAGAGTTAGTGAGTCATTGCTGTTGTAAGGAAATTCATAAGATCAGTCAATTTGTTTACTGACAGCAAATAATCAGATTTGTCTCTTTTTCGTCTGATCTGTTTTCCACGAGTACTAACGAAGAGAAAAAGTAATTCACTGCTCCGACGACGACAACGGAAAAATTCGTGACGCAACAACAGATGCCTTCATGACACAAAATAATGGGAAAACACGTTTAAAACGAGTGAAAGACGATGATAAATGAGACAATACACGTCGTACAATATCAGCGCCAAACATCGGAGTAAAAAAGTCTGTGAGACTCACCAAACCACCGAGCAGATAATGATAATTGTCACGGTTCATGCCGACCCGTTGAATCTGCAAAAGCAGTGATTGATGACATCGTCGCTGTCAATAAGATACTTTAAAAAAATCTAATTAATCTTAAGCGGGAAGTACTGAAACAAGCAATTTTTTAGCAGGAACTTTAGACAAAGTCTTTTCATATAATTGCTTGCAGCCATCACATAAAAGTCTTAACTGTATATAAGGAGATATTTGTGCTACATGAATATAACGGTAGTTAAAGTAAAATCAGTGCTGCACACATTTAGGGCAGTGCTTTGAAAAGTTCTAAAAAGCTGTCATTTACATAATATTATTTATCTATAGACATTAGACATTGCATTGTTCTTGGAACCAGTACAAGACCCAAGATCCGGGAGCTTAAGTTTGAGGTCTCATATCAAGTGACTGCCTATAATTATACACCTGACCTAACTTAACAATTTAACAACTATCAACTTAGTTAAAAACTGCCACGAAACATACAATTCTGTTATTTTAGTGCATGTTATTCTGATCTCGTTGGGGACCCTCAAGTTGTTGTTGAAATGAAAAATAACAGTTATTTATGTATAATAAAGGCAATTTGGGGCCACTATTAAATTCTGATATGAAGAGAAAACTCTTTTAGATCCACCCTACTGCCCAGATGCGCCTACCCTAATTTAAAAACTATCAACTGATTGAAAATAAGAGAGCCATTTGAAGTGCGAGTGAGATACTTTGAGTCTCTGTGAGTTGGACTCGTGTCCTGCTCACCTGATGGAGGATGTCCTGAAGACTAGATATGTTCGATATATCAAGCACGATGTATTTGTTTCCAGCCGGCTGTCGTTGGTCGAGGCTTCGGAGCGCCATGTACGACCCTCGCACGTCGATGATATGCAGACACTCGATCTCAACGGACAACGTCTTCTGACCGACCTCACGATAGATTCGCTCCAATCGAGACAGACCTTTTGGTGTGATAGAAACAGCGATCGTCATATAATTATAGCAGGTAAGAAAGTAAGGATGTTAACAGAAGACTGACCAAATAAATCAACTATCCTTAAAACAGCCAATGTATCGTAATCGTAAAACTTCGAAAGCGCTACTTCAAAGTCAAGCGCTGGCACCAGCTTATTCACGAGCGCTGCGTTGCATCAAAAGGGTTGCCCGTAAAAGTAGTCCAAAGCTGGTCCGGGTTGAGTCACCATAGGATCAGAGGGGCGGAACAGCTACTAAGGCGGGCGTCGTCTAGGTGTATCATAATCCTGGATGTATCATAATACTGATCCTTGAGATACGACAGTCCTTGTTTACAAAAGTCACTCACATTTTATATATTTCTCATATTAAATTATTCAGTGCTGACAGACTGCTAATTTCATAAAAATACTTGTGAACAGTGAAATTGTCATCATTACATTACATTACATTACAGTGAGGTGATGCAATTGTATTGTATCGTATAACAGTTCAGCTCATTCTGTCTCCTTCTGCTGATTGTATAACAGCTTCTGCAACCATTCATCGTCGTCGGTTGTCTTCCAACGTTGCCTACGAACCTCAAACTCACATGCATAAATTTTCTTTTGATAGACTTTAGTTTCAACCTATCATCCATGAGTCAGATAATCAGATTACTCTACAAACTTTACTGTGAACAGAAGTACATCACAACATTTTGGATGTGACCCTAAAACGTCCATGTAGACATCAGATTCTGCTGTAAGACAACTACGTTCAAACACGTTCAATAATTTGGGCACACGCCTCGCCATAGTTTCATGCAATGCCATGCGTTCGTCAATTTAGGCATAATTCAGTGTACAGTGTGTACACTGTATACATAAATACAGAAGCTCAGTGATAGATCAAAAAGTCCTTGATGTCTGTCGGGTTGATGTAATCATGTATCAAAATGAAACTCTACTACTGAGAAACGGTCAGAAACCGGGTCATATCTGCAGTTTACATGAATTCAACTGAATGACTAATTCGCACGACATTAGACAAAAATTGACAATAATAAGTGACAGAACAACGCAGAACCAAGTTTCGCCGCTGCACAGCTGGTGCAACACGTCACATTCCGTGACACGACAGATGAAGAGCATAACAACACTGAGCGTCAGTCGCTTTGAACTCCATCAACGATGATCCTAATTCATCACACCAACGGACACTTAAAACAGCAGTAGCAGCAGCAGCGGCGGCAGCAGCAGCAGCAGCAACTTGGCGTTAAACGACTTCTTCTTCTTCTTCTGCTTCTCATCCTCCTCCTTCTCCTCCTCCTCAGTCGACTGGCACAGAAATTGGCGCAGGATGAAGTGTCACAGTCGTCCGTCGTCTACGGCTATTTATTTTCTGGCACGAGTTTCCTGTCAGCCGTCGACAACACCTCCTCAGCCGCACAGGCAGCGCTGTAGAGACGGGCAAAAGCCATGCCTCACAAGTCGGCAAAGTACCGTCGCTGAAGACTATGGCACGTAGCGCGATAAATTATGGACTAGTCTTAACCCGAGCAAAACAATGCCACAAGGTAACAAAGCATAGTCAATCAATGGCACTGTAGTGAAGTCGCTAGTAGCCTATATGGTCGAGAAGGCATGAGCAGAACAGCTGCAACGTGTATAACGGCAGGTCAGCTGTGAATTCAATTTGACCACCGATTCCTAAGCGCAACGCGATTGTGCGGAAATCTAATGAACTCAGACAAAGATGGTAGTATTCAGTCCAAAACAATGGAACAATTAACATAAAAAAACAACGAGTTAAAAAAAAGTGTTTAATCATCAGTAACAGACAAAGAATAGTTCACGAACAGCTTCATGAGGCAACTCCAAACTACTATCTGATTTTTCTACTTTATATTTTTACATGAACTTAACCTCTTCAAAGGGTGGGAAATTGAAATGTTAAACTTTCATTTTTAAGAGACGCCCTACTACAATGTCAACCAACACCCTGGTTTTGTTTCACCCATTCACCACTCTGTTGGCTAAGATACTCAGTGCATAAAACAGCCCTATGAAGAAATGTTACTCTAAGCATAAGACAAGGCATAAAAAGCATATTATGTTCTCCTGTGGAAACAAAATCGACCATAAATTGGACAGACAGTGCAATGGGTATTTACGCAACAAAGGACAAACGGAAAAAAGAAGTTCGACTTCGATGGCATCATTCTATGAAAGACGGAACGTGGAACATCCGGTGAAAGACAATGGCGGAGACATTTCTCAAGCACGACATTCACTTGTCATGCCAGGAATGATGAAGCTTTCTTCATCTATACATAAACAATGATCTATGATAGCACACACAAAACATGATATGATGCAGCACAAACATAGACAGACAAACACACAGTCATTTCGGCAGGCTAACTCATCTTCAGACAAACACAAACACATGCAAACAGAGTCAGGCATATGAACACGTATGCACAACCGAACAACATAACATATGCAGTCAAACAACATCCACAGAAACACCGAACTACTAAGTACAAGTTGGTGCAGTGGACATAACGCTGGTCGTCGTCGTCGGTGCCTTATTCGTTTCGAACTTTGGTGGCACAAAGGACGATTTGTCTCCAAGTAGATCTCTGCTGTTATAACGCAGGTAGTTGCAGTTAAGTTAAGCAGCATGAGAATAGTTAGCATTTTTTGGATGACTATCCATGGAATGCCCAAACATCTCAAACCAAGTCGACAGTGTATAGCACTGGAAAATTTCTTACAATTGCTGATGTATAAAGTACAAAGTGTTATCTTGTGGAGCTGAAAGTTATGGCTATGAGAGGCCACGGATTTGACTCAAATGGAGATATACAGGGACAAACGTAAGATCCAGACCACTACCAAACTGTCGCTATATTAAACCAGATGCTTTCAACCATTGCGGCTGATATTATGCTGGAGGTAACGAAGGCATTTGCATACCTTGACAGTCGAACAGCATTAGACAGAAGATCAAGTACGGAAATTCAATCATAAGATCCTATATGCAGTGTATGGCCTCCCTGAATTAGAGCATTTTGCGACTTCACTGAGACAAGACCCAACACGTCCTGTCCGTCCAGCCCCAGGATAGAAAGAAGACCGCAATGTCATATCATTGGTCAATCTGTCTGAGACAAGACTAAGATGAGATGTTAGACGTGTCTCAAATAGAGTTATACCGAAGATTAGTATTCAATTTGCTTCAGAACGAATAGCGCTGTGACTTCTCAGTACACCACTTTTAAAAAAAGAGTTGCCCTTCAAACGAAAATTTAGCTTAGTCTTCTTGAAAGACAACTGGCATAACTTTTTGCGAGAAGGGGCAATTACTTTCTTGTGTAATGTCATGAATAGAAATTGAGAAGTGAAGACAGCATGAAGCTGTCACATATACTTATATTCAGTCAAAGAGTATGGCCAATTATTAGTAAGCTTATTCGGCTGAATGGTAAAAGCCCAGCTTGGCACACCTCTAGTCTCAGCACGAAATGTAGCATCTGCAGCAGGCAGGTCATGTTTGTGATGCAGGTATGGCTACAAGACCATATGCCTTCATGACCATATGCTTCACTGTGTCACTGATGGTGTGTGTATTTGCAGTTTAAAGTCATGCACTGTGTGGTGACAAAGACCATTAGCGACGCCCTCCTCCTTTATCCAGACTTGGGACTGGCACTGGCAGAGTGCAACCAGTGGCGGAGTTTGTCATTGATGGACTATGCAGACAGCTCTTCATTATGATGAGGACTTGCGCAGTAGACAGTTAGTACAGTGCCAGGAAAGCTGACCGACTGTAGCACGAGTAAGGAAAACATTACGCGTAGCAAACAAACAGTGCGGTAAATAGAGTGTGTACATGTAGAGACTGGAAGAAGTAAAGTTTTGCAAGTGTACAGAAGTAAAGCAATACAAATGGAGAAGAACTGAATAAAATTTAATGTGTCGTTGATGATACCTGATAAAACTGAAACAAAAAAATCATGGACAGAACCGAAGATCACAGACAGACAACAAGGTTTGGACGGTTCCAGACAAATTGACGTGGGGTGCGGTGGTGTAGTGGTGGTGTCGTTGCCTTGGAGCCGGAAGGTTTGAGGTTCGAATCCACCTCACCGCGTAAGTACCTTGGGCAAGTCCTTCACTCACAATTGCTCAGCGCTTCGGCGTGAAACTCCGATGCAGTGTCCGCTCTGCATTCGGGAGCGCCTCTGAGTAGTGAGAGAGAGCTTGAAGGGGCGCTATAACAAGTGCACATACAAACAAATTATTTAGAAATGGAACCAGCCAATCAGAAATCAGATACACATAGGTCTGGAGGGGTATTGCTGTCTAATAATTATAAGCATTATTAAGTAATTAAATGGAAGTAAATACACAGTTTTTCTCTGTCGACCAGCACCACGTCCACATGGCCTGCTCACTGGGTTTCAATGAATGGACTACATGTAGGTGAGACTCTTCACACTACCTGCAGTAGACAGATGTGATGTGAGGAATGACACCTTCATAGAAAGCACCAGCAGGTGTGAAATTCAATTAGGTAAACAGGTCTCGAGTACCTGTGGGAGTTTGCTACAGATGCTACCGAACGAAGAAGCTGTTGATGCAAACAACTAGGTATGGACAACAGCGAAACGTCTTGATTATGAAATATTTCATGCACCATTCTGATTGGGGAAAATGCAGAGGTAGAAAAACAGATTATATTTCATTATTACCAGTTTTTCTGCTATACAATGGCACTACAATGAGCCAACAAGCAAATGGACAACATTGGACAACCAAGCTGCTAAGTGCTAGCTCAACCTTAGGTATGGTCAAGAAGACAACAAAGACAGCCATATAATTATTTTTTATGTTGTACAACTTAACAGTGAGGTCACAGCTGGAATATACTGCAACCAGTAATGAAGTACGGTAGCCTGAAACATGACACAAACCAAATCAAGAAAGTGCAAAGCACAAAAATGATCTAGTGCTACAAGGAACTGAGCAATGAAGAAATGTTGAAATGAGCAATGAAGAAATGTTGAAAGGTGCAATGAAGAAATGTTGAAAGGTGCAATGAAGAAATGTTGAAAGGTGCAATGAAGAAATGTTGAAAGGTGCGGACTAACAACACTGAGACGAAGGACAAATAAAGGTGACATAACTGGAAGATGATGAGTGGAGCCGGTTCCATGTATAGCAGCATTTAAAAAAGGTGATGGTATGATGTAGGAGTAAATTGTTATTTAAAAAACAAAAGAAATACAAATGTACAAATTCTCCAGTGTCACCACATAATCATGATCAACAATTTTATTGCTTTAAAAGTCTCACAAATTCATTCATTCATTCATTCATTCAGAGCATTTATATAGTGCCCCTTCAAGAAACTACTCAGAGGCGCTCCCAGCCCAACCACGAACAAAGAAAAAAGACTTGAGGGACTTGTAGAACGCATAATACATAATGAGAGAGAAAAGGGACAGTAAAGGGAGAGAAATCTTTAAAAACATGGTCCCACAGCAATCAGTGACGCAAAATAATAGTTGAAATTTGAAGAGTTCAACTATTTGACTAAATCTTAAACATTAAACACAATGGATGCCTGCATCAACCACAAAAATTTATAAATGTCACATTAAAACACAGCGGGCAGTAAACTGCAAGGAAGTATGGTGGCATTGGTGGAAACAGAGGTGATAAATAACCACGGAGTTTTCTTTTGAATATCGAAATAGAGGGAGAAACATGAATGACGACTGGAAAATATTTGTTCCACGTCCTTACAGGGCCAGCACTTGTGCTCGAGAATTCAGTGCGTTAGTTCTAGTGGCAATTCCCCTGTAAGATGAGGATGAAGTAACATTATAGGGATTGCATTGGGATGCCAAGCTAAAACAGTTAGTAACTGTTCTAGGCAAAAGGTTATGCATATATTTAAACATATATTCTGATGTCTGCTTATTTCTAATATGTTCAATATTACAAAAATGCTCAATTTCCCCCACCTGGCTTGAGAAGATAGGAGCCGAGGCTACACGAAATGATTCTGCCACTCTTTTGGCAAGACAGCTGACACACAAACACACATGCACACAGACATTCACACAAACATGCATACATGCACACACAAACACACACACACACACACACAAACACATACACACACACAAACACACACACAGTAGACGCACACCGACACATGAATGGTTAAGTCCTGCAACAGTGACAGCTTAGGCAGAGTGAGCAGGCACAGCAGCGTCTATACATGAAAGTCAGACAAGCGTGACAGCAGTCGGCGACTGCACGGAAGACTGACAGCAGAGATGCAGGCGGCAGTGGCCTGTAACCACCGCCGTCGCCACATGAATGGGATCATCATCATCATCATCGGCCGTCGTCGTCACATGGAAAGGTACCCGACAGATTCCCAATGAAGCAACAACACCTTCTTGCATCTATTCGGAGAAACTTCAACGCAAAAGATTAATGCATCGGACGACGACGACGACGACGACGCTGAAATACGTTGATCGATGGAAAAGCAATTCACGTCTACGTTTTCAGAATATATTTTAATTGTAGCATCAACATAGCGCTCTTCTTCTTTGACGCATATATTTAAGGTTTCTATACCGTAGCCTTTATTCATTTGTCCAAATCATTCTGCCCTTGATGAATTTTTACCACATCTGAGTTCTTTTTAACAACTGCACGGTGCACTACACCAACAAAACATGACCGACCACATGTCTTCTTTCTCAGTTGTGTTTACTATGCGATTCACACCTCACACTGTAAGCTATTAACAGGACAGTGCGTAAAGACACCTGTCACATCGTTTCCATTTGAACTAAAATACTGAAGCTTTAGTAGTGATAGGCCTATCAGTAGTAAATTCTAGGCTCTGCAAATTTCACTTCACACACACACACACACACTGCAAACTCAAAATGGCATTATTTGCTTTATCATTGACAGTGAAACAATGATCTATGGTAAGCTGGATAATTATGCTTCTAGCATGCAACGTCAAAACCTCACGACATCCAAAATACTCCTCTGTACATAGCCATGTCTCTTTGCATGCCGACCACACTTGTTTCTATATAATTAGATAAGTAATTAATTCTGTTAATGGTTTCATCATAAAAATTTCAACAAGGATGTCAGACAGAAGACCTTCATCAAAAACTAATCAATGTTTCTACCTGAAATATCATAATTATTCTTGAAAGTACACATGGGAGTCACTTGCTCGTATTTTCTTTTAACCAATCAGCGAGTAGTCTCAGGTTGCATGATCAATCTATAGTCATCATGTTTCAGCCAAAGTAGCATGCCAGAAATCACTCTAGATATTCAGTTTCAATGTCTAAACACTACTACTATTACTTTGTAAGTTTGTACAGTTGCCAAAAGGAAGGAACCATACCAAGGAATGTTTTGAGCCAAGCAGAGTAAAATAACCAGAAGCCACATAGATATTCAGTGACCATAAATTCTTAGTGCTTATAATGGAACTTACATCATTCATAAGATGGGGCAGGAATTTTCATCTCAGGGAGTTGTGCAATGGTGGAATAATTATTATCTAGATCACAGCACTTATCAAAGCCTTCAAGAAGTGTGTAAAAAAGAGGTCATCTTCTTGAGAATGGTTACAGACGTCTGTATACGTGAATAGAATGTGAACATATGAAGCGTCTACCACATGAACAACTTTCATGTTGTCGTAACGATAAAAGCAGCAGCCAACAATAAAAACTCATCACTCAAATGGCAACTCACGATTGGTTGAGAGAGAGATTCTGAGCAAGCGAACTCTGAAATACGTGATCAGGTAGTGAAACGGCTTAATTTAATCTTGAAACAAGGCCATGGTCAAATTGACAATCCAATTACTACACTTTTTGAACCAGTGGTCACTGTCCTCTGTGTTTTTTCACTATGGCCACCAAGATGTGTGGTTAATATTTAACAAGGCTATGTGGGCAACTGGAAGGCATTTTAGACGCAAGCTGTGAACTGGGACAGCAGTTTTTTTTTTTACTACAGACACAATTTTCTTTAATTTTGATGAAACTACTGTTAAAGTTATCATTATCACTGCAGAAACTTGTTGCAATTAGAAGCTGCTGTATCAGTTAGCATTATAGACTGACAGAGCTCTAAGAATCACATATATTTGACAAATATTATTTAACGTCTCTAAATCGTTTGCAAATTTTATGTTAGTTTGGGGCCTGCACTGTGCAATTGGAGGTGAGACAAATGAGTAACATTGAGTACGGATTTATTTAATTTTACGGTTGCACATCCTGATTCTTTAAGTTGATGTCATGTACTAATATGCCATAAAACTTTTTCTGGTAGCTTAGCTTATGCAGAGAGAGATGCGTACTTTGTTGGAATTGATGCTGGCCTTAACTAACACTAAAACACATCAATACATGTAAAAGCAAGTGATTCTTACTTTTGGTTGTGGCTTTACAACCAAATACATAAACACACACACACACACACACACACACACACACACACACACACACACACACACACACACACACACACACACACACACACACACACACACACACACACACACACACACACTTCATCAAATGGACAGCAAGAATTTGTCAAAATATATCTTTAGCTACTAAATTTGCAAAAAATATTAAAGCACACATATCCATTAATATCATCGTGGATAAAATCAAGTGGCTGTCTATTCAAAACATTTCGTCGAGATAGAGGAACGACGACGATTCGTCAGTTTGGAAGAGCTTCTGATGTTTCTGAGTCTTATGCACAACGACGATGACGACGACGACGACGATGCGGTGCTTTGAAGTCCAAAAGCGATTTGTTCAAAGGTCACATCTGAAGAATTACAAGAACCGTCTAGAAAGAATAATTTATTCAATTTGCTGGATGTGAGATTGGTGTGCAGTCGAAATATATATATATATACATTATACAATATATATATATATACATTATACAATATATATATATATATATATATATATATATATATATATATATATATGGCTTCTTACAGACTGACTGACTGCCGTCAGAATTACATCAAAGCGATCCTTACAGAATTCAGCTGACCTTGTTAACCAAACGTCGATTCGTAGGAAACAGATGACTGCCACGGCAAGAAAATGCCATGGCAACACTGCATAACAACCCCATAGAAACAGTTGTCATGGCAATGCAAAGTAACGACTGCTATGGCAAACACATTCCATAGCAACACTGCATATTAAACAAATCCTTAGAAACAGTTGTCATGGCAATGTAAAGTAATGAAAAGCAACAAAGCCTTTTAATAACCACAAAACAAGCCCATTGTTTCTGATTTCAGTCAGCTACTAAGTCAGTTAGATATGAAGTCACTTCATTGCACAATTGCTATACCGGTAATTGAGATTGTTGAAAGTTTTCCAATGTTCACCATCAGAGCAGACTCAGAGTCTATAGTGCACATACGTATAAACTCAGAGTCTAGTGCACATACGTATAAACTCAGAATCTAGTGCACATACGTATAAACTCAGAGTCTAGTGCACATATTCGTATAAACATCACAGTTCTATAAACGCAACAAATCTGCCATGCACAAAATAACCCCCGATTTTCCGACCGGTCAGATTTGTTGTGCATACAGTGAACGGTCAAAAGGGACGAGTCATGATCCATCATCGTACACCCTACGGCACAAAGCGGAGTAACGGCAGAATATGGCGCACATTGGGTCTGCTACGTCTGTAAGAAAAGGCGCTTCAATGATGAACTACTTGACTTCACGCAACCAATGACAACACTTGCAACTTCTTGTTGAGCACAGACTGCATAAGCTACCAGAAGAAGTTGTATGGCATATTTTAGTACCTGCTTCAATACAAGAATTCTAGACTGGTGGAATGGTGTGGATTATAGAATATTATCTCAGTGAACATCATCACAGTCTTTAAGCAGAAGTTAGAAGCATTAAGAAAACAAACACAGATTCAATGTCTAATTAAAGCCATAGCAGCCTACGGGTAATGTCATGTTATGGCACCTAAAGCACACAGACATCATCGTCACCGCCATCGTCGTCGTCGTCATCATCATCATCATCATCATCATCATCATCATCATCATCATCATAACCATAACCATCACCATCACCATCACCATCACCACCACCACCACCACCACCACCACCACCACCACCACCATCATCATCATCATCATCATCATTCTTCATCATCATCATCATCATCACTAGATGGTGCAACAAGTGCTCAAATTCTGTCAGGGTTTATCTGTTCACAAAGACAGTTGAACTGACGGTGGTGCAAGGCATAAATCACTTGCATGCACATTTTAAAACGAGGTCCACAATCACCAACAACGGGTAGTAGAAAATAAACCCAAGGTAAAACTCCAGTTCCTAGCACACAGCAGCAGTCGACCGATGGTGGTTGAAATTTCGCACAGACAAAGCAAGCATATGGCGCAGCATAAAGAGCGTGAAACACAAGAGATCCCAGAATTATCCGCGGTGTCATTTATATTCAGCGTGGGCAGCCCAGCGACTGTACGAGGCGATAAAAAAGACTTAGCTGTACTCTAAGCCTCTATTATTTATATTTATCGCCGTAATACGTTGCCGATAACGCAGGCGCTTGCGAAGAAGCATCCCTAACTAAATTCTGAGTTCAGTACTAGCGTTGAATTTCCAGGGTCAGCAGAGATCAACGCTTTTTGTCCAATATATTCAAAGGCGACTTCCCCGATAAATAATGAATGACTTGTTGCTTTTGAACAACTGCGTTCGATAATTATTCATGAAATTCCCTCAAGTCGTGTGCTTAATTTTATTGTAGTCACCTAAACATGGACTGCTGCCTAAACTTGATTTGGGACATCCAGCCACATTCCGCTGAAACGCATAAGACATATTCAAAGACAATACTAATTTCCCCTACGTCCCGCGGCTAAGTATTTGTAGTCACTTGCCGGTTGATTATATATAATATATGAAATTGCCTTAAGTCTTGTGGTTAATTCAATTAGGAAAGAAGTGACCTTGCACTTGTGGGTGGATGTATGTTCTGGAATGACAAGCAAGGTTAAGCAATTGATGTCTAGCGTGATTAGTGCACTGACTGTCCATTAAGTGACACTAGATAACGAAATTCTACCTGCAAAGACACTTGTTCGATCCATTAGGCCACAAGAAAAATTATTACTTCCTCTATTCCTCTAACAGCAACAGATCTGTTGTTACTTGCTGCATTTTGACAGCAAATTTCCTTGCAACAAATGAAAATACAATACAATAGTAATAATAAATGTACAATACTTTCATATGATACACCAGAAATTGGACCTCAGATATAAATATCAATGGCAAACATATCAGCAATTTGTCCTATATTGCATGGCCACACTCGGCTGTCAACTCTATGGGGTCAGTAAAATTCTCTGTTGGTGTAAATCAGATGAAAGATCCCTCTAGCCCAGGACCATGGTTCTGATAATGTGGTATATAGACAACCTGAACGAGGACCATAATATGATGATATGAATATCTTGTGTGTGATGTCACTGAGCTACAATGTTGACTTATGCATCCCAGTCACGCTTAATCCCATCCGGATAAACTTAAGAATACTGTCAGCTGGCTATCTGTTTATTCTGACCTACCAAAAAAAGACAAGTAATGTGTTTTCATGCCTTTCTACATCATAGCATCGTGGCCTTCATCTTTATAATATAATCTAATCCAACGTAATGATCTAATCCAATCCAATCAAATCTAATCACTCATATAGCCCCGTTGTCATGACGATTAGAGCATCAATCAGATTATTTGTTTCAAATAAAACCGTGGTGAAAGTCAAAATCCATTTCATCGATCGATGGGTGATATTGATCGGATTATCGATTAGATATATGGATGACGCGATGATACATGGATGACGCGATGATATATGGATGATGCGATGATATATGGATGATGCGATGCCTTAAGTGCAAAGACGCAAGTGTCGCAGAAATGGCTACGGCAATAATTACAATTGCAACTATGGATTTCCTTACCACCAGCTCAGAGAGACCATCTCTCTTTCTTTTTCATTTAGAAAGCAACCTAAGACTTATCCACTTTCCAGTTACCGGTCCTTGTAGAACATTCATGAATTAGTGCAATACAAGCCGCTGAACAATCAAAATTACCATAACAATGGAGAGAAAACAGAATGGGGCCAACGTTCAAGGCAGATGCTGAAGACTTCTGCATCCAAGGTAATGTAACTCCTGGCCCAGCAAGCGAAGATCTTTAATGTGGAGAGGTTTCTGTCCTTGCGTTGTACATAAAGCACTAGGCCTACAAGGTCTCCAAGCACAGTTGAGCCGCCTTGCAGACATTAAGCTTATCATTCAATGCTTGAACCCACAAAGATGAAATTAAGATCAGCTTTTCTCAACAACAGCCTGCTCCAACATACCAAAGAAGACACACACTTCTGTGACTTTTGCACATTGGATCCTAGAATTAACTACCATGAGACTTAGGCCCTTTTCCTTCATTGGATTTTGCTCACAATTAAGACTCATATTTTCTCAGCTAATCATAATTTTAAAGTGAATTCATAAATTAGCAAAATATAAGTATCTGAGGAGTACTACTACTAATGCTCCAGTTACTGTTACCGCAACTGCTAACGCTACGACTACTACCATAAACAATAATAATAATAAATAATAATAATTATAATAATTATAATAATAATAAATAAGGACATTTTGCATGTTGATTCAGGATTTTTACCCCTACAAGGCCTACATAGATGGTAAACCAATAATAATCCTAGAACAATGTACCAGAATTCTTTAACAAAGAAGCAAACGAGTTTGCAACAGAAATCTGCATTCAACTTTTGGCACAACATGTACCAATAATTCATGAAAATCGAACACTGACATTTATATATAGGCACCTGAAATATGAAAAAATCTAATTTGCTTAAACGAGGAATTTTGTCCCTTCCACATAAATCTTTCTTTAAAGATTGTCTGCTTTTAAGACTTCCCTTTAAGCTTTCCAATCGTTTTCAATCTTGGCAAAGTAGCGACTTTCTCAGGCGCCACCTTCAAGAGTGAAACCATTTTGGACTGCTGGGTGATGCAACAAGACAAATTGCTGACATCTCTGCCAATGATGCCATTGAAATTTGTATCTGACGTCCAATATCTGATGCATCAGCATCATATGAAATTCACAATTCACTGTCAAGCCACGTAACACAGAGTGCCTGCCTGTTGGATAATTAAACGCCATAATACGGGTGTTTCAGCCATAAAATCATCAAACACAGGACCACGCTTCTGATGCTCATAGGGATATCGTCGTCGTCGTCATCATCATAATCATCATCAGTTCCTGACACCAGCCATTGGCGGAGATGGGTACAAATCAACGATCCCACTCACTGTCCATGGCCAACCCTCGTGTCCATTGCTTTTCTTGGTGTAAGTCTAAGACTCTAATTTATAGTGATGTGACGTCCTCATTTATACAGTCTATCCATCATAGTCTTCGTCCGCCTTTGTCATTGTCTAGGTTTGCCTTTGTTTCCTTTTCCTTTGAATCTTTGGGTGTAGTGCACTGTGTGCGATTCTGTCAGCTGAAAACTCTCTTAGGGTCTATGTGATAAATCGTTTTGCAGGCCATGCAACTGGATAACTCAGACAATTAATGCTAAGCTTTGGAACGCCTAACTCGACGATTCTTGTTTATGCTGTACTGCACAGACTCATTATTAATTGAGTTTAGAGTCAGTGTTAAAAGATACATCCCCTTTTGAATTTGAGTATAATTCTTGAAAGGCAAACTTTACAATTGCAGATGTCTCTTTTTGGTAAAAATAATTTAGTGCCAAATGTGTACATAAATGAGTTGTTAACATGATAAACATTTACAAACATAATCTAGATATGCACTAATTATGTAAAGTCATAAATTTGATGACAAGTAATTTACAGTTTTCAAGTAACTGCTGTCACATCAGTTTGCACACATATTAAATCCCGAGGGAGTCAGCGTTCTCTGTTTTTCTCCACAGAGATTTTAAATGTACAGGGACGTTCTTTGGCCCGCAAATGCACTCAGCCCAATCAAGCTTTTTTCACCCACAAGTGCTTTGACCCATCATTAATTTCTGAAAACATAGTTGTTTAGACCCATTACGTAACTCTTTAACTCAAAGTTACTTATACCCGTGGAATAATAATTAATTCTTTAACTGGCAATTGTTTAGACTAATAATCATTAATTCTCTAATGCACAATCATTTAGACTTAATGTCAATTGCTGCACCCACGGTTGCTTAGACTCAGCAATCAATTCCATCATTTTCCCAAATCTTATCTCTCAGTTAATTAACCTTCCAGGAGTCGAATATGGTTTATGGCAAATGCTTCATCTGATTGTTGTCAACTTACAATGGCTAATTGGCTATGCCGATACTCAAACGACAAAAAAGATAATTCTTCAAAGTTCTACAGCACAACTCAAATGCATGTGAATGCCACACAAAGTGGCATCAATAACGATTTTTCACCAAGACACGAAACCGTTGACTATTATTTCAATCGCAGTTCTGTAGTTAAGAGCGATATTGATTATTGCTGGTCAGCCCATGCAACTAGTCCTTAATGAGCGAACAAAATGCCAACCCTGCTTTGTTTCCTCCGAATCACCCAGTTAAGCATGTATTTTGAATCCAGAGCAGGTCCACATCGTGACCGCGGTGGTAACTGGTATAGCCAGCTATTGGCGCAACGTTGGCCTGACGAATGTGGCTGTTAGGTTAAGGTCAAAGATGACACACAAATGTGTCTCCTCAGAGTCGCGGTTCTAAAACTGATCCTGTACATTGATATCTGATACCAGGGATATCATGCAATGACATAGAAATGCTAGATCTTGTCTCCATCCAAATGACAGCACAATGCAGTACATTGACAGCACAATGCAAATACATTTCCACAGAAATGAATCTTAGTGTGATCTTTGTTACTTTTCAAAGAAAATGTGAGAGTGCAGGACAGAGACTGAATACAGTGCATTCAGTTAACATCAGCAATCTAATTTTAAAAGTCCCACAAGAACAATTTTCCCTCTTTTCTGAGTATAAACATTACAGCCATATCAGTAATATACTGTCAGAAAATTTACATTGCGTCAAACTCGAACTGATCTTCTCGCAACGACAAAACTGACCTTCGGAAACCAGGCAGTATAGCCTGTCTTGCCAGCGTAGTAAGACACCTAAATAGATTCATCACTAGGTTTAATGCATGAACACCCACTTTCCCTTGATGATAATTATGTCTAAAGCTATTTTTGCGGTTGAAGAAATGTGAAGAAAGATCTAACCACCGCAATTCACGAGATTACTACTTCAAATAATTCAGACTGTAACTTTGAAGAAGACAATTGTTGTTCGTGGATTTTGGAATTTCTATCAATACAAATAAATTTTCATTTCGAATTATATTTAATTTTATTGTTGAAAAGACGAAAATGAATCATTTTGTAATTGAAGCATGAACTCAGGTTGGCTTAGACTACCAAAGGAGAGGATTGCGAGGACGGCGGTAAGCTGGGTGCCGGAGGGTGGAAAACGAAGAAGAGGCAGACCAAGAAACACCTGGAGACGTACATTCAAGGGAGATCTGGAGAGGATGGGACTGGGTTGGGATGAGGCGGAGGAGGTGGCTGTATACCTTTTTCCCACTTATTTAAACTTTTTCGGAGCAGCCTGTGAGCAAATATAATTAGCGTCCACAGCCTCATCCGTTCGAATAAACCAGAAAAAACTAGGAACTACATGTCACACATGCCATTTAAAAAGGTTTACTACACCAAAACATCGAGCTCGTGGCTTACGCTAACTGTTGCATTATGTATCTCAATAAATAAGAAAAAAACCAAGGAGGACAGGAGCTAACGTATGAATAATTTAGTACAAGTCACATGAAAAAAAGGCTACACATAGATTTTGCAACAAGGCTAATGATGAAATTTAAGAAAAGCGATTTTTATGTCACACTCTGAATATTCACTGCAAGTCCAGCCAATCAAGCAATACGACAATCTAACTGGCTTGTTACAAAGGAGAAAACTTCTCCAATGCTGTTGGAGACGAAGGAATTGCTGTGAGGTGCTTATCAGCACACCATCAACAACCTTTGTACTTGCTTTCCAGTGACTCACACAAAGGAAGCAAGACTCTAAGATGATGTCGTTAAATGTCACGGAATCAACAGATACACACACGCATGCATACATAAATAAACTGGGCATCATGACATTGTGGTGTCTAAGAATCAGAAATAAATCATATGAAATATACGAGATATAATTCACCTTCGATGCTGTCGTAAATATACAGAATGTGAGTCCATCCGTAGAAGCGAATAACATCCATCATCGCCTCCTCGTAGAGTGGTCTCACGTAGACCGTAAATTGGCCGCGAAGTGGATCCGTCGTGACGTCACGCTGGCCAGACGGACTCGTCGTCACGAACGGCAGATGAAACGTGCGACTAAATGAACTTATCGACATCATGTTCGTTCCCGCGAACAGCATAAAAATTCCACCAGAAAATGATAAACACACTGCAACAGGAAATAAAAATATGACGTTAAATAGACAGGCTTGTACGAGTCGTCCATCGCTATTTTTAACAGGTCTTACTAATGTTGTTGTGGAACCTTCTTAGTCACACCAAATCTCTAGCGAGATGGTTAGCATTTCCAGCACGCATTAGCTCCTCCGGAGTAGTATTTAAATGTCAGCTTAGGTCTCGTTACGTTATAAATAACAGATTCTTCGACGATGTTCCTCCACTGCTGCCTGGAACACAGGGGTCAGGCATGACTGAGTGTATACAGCATGTCAACGTGAAGCAAAGCAAGAAAAGTCGGTGGAATAAAGCTGCGGATGCTCACTGCCCATAATTCATTCATAGATTATAAACAAAAGCAGTTGGCGTAAGCTATCATTTTATGCAATAGGCAGCCATGCATGACACTTATTTTGATATTGATATAAATTAAGAATACAATTGAGAGTGTGAAAAATATATAACTGAAAACGACTCTCAAGTTTTGTTATTTTAATAAACTGAATCATCTGATGCAGACGGCTGTGATGTTGGTAACCTGTTCCAGCATGAACACGTTGATCTGTGCCCCATGCACTTTTTCTCTTTCTTCGGTCTGTTCCAGGTCTGTTCCAGGTCTGTTCCAGGTCTGTTCCAGGTCTGTTCCAGGTCTGTTCCAGGTCTGCTCCAGGTCTGTTCCAGGTCTGTTCCAGGTGGACATTGAATATATCCAGTGTCACCCTGAACCATATTTTTTGAGTAGTATTATGGCACACTTTAAAAAGAAAAGTCTATGTATGCCTGCATTACATGTTTAAAGTGTGAAATAATGCATTCATGAATGTGTTTTCACATATGTTCATGTCTACAGGTGTATTAGTATTGATAATGAATGTTCCATTGTGTGTGTGTGTGCATGTGCACGTGTGCGTGCGTGCGTGTGTGTGTGTACTCTGTACTGGTATGTATGCATTCAGGCATCTTCATTTGAAGTGCTGTCCAAGCCATACACGTGCAAAGTAGTCATGTATTTATAATTTATTCAGACACGGATACGGATACACGGACACGAAATAATATACCAAAAACACAGACTTTGCTAGATGACCTGACAACGCTGACATGTATGCTCTAATAACCGAAATGCAGTTATTGTCCACCACAAGTAATAAACTAATTAAGACGAAACTAAAAGAGCTCAAACCAATTCTAGTAATTTCATTCATACATATCGATCACGCAACCTCCACGCATTGACATTCTGAGCGCACATGATAGATGTGACTGGCCAATCGGAATGCAGTTTTGTCATCAACCTTGCTCGTCTATCCGCTCTTAAGAAAAAAACCTCAAGGGAACTGAAGCAAATTATTGGAAATCATAGATAATCAGAGAACATATATTTCTTGAAAATGGCATATTATCAGAAGAAAAAGAATTGTGATGGAATAGATTGCTGGATAAACGCCCGGAACGTCATGAATCACGAGATGAAGCATTATTAATGCAGTCACATCACTGTTCTCACGTCTGCAAAATGTCTCTACGCAATGAGAGCGTAAAAACAGAGCAACACAGTATTCTTATATACTGAGCTGATGCATAAATAGTTTTATATACATATATATATATATATATATACCGCTGAGCTGATTATATATATACACCACTACACAACCGCTGGGCAAAGTGGTGTAGTGGTGGGTTCGGTGCCTGGGAGCTGGAGGGTTCCAGGTTCGAATCCACCTCAAACTACAGCGTCAGAACCTCTGAGCAAGTCTTTCACTTGCAATTGCTTGTGTGCTTTGGCCTGAAACTCCGATGCAGTGTCCGTGCTGTAGTCAGGAGCACCTCTGAGTGGAGAGCTTGAAAGGGCACTAGCAAATGTGAGAAATAATATATATTCATATAAACATGTATATAAGCTTACGTGTATAATATATATGTATATAAGTATATAGTCATATACATCTGAATTGATACTGAGAAGCAACAATCTATGATAACACTGGTAAAACAAAACCTGATCTGCTCCTTTACCAGAGCTCTATAAAACTCTGCACAAATAACAAACATGAAGGTCTCTTTATATTTCTGGTGACATGCCTGTTCTACATGTATGTGCACATGGGAGAAGGTAACTCTGACCACAACACAAGCCAGTGTACAGCAGCTACATCACAGCCAAAAGCACTGTGCAGTGCAACATATTTAAATTGAAAGATGTCTCCTGTAATATCATACAAAATTTAATCCTCAATACTCTGCACTTGTATCATGTATCATTTCTTAAGAAACATGACAAGACACCACCCGTCACCAATTCCCTCACTTTATATCTTTCAGAGCTGATACCAGCAACCAGTTATAAAATCTTCTATGTACAGTTTATACTTTACAGGATACAATTAGCTTGTTTTGAGAAAACTCTCGTATAGGCTATGCGACGCTGCGTATATACAATTGCAGGAAAAAAGGACTGGCACTTGAATATGATACCATTGACATTTTGATGCCAGAAACATGAAACGTGCATTGCAATAATGGTGCTACATAATGAATGTCAATGATAGATTAGATTAGATCAGATTAGATTACCATGAAGGAAACAGGTGTGATAGATTGCTTCATTGCACAATTAAGCATCAGCAAAACTGGCCACTCACAGCTTTCACGAAATATCTCGCCAGGCACGGCCGCACGAGTACATCGGAATTAAATATTAAGCGATTACAGCTTCAGAGTTTTAGTGAGAATTGCATCAACAACGAACAGCATCGCTCTCCGCATTAAGTGAATTATGTTTGCAAAATTTAGATGCCAACATAAATATGCAAAAGGAAAAGAATCTCCTCATCACGATGTTGGGTAGAAACAGACAAAGTTTAAAGCAATGATCAGGTTGGGTGTTCTCATGTTAGAGCTTAACTAAAGTTATTTCCTAAAAGTCCAGTCTATGTGAATGAATTTCTTTCTTTAGAAGACAAACCTTTAGCATCCCTTCAACAAGCAGCAAGAGTGCACTAAAAGTGAAGAGTGCACTAAAAGTGAAGAGTGCACTAAAAGTGAAGAGCGCACTAAAAGTGAAGAGTGCACTAAAAGTGAAGAGTGCACTAAAAGTGAAGAGTGCACTAAAAGTGAGGAGTGCACTAAAAGTGAAGAGTGCACTAAAAGTGAAGAGTGCACTAAAAGTGACTGGGAAGCCAATGCAGTTCGTCATTAAAATGGCAACGCACATACAAAGACATTTTTAAAATTGCACAGCCTTAGGCTAATCATAAGCAGTTGACTGTATTGATATTAAGTACCGTACTCGCATGCTGACAAAGCCAGGTGTATAAGCACCCATAGATGCATAGCAGTCTTCATCATTTGAATCAGCGTAGCTACAGACGCATGCTCTCACCAACACAGGTCAAATACCGTGCAACGTGTCTGATGTGGTTACTCAACTATCAATAATTGTTCATGGCGTGCGTCCAGTTTTCAAAGATGAGCATGCAATGCACGTCACTTCTTCCAATCCTACAATTCTCAGTCAGCAAAACATGACACAGACCATGGACTGAGAATCAGAATCACATGCAAGTGGACGTGATTCTGTTTACTCTTGTGTATGAAAGTGTGAAAGTCTGCAGGTAGCGACAGTGTCAAGACATTTGTAGTACATCTTTCAAATATTAACAAGCTTGTCATTTTTATTTGACGCTATTAGACAAGAAAGCGCCATGGAAATAGCACAATGCGTATAGTTTATACACATACACACACACACACACACACACACACATACACACACACACACACACACACACACACACATATATACAATATTATACTTATGTCATTGGGGTGCGGTGGTGTAGTGGGTATGTTCGTCGCCTTGCAGCCAAAGAATTGCAGGTTTGAATTCACCTCAAGTCGCCGCATAGAGACCTTGGGCAAGTCTTTCACTAGCAATTGCTTAGTGTTTGGCGTGAAACTCCTATGCAGTGTCCGCTCCGTAGTCGAGAGCGCCTCTGAGTAGTGAGCTTGAAGGGGCGCTATAACAAAAGCACATACAAACAATATACATGCATGCATACATAACTACACACACACACACACATACATACATATATACATTCATATGAATACATACATACATACATACATACATACATACATACATACATACATACATACATACATACATACATACATGTACATACATACATACATGTACATACATAGTACATACAGTCATACATACATACATACATACATACATACATACATACATACATACATACATACATACATACATACATACATACATACATACATACATACATACATACACACATGCATAGTACATACATACATACAAACATACATACATACATACATACATACATACATACATACATACATACATACATACATACATACATACACACATGCATAGTACATACATACATACAAACATACATACATACATACATACATACATACATACATACATACATACATACATACACACATGCATAGTACATACATACATACATACATACATACATACATACATACAAACATACATACATACATACATACATGCATACATAGATACATACAATGTCATACATATATACATAGTACATACATACATACATACATACATACATACATACATACATACATACATACATACATACATACATACATACATACATACATACATACATACATACATGCATACAAACATATATAATTTATATATGCCTTTAATTGAACATGTTTGGTAGACATCGCATTTTCAATGCAACAGCATCCAATCTAGAGGCTCTTGTCACTGTCCACTTACAGAGATGACAGCAGTGTCCCTACTCGCTAGTCTTTGCTTACGACCGAAGACATCTTTGCAACGAACAAGGACGTGAGTATTTTTTTGAATCGGACAATCAATCATTCCATGCAAAAACCAGAACAAAAAGGTCGCTTCGAAACGTCATAGGCGAGAAAACGATGCATCATCATTTCATTGTTTAATTAGAAAGCAGACTGTCTTCAAAGTTACGTGAACAGTTTATTATACAATAAATGGAAAGTTCTGGGAATGCATGTAAAGATCTTGCTGCACTAGCACTGTCTAGCAGTGGTTAAAGTGGTTTAGGTGAGCAGTGGAAACGCCGAAGAAGAGTTTATTGGAACGTACGTGCTTTCGGGATTCTCTATGCATGGTGAGCAGTGTCAACGCAGGCAAAGAATTTTGAGAGCAGTGGGAAGTCACTGGGAACGCCTTTCCCACGCGGCGTTCCTACCCACTTTAAGCCCTGTACTGCACCGACGTCCTCTTACAATCTGCATAAAAATCGTTTTAGAATACTTGCACATGAGTGAAATCTTAGGACTTCATTTTTTAAAAGTACCGTACGAAGTTTGATATCATGAATGGTTAATTCATTCACACATTCATTCACACATTCATTAACCTATTCATTCATTCATTCATTTAATTTTATCAAGATAGCCACACTTAAATGTCTGGATAACTGGGAGAAGGTCAGTCACCTAAGGTTACTTTTAAAAATTTCAATACCTTAGCCTCACTGTACTGACCAAAACCAAGGCACTGGTCTCTAGGGCTACTTGGTTTGCCAAAAACCCTAGACTAAAAGCCTTCTTCGGTCAAGTGTTATAAAGACCAACAACAAGAGTATGCATATTTAATAATGGCATTGCAAAACAGTACACATCTGTTAGCAGATAAAAGAGCAGATACAAAACATTGAAAAACAAATTAATCCAAGATTAGAGCTCTGAAACATTTACAGGTACAACGTGGACTCGTTATTAATCCACTCTTCGTGAAAAGTGAAAAACACGAGGATCCGCTTAACACGCTCTCGTCTTATCGTCCATGCAAAGCCGTTAACTTAACACGCCATATCAGCTAATGCGCCGTAGAAGCATTAAACAATTATTGACTTTTACAACGGGATGCGCAAACGGACGATTGGACATTGGACGAACGGATTGATGATCAACTGGATGGTCAGATGGATGGTCAGAGGAACGAACTGATGGTTGGAAGAACGGACGGACCAATATACAGTTGGACGAATGGACTGACGGTCGGAAGGGATGAACTGACAGTATACAGTGGACGGTTGGATAGACATCCGGGATTAGTTAGACCAGAGGCTAGTTTTCTGCGTTAGTCCGTTTGACACACAGTCTAGTTAATGTTCTGTCCCCTCCCAATGACAGTGCATCTACAATTTCTCCGAATGGACAAACTAGTAGCCAACAATGATTCAAACTATCACTTGCTGACAGTGAGGTCGGATCTTCTAGAGTCCACTCTAAGCAGATTCATTCATTCATTCATTTCGAGGATTCTGTATAGCGACCCTTCAAGGTTGCTATACAGGACTGCTCCCGACCCAACCTCGGCTAAAGAGGACAGTTCTAAGATTGTGATAGAACATGATCTCAGAGATGCAAGTATGGAGATAGCGATAGCCCATTCCAGACAACAGAGCCAACAACAGGTAATGATTTAATAAAGCCTAACTCTCGTGGAACCAGCCAAAAACGATAACTGAAACTAAAACAGTTGAAACTAATACTGAAAGAAACAAGTAATGAAAGCTGAACGAAATCACACAACAAAAACCTGTGCAGCTATGGTAACAGATGCATTTGGAAAGGCAGCACTGTTACCCTAGAACTCCAGCATTGAGCTTCTGGTGCAACTGGTGGCTACCTAATGTCCTTGAAGGTAACTGCTCCACAGCAGCTGTCTGACCAGTCTTTTTTTCAACCCCCACGGCCAATGGTTAGCATCCATGATCTAATTACCAACGTCCGGGGGTGCCCAGTCCGAGCAGTGGCGTAGCTAGGGGGGGGGGGCAGGGGGGGACAAGTGTCCCCGGGCGCCGAGGGGAGGGGGCGCCAAAATGAGGGCTAAAAATGACATTTTACACTGCCTTTTTCAGCTAATTTTATCCAATAAGCTTATAAATTTGTCAGATTTTATTTGGGCGCCCCCAAAAGCCAGTTAGATTCTCATTTATACTTTCAAAACCGCTTGCCAGACATGATTTTGACGCCCCATTGAGCTCTAAGGGGCGCCCCATGCTCATTGTAAATGGCCATGGACTACAACGCAGGGTTGTTAGATCAGTGAGATTAGCTGCACCCAAGAGATTCCCTTTAGAAATACCACCACCCCAGTTAATGAGCCACCTAGCACAAGCTCGTGCGGTCAACCTTGGTGGGAAGGAACCTTTGCCAGTGTCACGAAATAGAGTATTACCCGTATTAATCGTATCCCCCAGATGAGATGTTGAAAAGGCCATTTCCGAGTGTAGCCTATTTATTTGTTCAAATTGACTTCCATCTGCTTTGTTTTGGACAATGCCACTAACAGGTATGTTTATTCCTACAAAATAGTTGTGCTTGCTTTGGGTTTAGAGCACTTAGAACATTTAGAACACTTAAGAACACCTAGAGTCACTAAATAAATTCGAGTTGCCGTGCTCTGAACATTGTTTAGGACACTTAAAACAATTAGAGTCACTTTAAATTTTGATTACGGTACAAGTCTTTCAATTATAGGCCTACGCATTTTTCAATAAAGGGGATAGAATTGTTTATCCCCACGGATAGTCTAGACCGGTATAAAAGGCGGTATATTTCATCCGGGGGATAGATTAATCCATCCTCTGGATAGCTTTAAGGAGGATAGAATATCACGTGACACCAGAACGAATAATTATCTGCCTATGGCTGCATTCATTGCTCTATAGCCGAATTGAAGGAGGGTGGCGTTACGAGGGTCCAGCGCATCCACGACAGGGGTATACGCTGGCCCGAGAAGGCCGAGGAGCATCTTTCCATATTATGGGCTGCTAATGTGACTTAGCACTGTTCGCCCGTGACTGCATCAACAATCCATCTGGGAAACTGACACTTGTAGATAGCGGGGAGGAGGGGTTCCAGGTAGTTATTGGGTCAAGAGGTCAAGAGTTTTAGCGGTCTTTCAAGAGTGCCTCCGTGTCATGGATATCAATTTCTGAAGCAGTATTAGACATAGAAATGAACAAATAGTAGGTCAGAATTAAACCCAAAATTTCAAAAGCTGGAAGAAATTTGTTACAAAGCGATTTTTTGTCCAATGTGTTAAGTATGTTTTAGACTCATTCTCATAAAAACCTGCAATGAACCTACCTTTGGCAAAATGTGAAATTTGAACTTAAATCTGGGACTAATTTGTTGGCGAATTGATGTCTTGCGTAGTCTTTTCTGTGCAGAGTTACAGCCTGGTTACAGCCTTCGGTTGCATGTTTATGTCAATAACGCGTAATTCAATGATGTAATTTTGGTCAAATTTCTTTATTTTCATACGAGTTTGAAGTTAGTTCAGACTTAGATACGTTTCATTGTTAAGGATTGCTTATATTTTATCGGATAGTTTAACTTATTAGCGCTGTGCAGCATTTTCGCAGCAGTTTGTAATTGAGCTGGGCGATAATGGCGAATCGGGCAGATACGACGGTGCACTGCGGGGATAAATCGTTTGTCGTTCTGTTACTAGTCCTTCGACTAGTGACTTGAGACTGACTGCAGTTGCACAAGCGAGAGGAATGAAAACCATTTTAGATGCTAGTATTAGGCGTGGTGATAGCACTTTGGCCCAATGCAGAAAAGATGTTGCAAGTATTTCAGTCAATAGAGGCAAACACTGGTGAATTGTACAGTCATTGATGTTCAAAAAGAGATGAGAGATGAGAAATGTATATACCACATACATGGATTGGTGATTTGTAGAAACGTCTTACTCTTTGTTGCATATATGATTCTATGTAAGAATTCGGGGGTCCGTAGCTCAGTTGAGAGATCCAGGAGTGGTCGTTAAACTGAGAGTCATCCACGTGACCCGGGTTCGAGCCTCACACAGGGCATTAATTTATAAAAGTTTCTGTTAGCTGCCATTGGCGCTTTGCTGTTGTGTTGCTTGACTCAGGTTCTGCTGAAAATAAGATAGCCCCTCCCACTTCTGACTTGGCCGAACCAGGAGTGATCCAGCACTCAGGCCATTAGTGTTAAGCCGAACCCACTGCTGTAAAGCCGACCTGCGTGTCGTGCTATGGTAATCATTCTGTGGTTTGTCAGATTGAATCAATAAAGAATATTATTATTAATTACGTCCCACCCTTAGGCGAGTTCATTCATCAACAGCCAAAACATTAGTTTTAATTTATATTTATTTTTGCATTAGTTTTAAAGGGGGTTGATCTGCTAGGTCGTTGCAACCTGTCCATGCTTTGTGCCAACTGAACTTGTAGCTGATCTCTGCTTCTTGGTTGTTTCTTCAACTGCATAATGGTTTCACTTTGTTCTGTATCCAAGAACCGTCAGTGGTGTGCTGCTGCCATCTTTTAAGTTGCCTCAATTTCATCTTTCTTCCCATATCGTTTTCTTTCTCTCTGTCTTGTAACAGAACTTTGTATGTCTGCCCTGCTGTTTGGATATAATATTCTCTTCTTGTCATGCTTTACATTGTTGCTAATAAGGAGGCCATAGATATTGCCATGTATATGTCTCATGATCCTCATTTCATTTGTGTCCTGGTGTGCTGTCATAATTACTATCACTTTCGCTTTCTTCAGTTACTTCAAGGCTGATGATGAATGGACTACGGAGACCTTTGCTAACACCACCTCGTGGTGGTCTGTGGGCATGCAGTTGTCTGTTGGCCAACTGCTTGGCAAAGATTGGCAGTAGATATTCCATTGACTGAGTGTGCTGTGTAACTTTAATACTGAGCATGCTGAGTAAGTAAATAAGTATAATCAATCAATCACATAACTTTACATAGCGCCCCTTCAAGATCTTCACTCATAGGCGCTCCCAACCCAGGCCTGGTCAAATTGCTCCACTTGCAAACGCACAATGGGACATAGAACATCATTATAACACAAAGTAATAATTAATTGGTAATAATAAACGTACAAATTATATCACAAGTTGAATAAAATTACTAAAATATTAGCATCAAACAAGTCATCTATACAGCATTCTGGTGATAAATAATTTTCGATCAGCAAATCACTAGATTATACGAGCAAAGCCTAAGGGAGTATCCAGTAACTCATTCTGGTGTGAGAAGATCATGGAGGAAGTGCCTGGAGTCACTGAGCATAGTAGCACAGAGGAATGCATCTGCCTTAGAACACAACATCACAATGTCAAAATTGTGGTAGAACATACAACACGGAGTCAGCTGTCTGCAGTGTCAAACCAAGGATGCAAAGTACATAAAACGACTGGTTTTTTGCTTTGAATACAATGTTGTCAATGTGTGGAGAAAACTCCAATCTATCTGAAAGTGTAACACCAATAACCTTGACTAAGTCGACTCATTCGATCCCTGTGGGGGGAAGGGCAATCAGAAGTTTTGGAACATGGAAGCCCAAATATGGCCTTACATGACTTGATTCGATTAAAGCACAAGTTACAATTACTAGCCAACTCTGCAATGTGGTCAATTTCAGTATCAGTAGTGTCAACATTAAAATTTTGATGCAGGAATGATTGGATAACAATCATCAGCATGTTTAAGAAATCTGTTGCCTGCATATAGTAGTTTTAATCCTGAAATTATAGTAAGTAAGTAAGTAAGTTGACTGGCGAGATCCTTGAATGATGCTTGCATTAATGTACTTGAAAGGGGATACTAGCGTATGACACAGAACTTTGTGCAATGCACTCGGGGTTTTATAACAATGCAAGAACCCAGTTGTAAACAAAGTCTGGAGGCATGGGGGCTAACGGTGCAGCCAGGCTATTGTGCCTTACACTTAAGGTATCAAGAGACTTAGAAAATACTGAAGAACCAAACGCATATGGTTTACATTTAACTGATTCAAGTAAATGGTGAGTTAAAGCTTTTAGTTTTTTTGGTCTGAATATAAGCAGGTTTTCATCAGGGTTAGTCAGAGTGCTTGGTAGATGCCACAATTTCACAGAGTCCTACCAGGGTCACCTCGACCCCACCTAACACCTCGCCTGTGGGAACAGCAATATTGGGGGGGGAGAAGTTTTCCGGTAAAACGAAATTTCATGGGTGGCTTACCGGCTATAGACCCCCAGAGGAGTTGGCACCCGATAGAATTCGCGGTGGGTTGGGTGTGGTGGGGTGGGGAGCGGGCGGTTGGGGCGAGTTCGGGTGGCACAAAAGCGAAATTTATCCGACAATTCGGAATACCCCAGAGAGGTGGAGACAAGGTAGATCGGCGGGTTAGGGGGGGGGGGGTCGGTGGGTGAGTGGGATGGGGAAAATAAGTGGAGTGGGGAGTAGGAGTTAGGATGGGATGAAGTGAGGATGGGCAAGTAGGCAACTGACCGGAAGCGGGCCATTTTGTGTAATTTGCAGCCATGACCATTGAAAAAAACGAATTGAAACCCTCCGCAACTTTTCCGGGCTATGCCCCTGCATATTTTCAACTACTTTATGTTCATAGCATGTCGATCTTGTAAAAAAATACGGACTGGCGCCTTAATTTCATTACCATTCAATTATTATCTGACCCATTAAAAACGGAAAAATAGACGCCAGGATTGTGCACATCCGCCCACTGTACACAGAGTTGCAGGCTTAAATGTGTGTCATAAAGTGCGCTACTTTGGTGTTAAATTGTGAATTTTCCCAATAAGATTCGCGTTGCAGGTTTTAGTATGTTTTACTACATGTTATTAACTAACTAAAAACTATAAAATTGGCTTGTAACAAATTTCTTCCAGCTATTTTTTATATCACGCCGACTAAAATGACATAAGCCCTATGTGCTGCCTTGTGCTGTTATTTTGTTTGAATGCAAATAATTAGGTCTACCATTTAACCTTAAAATAAGAAGTTTGTTAGTTTTGCGTTATAAGCTTAATATAGTACAAATCAACTACATACATAGTTTTGAAACTTTTGTTCTTTCGTCGACAGCAGGTTAGCCTACGTATTATGATATAATGTATGATGAGTCGTAAATAAATTCCGATTGATGTATAATATAGGCCTACATCAATCGGAATTACGACTCACCATAGTTCCTAGTTTAATATTTTTGTGATGTTTGTATAAACCG
Organism: Lumbricus rubellus; assembly: GCA_945859605.1. Lineage (NCBI taxonomy): Eukaryota > Metazoa > Annelida > Clitellata > Crassiclitellata > Lumbricidae > Lumbricus > Lumbricus rubellus. The sequence continues at coordinate 25,875,194 of OX243812.1, read as the reverse complement.
TATCATTTGGTATTGTGATTTGTAACCGGTCTAAATACAAATTATAAAAATGTTTTAATTGCACAAATAAGATTATTATTCTTTATCTAAATTATTTGTCTACCTATAATAAATAGATAGATTTCCTAAAGCTATTATTTTACATTACAAAGCTTCAGGGGCAGTAAGAAATTTCTGTTAGGTCTAGGTCTAAATATTTAATAATGTAGGCTATAGGCTATAGGTCTAATGTAAATCGTTGAGTTTCTTTGCGCTCAACAAAGAACCACACAGATTCCCACCGGCGAATATATCGAATCAAGCCTCGAGAGGCTATTTATTTCGATGCCAGGTCAAAATCTAGGGAGGTGAAGCTGATGAGACTGCATATGATGCAACAGTGGTAATCAGTACCGGTTATGATAGTAATATGGTGATACTTGGTGCACTGCTATAATCATGATATGATTGGTTGAGGAGTTCGGTTTCAGTCAAGAGTTCCACAAGGTGGCAAGTAGGCTAGTAGCAGGAGTGAGTGTAAGTGAATGAGGTGAAATTAAAAGGCAAGGTAGAATTAGGTGGGCAAACTGCATGGTGGGAGTCATGTGTGAGTTCGTTCTAAAGAGTAGCCTAAAGACAGTAAAACAATGTGAACAAAAGAAACTGGGGGGGGGGGCGCCAAATTCGTTGTTCGTCCCCGGGCGCCAAATATCCTAGCTACGCCACTGCCCAGTCATAAGGTCTAAGAGTCGGCAGCTGCCAGGATCATGTAACTAGATTTTTAAAAAAATACATTTTTGGAACTCATCAGATATCAAGATGTTCATTTACTGAAACCTGACCCGTCGTCACCTGAAGCATGGCTGCTGCTGCTGCTGCTGATGATGATGATGCTGCTGCTGCTGCTGATGCCTATTTGTAGCCAGGCATTGCACTGGAAAAATGTACACGTCAACCAAAAAGATCTCATATATCTTGTAAATGTAGACAAGATTTAAATGCAAATCTCCACAACTGTTCAGTACCAGACAAAAACCATACCAGGGAGACAAGCTTATTGACCAGCCCATAATTATATCAAATGAAGACCACAATAGCCGTTATATCAAATGAAGACCACAATAGCCGTTATATCAAATGAAGACCACAATAGCCGTTATATCAAATGAAGACCACAATAGCCGTTATATCAAATGAAGACCACAATAGCCGTTATATCAAATGAAGACCACAATAGCCGTTATATCAAATGAAGACCACAATAGCCGTTATATCAAATGAAGACCACAATAGACTTATATCAAATGAAGACCACAATAACCCTTATATCAAATGAAGACCACAATAGACTTATATCAAATGAAGACCACAATAACCCTTATATCAAATGAAGGGTGTACCGTCAAAAGCGCGCAGGACAAATGCGCGCCGACAAAAGCGCGCCGACATAAGCGCGCAGTTAACAAGATATAGACTAACATCGACAGAAAAAATGAAAATTCTAATGTCCAAAAATTAAGTAAAAGTTCTGAAAAATTATATTGCTAAAAGTCTGACCTAATCAGGGCAAATTTGCAAATAACGTGAACTACGGCCGAAAAATATCATGTCCACAAAATTAAGTTACAGTGTTCGAAGTTTAAATTGCGAATATAGTCTAATCCTGCGGTTCCCAACTCGAGGCCCGCGGGCCAAAAGTGGCCCGCCAGGCCTAAAAATATGGCCCTCATCTCTCAAAGAATTTACAAAAATTAATGAACTTTCATCAAAATAATTGGTTGAATCATTGCAGTGATGAAAGGCTTTGAATATTGGCCACATGTAGGTGAAAAGTATTGTAGTTGGGTATTGCGAAATGAAAGTACAGACGCATTTGACCATTGCGCGCATTTGTCGGCGCGCTTTTGTCGGCGCGCTTTTGTCGGCGCGCTTTTGTCCTGCGCGCTTTTGACGGGGTACCCAAATGAAGACCACAAAAGCTGGTCTATGGTGAGGTTTGTCACAAGTATTCCTATAATTATTATTCATCTAGACTTCCATGCTTGGCATCAGGTGACAATCTTACAATCCACACTTGATGTGAACTCCAAGTAAGTGTACAGACTAAGCACACATTATTAAACTTGCCCTGTGTTTCCAACGTGAGGGTGAACCAGGTGCATGGCTGGAATGCACTGGCAATAACCTGCTTCACAACAGTGCATCAATGATATGTAAATGTTTTGAATAGCTCTCTCTCTCTCTCTTTCGCCGTCGAACCCATTAACGGCTGCTGAGAAGAAGGCAACATTCATCCCATGCGTGCAGCAGGACTCTGCGATGGCGACGGCGGCCGTAAGACTTTGAAACACAACGAGACGACGAAAACAGTCTGAGAAAACTCGATTACCACCACCACTACCACCACCACTACCACCACTACCACCACCACTACCACCACTACCACCACCACTACCACCACTACCACCACCACCACCACGTACGGTGGTCTCAAAATCAACCTAATAACACTGGATGCAAAATTAGTGGACCGTACATTCTGCATCTGAAACTGATCCGCCTTCCTGCGATAACTGAATATGATGTGCAAACTCAAATCAAAAAGACAGCGTGTATTATTGGAAACGACGAAAAGTTGCACCACAATCACCCTGTTAAATTGCAGAAACTATCCATCCATGAATCATCATCTTCAGATCGAGACTGATATTGCCAGCAGAAGCCTAGTGAACTCTGAAAGACTCTCAAAATGAAATCATTCAGTGATATCATGGATATCTGTTGCCTCAATTCTTCATTCTGGGAATACCATTGCATTTGCCCTCTTACTGACTACTTAGTAGTGTACTGCAGTGCACAGTCATAGTGGACCTGGAGTGCACAGCAATTGTTTAATCCATATTTAGCCTTTGTGCACTGATCTGTACCAGCCACCAGAGTTCACTCCTTCATCCCTCATAATTCAATGTAGCTGGAAAACTTAGGCCGAAGAAGCCCTTGATTTATTGATGTTTTAACCTACCAATAAAATATTTACACCACATTCATTATTTCGATACATAGGCCTACACATTAGTCTTCTACTCATCTGAATAGCTTCATAGCAGTTCCTGGATAACAATCTTGTCTTACCATTTCTCTCTGTATACCCTGACTTCCTTATCATATTCAACCAGCTTCTTCTCAAAATCTCCTCCTAACCTTCCATTCCCCACTATCTCGTTCCATTACTAAATACAGCACCTCTACCTTAGCATGTCACACTCACGCTAAGTTGCAACCTCCACTAACCAAGTCAAAAACAAAGTAAAAAATCTGTCCCATAGTCCTTTTAAAATTCCTTAATTAAACCCTTTTTTGAACGCATCACAATCCTATGACTAGTAGTACTTAACTGCAGAGGCCCTCCGTACCCTCCGACCGAAGGGGGCCCCGCAAGGAGGGGGCCCCTAAAAGTGGCAAACAATGTAGGATATAGCTCTAGGTAAGTGACATTTATTGACACCATTGCCCAATCCATGTCGATTTTTACTGACAAAACCGTGAAGTAATTTACGGAATACATCATTAGGCCTATAATGTACATTGTAGGCCTACGTAGTCTATAGTAATATGAATCCTGTGTATTTATTGTAGAAAATAATTACTACATTCCAGTTTCTGCATTGTCCGCCATGGCACGGACATAGGCCTATTTTCGGAGGCCGGAAGGGGGCCACGTTCTTTGTTTCTATGGCCCTGCTTAACTGCCTGCTACTAAACAAATACTTTCATAATCATTTAAGTACTTTTTCACCCGTCCTAATAAGTCTAACTTGATCACTTGACGTCTAATCATTAATCAAGCATTTCTTCCTACTGCTGCCTCCTCCTCACACTGGCTTTTCATAGCATAGAATGCAGTCTGGGCATATTATAATACTAACATTTTTGCACTGCATGGTATATTATGATCCTCTTAAAATATCCGTAGATGGCATTCCTAACTCGGCTATGCAATTCAAATAATATATCAGTGTGTCTGCCATGAATATGTCGAGAAGGCATGTGCAGGTTTTTTGTTTTTTGCCCAAAGCTGCTTGACAGTGAGGTGCAGTAGGGTGGGGGTCGGTGGTGGATACTCGAGAGTTCCATAGGGACATACAATTGGGACCGGTTACTGTCTCTGATCTGTATGTTGTAAGTCACGACCAAAGGCAGCTGGCAACAGGAAGGACAGCTGGTCATAAAACAGCTTCAATACACAGGGAATGCTCGTCTTCGCAAAACAACGGTCCCACCAAAGCATACCTGAGAGAAGGCTTTAAAGGACATACTGTTCAGTGTACAACTGTACATATATTAGATAAGTAAGCTTATATATGTTATATATTATGTATATATAAACGCATATAAATGCATATGTGTATATATAAATATATATATATATAATATATACACATAGTATATTTAAATATATATATATATATATATATATAATACACATTTTAATATGTTTATGATGTGTTCAGGACATCGTGCATACAACAAATTGTAGCATGAATCACAGTACAGCAGCAAAAAATTGACACTCATGAAGTGGTTTAGCAATGTCAACATGAGATGGTAACCAACGAAAATGACGACGAACTTCTCGATTCATGGATGCGTCACTCCTAGAGTGACATCGACTGGTGGTGGATGAACTGAAAATAGTCGTGAGTCGAACTCTAATCTGCTGGAGAAGTTGGGTTTATATCGGATAGGTCGTAGAACCGGAAGAAATAATGGATACCAAGTTGACATAATCCATGCAGCCGTAGGTCACACATGAGAACAACAGCATAAGATATAATATATTCAACTGCAAAAGACAAAGTCTGCTAAAGTAACAAGAAAGAGATTAGCTGGGAGCAGATTACGATTAATCAGATTAATTGATGGGGTTGGATTCATCACTTGAGTGAGAATGACACATTCGCAGCAGCAGCAGCAGCATTTCTAAACTTTGGCAGCAAGACGTCATAAGAGGAGCAGACCCTGATGTTCAACGACGAAGATATAACTGCTCTGCACCAAGCTGCCGAAACATCACAACAGTCGACGCTATCTATGAATTTTTTATTAGGCCAGGCAGAAAGCCTTTGAAGAAATAGACGACGTTACATAGGCGCTGCCCAACCTGAGGGGACGAAGGCTGAGACGGTGCGCTGAGGAGGCAATCATTCACATATCTGAAATAATTCCACAGAGCATTTTGCTGCTCAGGAGTCACGTGCTGCCGATGAAATGGGCGTTTATTTCCGCATTACGCATTTCTGATTCATAATCGGACATAAAAATCACAAACAAGAAAAGAATTGGTAATGAATTTTAAGCGAAATGCAGATCCTACGGAGCAGACGACAACAACAACAACCTGGGATCCGACGAAGGGGGCCAGAAATCTGTTGTGGTGGACCATCTGGAATAAAACAAGTGATAGTAATTGAACAAGTCAAAGCTACTGAAATCATGTCTGATGGGCTTGCCATCTTAGAAGAGCACTGAAATATAAAAGAATAGCTTCTGTTCAACAAAAGCTCTGTATATATCTTAAGTGGACAACTCTTCCATGTTCTTGAACAGCATCTGATTGAAAGAATTCGCACCAATCAAAACAGCTCTTTTTTACACTGTGAAAAACACAAGACACAAGACTTAAATTAATGATTAACATTAATCAATATCTTGAAAGACCTACAATAATGGCTTTTAATTAACAAAGATGACAAACATGTCCTCTTTAGAACATGATCAGCATCAAATGCCCATAAACACAGTCAACTGCTGAGGTGTTATTAGCAAAGCCACAAGTGTAGACCTATCTTTTGAAACCATCCAAATTAGCCAACTGTGACCATAACAAAATCAGTAACTAGGCAATCCGGAATGAATGTTGAACAACTCAACATGGAATTTTCTTACTTACTAACAATTGTGTTGTCTCTGCATATTGAAAGAATAAAAAATCACGTCTCTACGTCTCTCCTAAATGTTGCAACGTTTTAATGCGATCACGCTCCGAGGCACTTTCGCTAACCAAGACAACGACAAGTAGGGTCATCTATAGGCAAGTATTATCAACAGCTAGTAATACTGAAACCCCTGAGAGTGCAAGTTTACCTCGGAGCACAAATTTACAAAAACTATTTAACAGATTAATCCATGAAACCAACAATCACTAAAGCAAACAAAGACATCCACAAACCATCAAGTGAACCTCAGCAACGATGACCCCAATCTCAAACAAACAAACAAACAAACTTAGACAAACAGAACAATTTACCAAACCAACAAAAAATCAGCCATACTAACCAACGCTATTAATACATCATCCTATTTTTCTATTCTATTTCGGAAGCATATATAAGTACACGTATATCTATTAAGATTCTCTTTATAACTGTACAACACTTCTATCCTTGTGGAGGAAGAACTAGAGCACAGTTGGCAGTAGGACTGTCAGTTTCACTTAGCTGGATACTTTGAGACACTTATATTCTGAACAGGAACTATCTTTCTTACTTATGCAGTCTTTAGTCTACTTTCTAAGCTCTTCTTCGAAATATTTGTGTAAGCAAATGATTGTGTGCATGCAAGCATGCATGCATGGAAGGGTGGAGGTGTTATGCATGCATGCATGTCATGCAAGCGTAAGTGTAAGTAAGTATGCAACATGCACATATGCACACGTACAATTTTCTCGGTTAATTTCACCGTGCCCCACATGGCCTATCATCAGTAAAATGTTCTTAGCAAAGCAAATTTCTTGGTGTACGATACTCATCGAAAACTGGACATCGCCGTAGAATACTCTGTCTCCCGACTCTTTCTGTCATCATGTTCCAACTGCCATCAATCACCAATCGCTTGCTTTGTCTATGATGCGATGCCACTGCCACAGAATTATTACGAGAGGACATTAATTCCGCCTACAAGCGAGAGTTCATTTACCTCATAAATCAGAGTGCAGCACAACATGTGCGTCCAGTCTTTGCTTAGCATCTGCAGATCATATCTCCGCAGTTTAATGCTCTTTCTTACAAGTGTGTCTATGCACGGTTAAAAGGTCTTCTGCTGGTCAGTTCATCAGGTCTTTGAAGCATCTGCTGCTACATGAATTTTGGATGCTGTCTTGTTGTTGGTCTGTATTGCAGAAATTTAAGTCAGTGATGATTGTGCTCAGTATTGCCACTCATCCACCTAGTCAAGTCTTAAAACCGTAACTCTATTCGTCCCTCCCTCCCTTCGTCTCTCTGTCTGTCTCTGTCTGCCTGACTCTTTCTCTCTCTCTGTCTCTCTCTCTCTGTCTCTCTCTCTCTCGCTATCTCTCTGTGTTTCTGTCTCTGTCTGTCTCTGTCTGTCTCTGTCTCCCTCTCACTGAAATGCCCTCTTTAAATCACTACTAAGATTTAATTAATCAACTGATGACTGATTATAATTATGAATCTGCTGCTGCCCTGCTGTTTAAACCAAACATAACCATAGAAGTTATATATGTCATTACAATCACAATTACTTTTGGAACTACTTCTAATTAATACAGTAAGTTATGTCATCATCACTATAATAACCAATACAACTCTAAGACTGACATTTTGTCCATGCTATTATTATGGTTTCTAGGCATACTAGTGTCACATCCACTTGCTTCAATTCGGTCATTTTCTTTAAAAAAATTCCTATAAAATATATATCTTCAAATTTAAAAGAAAGGAGTTTGTGCAGTAATAGAACAAAACATTGAACAACAATTGTCAGAATGTGAAGCAGACACTTGTGGGGCGCAGTGGTCTAGTGGTGGCGTCGTTGCCTTGGAGCCGGAAGGTCCGAGGTTCGAATCCACCTCGCCGCGTAAGGACCTTGGGCAAGTCCTTTACTTACAATTGCTCAGCGCTTCGGGGTGAAACTCCGATGCAGTGTTCGCTCTGCATCGGGAGCGTCTCTGAGTAGAGAGAGCTTGAAGGGGCGCTATAACAAGTGCACATACAAACAAACACAATGGAAGAAGTGTGTCTCTATTTCCATTCTATCCAATCTTGACCTCCTGATATTTAGCTCATGAAGGAGACTCCATACACCTCATTGAAGCGAAGTTGTCACGCAATGGCAATCAAAATCAAATAAAGTCTGTTAGCCAATGAAAAGGAATATTGCCTGAGCTGGCAAAAGTAAAGATACCATGTTGCATGGCAAGACTTAAGGGAACATGCTCATTTCTTCTTATCGTATTATACCGCTAATCCAGCAATAGACAAATCCCATTTCTCAAACGACATTTTCATTCATTCATTCGTTCATTTCAAGAATTCACATAGCACCTCGTCAAGCAGCCTTCTCAGAGGTGCTCCCAGTTCACCCACGGTGATATAAATAGGTCTTAAGGAGCCTGAAAAACACTTATGATTTATCCCTAGGTAACAGGCGGGAGACTATTCCAGACAGCATTTATCATTGCTAAACTCCTACATCATATCGGGTGAAGTCTAAATTGTTCAGATGTTGGAGTTTTCTGTTGCATTTAGTTCATATATCACACAAGTGTCTGCTTCACATTCTGACAATATTTTCTTTACGTATGGTCTTGGGAATAAGTGTCTGAATGAGGAGGGATGACTTTCCTGATGTGCATTCAACCAGGTAATCTTTGCCCTGGTGGGAAAAGAGGAAGGCTCCATATCCCAGCACCTCTGATAGAATCTTATAAGGCAGTCTGCAAATATTGAGAAACATGTAGATGCATACAAATATACTTGGAACCTACGTATGTATATACACATATAAATACAATGTATTGTATATATAAAAACATTATTTATATAAATTATAGATATGCAGCCCCATGCAGCCGTTGTGATATGTGCTTTAATGCATAATGTATACGTATGTGTGCAAGCACGTAGCTCAATATTTGCATTCGATAATTGCATTGTCTTTCAAGATGCTGATGCCAGTATAATTATGTCTAACAGAAAAATAGAAAGGTGCATATCTTGCATATACACTAAGTGAAATATAGGTAGTTACATCTCAGAGTTAGATGTGGTGGAAACAATCGTCTTATATATATAAACATTATATATATACATATATATAATCATACATATATATATAATTATACATATATTTTTATATACAATACATGCACGTGTGTGCAGCTGTGTGTGTGTGTGTGTGTAGGTTTGTGTGCAAGTGTGCATATACAGGCATGCGAGGAGTGTGCAAATGTGCAAATGTGCATGCATGTGCCGCGTGCAAACACACTGCTGCGCAAGAGGTTGGATTAGCCTTTTGTTTGCACCTACTTGCTTTTCCAACTTGGTAGCTGTTGGATGTGTCGGTGATTAGTTCTCTGTGGTCGAGATGAAACATCGCCCTCGTGCTGTTGTTGCGCTGTTCAATTTCCCTCCGGAAGACGGCGGCCATGTCCCTCGACTGCGCGCTGAACAGAGCACCTGTCAATCAAACCAACGGTCAAGACATTTCATGACGTCACTCACTAGAACTCTGCTTACTGAAATTGCTAAATTGTTGAGGCTGGTAAATTTGGAAATATTAAAGCAAGATTGAGCAGAGAGAAGTCACAAAGTTAATAAAGGTATTTAAGAGCTAGTCCTGGTCAGGTTGTTTGTTTTGTTTGTACATGTATGTGCACTTGTTATAGCGCCCTTCAACAACTCTTTCTGCTCAGAGGCGCTCCCGACTGCAGAGCGGACACTGCATCAGAGTTTCACGCCGAAGCGCTGAGCAACTGTGAGTGAAGGACTTGCACAAGGTCCTTAGGTGGACTCGAACCTCGAACCTTCCGGCTCCAAGGCAACGACGCCACCACTACACCACCGCGCCCCATGGAAACTAGGAACAGAATTTGATACCCAATGCAGCAGGAAGCCTGTGAGCGACATCAGTCATGTACGAGAGAGTTGAAGAAATGAGAAAGACGATCAATGAGGCTTCCAAGTTTAGAAATGACATGAGGGAAGCATTTCTGACCAACCAGAATTATATCCTTACTATGTATAAATCAACTGCATGTGAACAATAAAAAGAAATCCACTTTCAATGCAACAATGCAAAAAAATTCTTTATCTCTGATCAGTCAAGCAATGACCAATTTCTACTCATCAATGCCTTTATTGCACATTCTGCAAGTACACAGAAATCTGTCTACAACATGAGTTGACACAGCATGAATTCGGATATAATGTGGTCATGGCTATGGATCCCAGCTCAGTCTAAAATGAACTTTTTCTTTGTCCTCATACACGGACCCTCTGGAACTGGACTCAAACCTTCTTCGAACTTAGACTACCATTTTGATAACCATAGGCATAGCTACATAGAGGCAAGAGGAGTCTGATGCTTTGTTTTTTATCAAAACCTACTTAACCAATTACCAGGACTTTTGGATTTACCAATAGCCTATCATGCCTAGATCATGTGACCTCTGGACTCAGGAATGTTATATTCCTGTGGATAACCCCTATGACTTGATGCACTGCTCATAAATGGTGTCTGCGACTGTCTTTCAAGAGGCATTTCAGAAGTTTGGAGTTTTCAGTTTTAGGATTAATTATACACATTACACACCTAAAACAAAGTATACAGTACATGAGTCTCACAGCGCTGACCTCTTTTCTCGTAAGTGACCAAGTCAAACAACCATGTACTATACTAAGTAGGTAAGTATGTAGGCTGAATTAACTGTCAAAACATGTCGATCGACGTCACATCTGTAAATGATTTTCATGAGTAGAAAACTCTTAAAGGTAGGTTGAAGGCTCATAATTATAAGAACTTCTTTATTCTTATATTGTTTCTTGTAAAGAAACGTTCATTCTAAAGTGCTGTGCTTGCACTTCATTGATCCATTTCTGAACTAATCAAGGCCACAAATATAAAGCCATGGCATTCTCACAACGTGCTAGTTGTTCTTGTGCATGCCTTTCTTACTAACCGAATTGACCATTGTTGCTAGATTCTTGTTGGCCTTTCCCTTGTGGTCCTGGGACGATTAGATCGGGTTTTGCATTCCGCTGCTTCAAGGTTCATTGGGCGAATTCCCAAATGTTCCTCTGTCTCTGCCGACATGCATGGTGTGGTGCACTGGTTGCCTGCTGCAGTCCGACGCACGTGTATCTCATATCGAATTGCTGCGCTGGTTCCACGCTGCATCCTTCGTTGCGCTCCATTGCATCTATGCGATGATCTCTGTTGCCCACCCAGTCTCTGACATTGGAGTGAGTCGAGCTCTTCACTCTGCTACGAAGGGGCAACTTCTGGTTTCACGGGTTCGCTTGAATGCCAGGCAATGCCATGCTTTCTCACTTTAGGGTCACATCCATCTCGAGTGACCTCCATTCAAAGCTGCGTAACTTATTACAACTGACCAATCAAACTTCGTTTCATAAATCTGTCAAGTCTGTTTTCTTCTGCCATTGCTGGACTGGGAGCACTCCTGAGTAGGTTTCTTGTATGTATAGACTGAATGCATGGATGAATGAAAGAATGAATACGCATAGTAGGAGGTCCATCTATCTCTCTTCAAAGCAGAACAAATTGTAAAAAAATAATACAAAACATTCAACCCCATTTATTTTTTAAAACCTTCCATTCCAAAATGCAAGCTGCCTTTAAAAGTTCTATGTAGCGCGCATGAGAATGTTATTGGCTCATTTTTGATGACCATGGAGAATTCTGAACTCTCAATTAGTTCAATACAGCCTGCAAATAGAGAGCTACAAAAGTAATGTACTTGATCAAAATCCGCCACTTCAGTATAATGCGGCCCTTGGTACTATAATTTTATAGTTGTTGATGGAAATCCCAAATTCCGTGAAAGAGCGAATGCCCAGTGTACATGGAAGAATTTGGCATTGAGAATCAGGACTGCAGGCAATCCTTTATATCAATCACATAAACAAGATCAATGTCTTCTCAAGCAGCATCTCAAGAAACACTGACCAATACAAATACCCCACCCTCCCCCCATTCCTAGATAAAAATACAATCAGCAAGACAGTGTCATTCGAAGCCTTATATCATTTTGCTTCCAAGCCCAATAAGCGCATCACCCATATCGCTCATGAAACACTCACAATGGAAAGTGTTTCCTAATTTGAAATCTCTTGTATGTATGTAGGCCTATGTGCACTTGTTATAACGCCTCTTCAAGATATCTCCTCAGAAGCGCTCCCAACAACAGCTCGGACACTGAATCGGAGTTTCACACCAAAGCGCATGAACAATTGCTAGTGAAGGACTTGCAGATTGAGGTGCATTCGAACCTGCACCCTTCCGGCTGCTGGGCAAAGAACATACCAATACACCACCACGCCCCAGGTAACTCTAATGAGTGGGTACCAGTGAAAAGATATAAATTTACATAAACAAATAAAACAAGTGAAACAATTTCTAAATTAAAGATCCATGATGAATTGTTTGACCAGTTGCAGTTTAGACTGTTGGTGTGAGCACCAAATGACTAGTCAGCAGAAAACGTTTTCTGGACAATAACATACCGCTGAATCAATGGTATGTTATGGTATATACATATATATATATATATATATATATATATATATATATATATATATATATATATATATATCTAAAGTCTTTAAAGAGAGATGCCGATGTCAATCAAGCAGTGTCAGATAATCAAAAAGATTACATCAAATTGGGAATCTATTATTATTACCATTATTTTGGGTCAGCAAGACAATATCTGCCGACTGTAGCTCACAATAAACTCATTGCAAGCAGACAGAACAATGGTGAGCAAAGGTTTAGAATTACCACAACTCTCTGCAATTCTTCACATTCCAGAGCCGCTGCTATATCTATTCAGCCTTAGAGCAAATATAGCTGATTCCATATATTATTGTTGTCACAGGGAATGTATATTAGCTTTATGGATCAACATCAGCAGATGGATGGCTTTTAATTTAACATTGGTTATGGTACGAACACATGTGTGTATTGTGTAAGAACCTGACTCTAGAAAATGATGGATTGTGCATCAAAGTTCAATCGAGGTTAACCAATCACTCGTCATTAAGCTGACCAGTCAGCAGCAGGTTTCTTTTGTCAACCAATCACAGAGCAGACAGCTCGCACACGTGAAAGGCTATAATATTATATAAACGCGTGGATTTGAGATGTGAGAGAATGTGCTGTTCAGTGATGAAAATAACCTTCTGCGTGTGTGGCAATCAGGCCGACATATACGACGTGAAGTGGTTGGATGAAGAAGAATTTAAGCCATAGTGTCTGCACCTGATGATCCTGGTCTAGGTTGCAAGGGTGCCAGTGGTGGAGCTGCAAGGGTGCCAGTGGTGGGACTGCAAGGGTGCCAGCGGTGGGACTGCAAGGGTGCCAGTGGTGGGACTGCAAGGGTGCCAGTGGTGGGACTGCAAGGGTGCCAGCGGTGGGACTGCAAGGGTGCCAGTGGTGGGACTGCAAGGGTGCCAGTGGTGGGACTGCAAGGGTGCCAGTGGTGGGACTGCAAGGGTGCCAGCGGTGGGACTGCAAGGGTGCCAGTGGTGGGACTGCAAGGGTGCCAGTGGTGGGACTGCAAGGGTACCAGTGGTGGGACTGCGAGGTGCCAGTGGTGGGACTGCAAGGGTGCCAGTGGTGGTGGATGTCTCCATGTCCTCGATGGAATGGTCAACGTGACCAAGTATCCAATAATGTCATATAAGTTACATGTCAAGTTTTTGCCAACATTTGAGTTTGGATCATTATTTATTTACTGAGAATTTGAAATAGCCCTCCTTCAAGGCTTCTACTCAATGGTAATACCATCGTCATCATCATTGTCGTCATTGTCGTCGCCGCCACCGCCACAATCATCATCACTACCACCACCACCACCATCACCACCACCACCACCACCACCACTGTCACCACCACCATCAGCAAACTGCAGAAGTGCATGGTGTTATCAGCTGCTTGTTCCCACGTCAGTTCTTGTTTCAGGACAATAAAATGCCATCTTGCAAATCAGTCACCACTGGAAGTGCCAGAACAACATTGCAGTACGTTAGGTTGACCCTACACACTTCAATTGATCTTAATCTGATTTCGAATCTCTGGCATAAAGTAGCGATGAAGAAATCCAAGATAGATCCGACGACCACCAATTGAGTGGTGGAGCTGATCGAGTTGCTCATCACTGTCTGGAACAGTGAGTCCAAGAGCAGATGAGTAGTTTCTTCTAGTCATTTAATTTTCATGTTTGTGTTACAAATTTATCACATTCAGAACCATGCAAAGTAACGTGTCCAATAGATTTGAGCAAAAATAGAATAGCATACTGCATACAACAACAAACAAACTGACTATTTTATAAATACTGAGCAGCCACATCATGGAAATGAAACCAACAGTTTACTTTTACACTGACAAACGTCATCAATCTCCATTACAGAATTCGTAGGCTATAAGAGAAAAAGTTGGGCTTACAAATAAATTAATGGGCCTACAAGTGTATTGCTAAATTGGCATTGAAGTCTGATTATGGAACCAAAGACGACCGTTTTGTTGGTCCTCAGAAGCATCCTATAAACAAAGAATCCAGTTTTGAAATCAACCCATAATACGCCAAGATCAGGCCAAGATCCATAATGTAAGGATTTTGACCAGGAACTCTGCAGTGAAAAGTCAGTGGCACACCAGTAAGCCAGTTTGCCAGTGGAAAGTGCATCAAACACTGCTCTAGCTGCCCAGCTGCATTGCAGAGGCAGTCTATAATCTACAGCACAGTCAGTTGTGTAAATGCACTTGACATCAAAGCATCTTGGTAACTTGTCAAACTTTCAAACTTTGACAGAAAATAGAGCTAATCAGACGAGTGGTTGATTGAGTAATTTAAGCAACATGTCAGCCAGAGAACACCAACTGCAGTCAGAGAATTAGTCCAGAGGACCATGCCTTGCATGCAACAGTAGCAACTGTCATAATATGTTTCAGTTTGGATTTCCCCAGCGAGCGGCAACCATGAGGCCGAAAAAACTATGCTCTGGAAAGCAACAGCTTTATCATTTTTATGACAGGTGCAGTGTACATGAAAACTACATCCCAATTATGCACAGCGTGTCATAGGTCAGAACATCTACACAGACGTGCTTGTCATGTCATGTCAGAACATAATTATTACTCCAGCAACATCACGCGAAATGCAATGCGGCAAAACAGCAGAAACACAACGTTTACAGGTAAAAAGTGGATTTTCAGATGACCAGTCAAACTGGTCAAGTTTGTGTCTGATGGACAAAAATTTTCCAATCGCATCAGTGCAATACATTAGCGAAAGACAACGATGGTTCAAATTACAGCAATGTCCCAACTTCCAAATGGCCGTGTAATTCATAAAGAATCGATAAAATGTTGAATATGAAATTTTTGCAGAAACCACCCAAAACCATCGAAGTCTTCTGTCGTTCCAAGGGTCTTATTTGACAATATCACCAACAGTCAACATGTAACATAACATGCTCCTCGGTTCAAGTAAAATTACATTCAACCGATTTGAGAATTATTTGCCGAGAGCACAGTTCTGCCAACGACTGCACACAGCGCAACTTGCCGCAGATGAGCAACGCAATTGCCACTTTGTACATTCCTAAACGCAATGGCAACTCGCAGGCAATCAGGATTGCAGGTCAAAGCCATGGCAATCAGGCGACCACCGTTGCTGCAAAGATCAAAGTGCTGCAGGGCAGCTGGAATAACTGCCACCGCTGTGGTAAACGAGTTACAGGGGACCTCGAGGCAAGACAGACCATTTTTCCGACTCGATCGTCTTCACCAATGAAGCATATTCCGGCAGTTCCTGTTTCCATGCAAAAAACATGGCCACCAATAACTTACAACGTGCTACAACATGCGATTAGTCAATAGCATCAGAAAGAACAAAACTTTGCTTCTGTGCCTCAGATATATTTCATTTGGTATTCATTCTGTTGAATAATGAACTGCCAAATTCCCAAAACACTCTAGAATCTCAGTTCAAGCACAGGTGATGAAAGTCTGGAAGGTCTTTCTTTTCAATATATGAGCAACATGCACTGTAGGAGTTGGTGTTTACACATAATTTGCATGAGAGTAATCATGACCATAATCATCATCGCTCCATGAGTAACAACCCCGTATTGTAAAACAGATGTAGTATACAGCTATATATTTTGTGGTCATTTTAATGTTCAGCATTCAGGTTTGATGAAACAATGCCAAACAGAAAACACTGCACCACAATATACAAGGCAACTAATTGTGAAGGCGTGTGAGGCCTTGATGGCATTTAGGGAAGTGTTTGCAAAGCAGTACACAAAAAATCTAGGAAGCAGGTCTTGCTGAAGAAAAAGAGAATGAACGAGGTCAATGGAAAGATGCTGGAAGTGGCAGAGATTACTGACAAACGGGTTAGCTGAGATGGAATTCATTAATTCATTCATTCGGTCACTCCTTCAGGTGAAAAACTACTCAGAGGTGCTCTCGACACACCAATGGAATGGGTCATGTGATATGAGAAATGAGAATTCCATGAAAGAAATTAAGACAGTAAAGGTCACTTGATGCCCCAGTCAAAGACAGCAGAAGAGGAGATGGGGTGTGTGGGGGGAACCTGATGCAACGTGACCTGACATTTCTCAGATACTCAAAATAATCATGACCAAAACAAGTGGAGAAGAGAGAAGAAGGATCCGAGTGGCTGACCCTGTCCTCTGGGAGGAATTAATTCAAGCCCAAAGAATGTGTGTGTGCAGTGCGCTCATGCATACACACATGCATTTGTATGCGTATGTTGTGTGTGGTTGTGTGTGATTGTGTGTGCGCATGTGTGCGTATGTGTGCGTATGTGTGTGTGTGTGCGTGTGTGTGCGCATGTGTGCATGTGTGCGTATGTGTGTGTGCGTATGTGTGTGTGTGTGTGTGTATGTGTGTGTGGACAGCCGATGCAGATGGTGGAAGATGCGTGTGGAATGTTTAATGTCAGTATCTAGAGTTCTAGACATACATATCAGGTAGTTGCACATCTGACAACGTTACAACTGAGTCCAACCTCATTGCTTCGATGTACAATAATTATTGTATATTATGAGAAGCGGTTAAACTCGTCTGCATCAGAGCAAAAACAAAACACGTTTGTGATTTTGTGTCCATGTTCAGCTTCAGACGATTTGACCTCATCCAGCTTCTCAATGCATTAATGCATGTTAATTTATGCATGTTGATTTATGCATGTTAATTTATGCATGATAATATATGCATGCTAATATATTCATGTTAATTTATGCATGTTAATTTATGCATGTTAATTTATGCATGCTAATATATGCATGTTAATTTATGCATGTTAATTTATGCATGCTAATATATGCATGCTAATATATGCATGTTAATAATTATATGCATGTTAATAGGGAGGTGGACAGTGTTTGAAAAGAGAAGTGGCAGCTATGTGGCTGATAAAATTGTAACGTGGCATCACATCAGCATAGGAACGAAAGACACAAGTATACCAATGGCGATGGTTGGCAATGGCGATGGTTGGCAATGTCGATGGTTGTCAATGGCGATGGTTGGCAATGGTGATCACATCAGTTGTCGACAGTAAGAAAAGAATTGGTCCCTACACAATTGCTTGTGCAACATGGCAGGCGACAGGTGCAGGAGAAGAGCACTGGCCATTGAAAAAGACGCTTATTCACAGCAAAATGACACAACCTCAAAGTCAGTGGCGTAGCTACCATGTGTGCAATGTGTGCAAAGCACACGGGCCCACGACCTCCAGGGGCCCACAGAGATTGCTATATAATTTTTATATTAGGCTATTAATCAAACCTAATTAGTAATTCGCATTATTTTGTGACAAATGTAGTTTTTCTGAACACACTTGCATTGTTTCTTTACTTTTTCTAATTTATTTATTTTGTCCAGAACCAAAACAACAAACATGATGCAGTGACGCCTGTCAACCGCCGTGCTGTTGACAGGAAAAATTGTAGGCCCTGCTGAACTCCTTTTAACTTGTGCTTTCGTCTCAGTCATGAAAGAAAAGGTAGGCTATAGGCCTAACAGTTTTAAGTTGAGAACAAGAAACGAATCATACCATGCAACATAAGATTCTTATTTCGCTGATTCGCTTTCCTATGCAAGTGGAATGGATGTGCCTATGCTAAGTTAAGTCTTCTTGTCACTTTTCACAACCAAATTCCAATCCTCATAGGCCCTACTGCTCTCAACTTCTCTCAGCACTTACCCCGCAATCAGGGAGACGCAAAATTGAGCACGTGTAGGCCTATATCAGGGTTGTAGGGAATCACGCATATTTACCCCATTTTTGCACTTGCATGGAATATTGCTAAACTTACTTTTAGGTAGGCCTACAAAAAATATTGATCGTGTCTTTCTGGTGTGCACATTGCAAATCACGAATGGTGGACCTGAATTGATAAATGCTTGACAATTTCTGAGATGCCATGACATTGTACTATAGAAGGCATGCGAATAATAAGTGGATAAGTACAATAATTATGCTAAATGATAGATTTCAAACTCGTCTAAGAAATTACCGAGGCTATAGCGCGTTAGTTGAACTGTCTCATTCGTGCTACATTCGTGTTTCTTCTGTGAGTTGTACAGTTGTACTGCATGTGTTAGGTCTAATAGCAAAATGTCATTGATTAGTTTTAGTGATCTTGATTGCATGTAGAGTAAGAATTGCGGAGGGTTGTGGGTTTAACCCCCAGTCTTTCTTTGGACGCCACAGTAAAGCTCTTATCGTACGCCCAACTCCACATAAGTCAATGTCTAACCCCTGCACAATTCTCATGCTGATTGCATGAACGCAAAATACCGGCCTAACAAGGTCAATCAGGGGCCCATGCGGAAATTCTGCACACGGGCCCATGAAAAGCTAGCTACGCCACTGCTCAAAGTCGCATCTATTACCTAAACACTTGAGCATTGCTTGTGGTTGCGTAGGAGCATTATGTTGTGAGCACAGCTCTGTTCAAGCGAGGCACAAACATTCATAAATATATTATGCATGTTATTATTATTATTCCTGCTAATATGAATGGTATTGTATTAAGAACCAATTTTGTAATCAAACCATTATGTCATTATATTAAGTCATTGCATCATAGTCATTTTATATATATATACAATATATATATATATAATATATATCATGACATTAGATGCATTATAATTTGACATTCCCAGCTTTGTTGAGCTTCACTCAGTCAAATTTTATTGCCTCTCTTACAGTCAGACAACTTGAAGACAATATGTTTATCCACAACACATGACAACAATTTGCTGATCATGCGAAAACATCTGCTTCACATGACAACAATTTGCTGATCATGCGAAAACATCTGCTTCACATGACAACAATTTGCTGATCATGCGAAAACATCTGCTTCACATGACAACAATTTGCTGATCATGCGAAAACATCTGCTTCACATGACAACAATTTGCTGATCATGCGAAAACATCTGCTTCACAGGACAACAATTTGCTGATCATGCGAAAACATCTGCTTCACAGGACAACAATTTGCTGATCATGCGAAAACATCTGCTTCACATGACAACAATTTGCTGATCATGCGAAAACATCTGCTTCACATGACAACAATTTGCTGATCATGCGAAAACATCTGCTTCACAGGACAACAATTTGCTGATCATGCGAAAACATCTGCTTCACATGACAACAATTTGCTGATCATGCGAAAACATCTGCTTCACATGACAACAATTTGCTGATCATGCGAAAACATCTGCTTCACATGACAACAATTTGCTGATCATGCGAAAACATCTGCTTCACATGACAACAATTTGCTGATCATGCGAAAACATCTGCTTCGCTGCATTTATCTCTTTCACTTTTAAATCCATACAAACCCAACAATATCCTTTTTGCTATCACTGAGCAAATATCCATGATACATAAGTCAGACTTTGGAGCGTCAGGATTTCTGGTAATCCCAGTTGCGATATGTAATCACAGTCTGCATCCATGCTGCTGCTGCTGCTGCTGCTGCTGATGCAGAGTCACAAACAATGGTGTCCGCTTGTCTGCATATAAACACGAATGATGATGATCACTAACTCTGCACCGAACTTCAAAATCGACCTCTGCAGCAACCTCCTCCTCCTCCGCAGATTTCATCAACATGAACATCAACAGATGGTATGCATCATAAATTATTATTCTGCAGACAAGAAATGTGAATGATGCCAAACAAGTTACGAGTGGCATAAACCAATCCCATCCTCCACAGGAGCAGCCGCATCACCAGCAGCAGCAGCAGCATCCAATATCATCATCCCATAAATGTACTGATAAATGTGCGCAATCATGACCCTTGGATGGTGAATAATCACTGTCAGCTGCCAACATTGTCCTGTCAAATGTCGTCGTCGTTGGCAGGAGCACACGTTCCCTCGCTCGCTTCATACCATTAGCCTGCCACGTTTCCAGGTCCCTGTGCATTACTGAAATGCTATATGACCTGCTGCTGTCGGCAACATTGTTTTCCCATTACAATGAGGACGTCGTACCAGTGGACAGAGAGTACAAAGCTGCAGCGAAAACTACAAAATGCTGCCAGTAAGCAAACACAATTAGATGACAAAATTAACTATAATGGTTTTTATTTATTTATTCCAAATGTTCAATGACATCCTATGGATGCTACGGCCGTCGACATTTTTAAAAGGAAAGTAATTGTATATCAGTTCATTTTCTAACTTTAATACAGATGTCTTTTCCTATGCAAAAGTAGGCTTGGCAAGTCTCATTCCATTGCGGTTCTTTTTGGTGGTCATTAAGACTCTTTTTGGTGGTCATTAAGACTCTTTTTGGTGGTCATTAAGTCTCTTTTTGGTAGGCCTAATCATTAAGGCTGTCTGGTGGTCATTAAAACTCTTTTCCACTGGTCTTAAAAAAATCCTTGGGTGGTCATCTATTCTCTTTTACGTGGCCATTTAGGCTCTTTTCAATGGCCATCATTTAGGCTCTTTTGAGTGGTCATCTATTCTCTTTCAGCGGCTAGTTAGGCCATTTTCAGTTGCATTCAGACTCTTTAGTGGAATTTAGGCTCTTTTCAGTGGTCATCTATTCTTTTTTCAGTGGTCATCTATTATCTTTTCAGTGGTCATCTATTCTCTTTTCAGTTGTCATCTATTCTATTTTCAGTGGTAATCTATGATCTTTTCAGTTGTCATCTATTATCTTTTCAGTGGTCATCTATTCTATTTTCAGTGGCCATCTATTCTATTTTCAGGGGTCATTTAGGCTTTTTTCAGTGGTCATCTGCCCTCCACGAGGTAGCCATGCAACAACCATCTTTCGTCTTCTTTACGCCTCCCCTGCTTGGTGGAGATACACCACTGCAAACGATCGCCTCAAACTCCAACGCTTCCTACAAAGGGTTAACGATTGGGATACCTTCCTTCTCACTATCCGAATGTTGACTGTTTGATGGACATTGCAGACGTTAGACTCTTGAAGGGTTTTATCTGCAACTTAAATCCTGTTCTCAGGGGCCTATTTCCACCTATTGTTAAAAAGGCTGTATATGCTCTGTGCACGCAGCCACATGACTTTGAACGGCCCAATAAAGACGACTTTAATTTCATCTCTCGAGTACATTTTTCGACTCTTCGTAGTGTTAGCACTAGGAACCAGCAAAGAATTTTTTCACAGGCTGCCAGCTTTGAACTTTGCAAAAACTGATAGTTTAGTCCATTTTCTTCTTCTTTTACTTTCTTTATGTAATAAATTGTGGTATGTCAACTTAATTTTCTTGAATAAACAAAAATATATAATATCTTTTTTCTTTTCAGCACGGCTATTTAGGTTCCTTTAAATTGGAACAAAAAATTCTCATAATTTTTTTCAATAATACATGAACTGCTCACTCTTTGAGGTACAGGCGAAAGTCAAGTAACTGCTGATCATGACACGTCTCTGTCAAGACAATTAATGGATCGTGTTACAACATTCTTCTTCAGCTCAAGTATCTCTCTCAGCTCATAGTATTTATAGCTGCAGCAGCAGAACGATGAGAACAGCAGCAAACAAAGAGCACACTTTTGCAGGAAAGATCAAAGAAAAATCATCAGTCGTGCCTTGCGTGGCAACTGAATCAGCTCAAAGCGACCGAAAAGCACAGGTAGGATATAATAATAAAATTATGTCCACATGTTGTACGCCGTACGGCAATAGTAACATGATCCAACTGCCACCAGGTACTATTGCAGTCATAGTTTTAATTAAAATAGGCATGGTGTCAAATTGGCAATTGCCTGTTTACCACAAAGTGTGGACAATCCATGTTTAAAGCACCCACCAACCCTCCTCCTCCTCCTCTCCTCCTCCTCCTCCTCCTCCTCTTCCTCCTCCTCCTCTTCCTCTTCCTCCTCCTCCTCCTCCTCCTCCTCCTCCTTCTCCTCCTCACTGACTCTGTTACATGCGGCCAGCATCATAAAAGGTGTTCATCGCTGCATGCAGATTAACAGTAAGCCAACCGCAGAATCTAAATCTCAATTGAATAAACACTGTCCTCTGAATCTCCTCTGATTTATTGGCCAATATTTCAGCACCCAATTCATTCATAATCTCCATTCAAGTAACCCAGTCTTCATTCAGCTGTCTGTTATGGTCGCTATCTCGACCGTATATCTATCGATATGAAATATCGATATAAAGTCTCCCTTTACTTAGTTACAATATCCACAGCTTTCATTGGTCCATGATCCAATTCTGTTCTATGCGTGCTGTAGGTTCGAATGCACAGTGAATCACACAAATGCGCGAATTTTTTATCAGGCCTAGGACAATAAACCAATGGTCAGAATTACGACTAACTTGTTAAAAGAGTTCAAACAGCCGGTAAATCTGAACTATTTCAATTTATAAACTGAACAGAATTCAAGTGAACTGCAGCCAGACACCAGACACCAGACACTGAATGACGAGTTTATGGTTAACTGCAAGGATAGTCGACACACATGCACACATACACACACGCACACACACACACACGCTCTCACAAACACACACACGCACGCACGCCCTCTAAACACCCACACACGCACTTCCGGGAATTTCTCATTCAATATGAAATATGCCCAACTTGACATTTGATCAGGAATCCATCCATCCATCCTTCTGACCACTGTTACTACAAAAGAAACCGCACAAAGTCTATAGGCAACTGTACACAAAACGTGTCTCTGTGTAAGTAGGCTTTATATTACCTGGAAACACTTATATAATATCATCCTATAAGAAAGAACTTCTCAAAAGCATTGAAATATGGAACCTATCTGCAGTGCTTAGAGCAATGGAAAAAGATGTCCCTTGATAACCTTTACCTTTCCACGCTGTGCTGGCCTAATAAGTGGCAGGATAGCGTTGAGATTTGAAAATAATTGCCTGGACACCGTCCATAACTGTCGTAATTGTAATCGTAATCACAAAATGTCTACAGCGCCACTTGAAAACCAAGCGCAGAGCACCAGCTTACCGCATTCACGAGCACTGCGTCTAGTCAGAAGGGTTGTCCAAAGACCATCCAGTCACACTTTAAGCGCTGACAGACAAAGAGAGCTCAATCTAAAGACAGACTGAAACCAAACAGGTAAGCCTACTTATACGTTATACTTGTGTATCTGAATGCTTGCCATGGCATCTCTTCAGAGCCACTCACATGCACTGAAGCATAGCTGTCTGTATTCAAATCCAAGTGAGGCCAAACATAGCATTCCATCAAATTTATTCTTTATTTCTGTGACATTTCTGTTTCACAATGTTGCTGATACACTGCTGCATAGCAACAACGGCATTTTTACATCTGAAGGATGAAGACAGCCAATGAGAGTTTGCCTCTAGCGTCTGCACGTGCACATCGATCGTGTTGGGTTGCGGAAAGATACGTCTGCTGCTGAACCGAGAAATCTGCACAGAGATGCTCCTCAGGGTTTGATTGCTAATCAAGGGCAATGAGAGCATCCTTTCCACCTCAAAGATGATTCCACAATCCACATACAAAAGACAGGTATTGCAACTTGTAAGAAACAAGTGATCACTCCACAGCGAATACCTTAGGGCTTAAGCAATCAAATGATATGAAGTCTGTGTTAGCACACAGAAGACGCCACTTTGGGCTGCCAGACATTCGGAGTCTATTAATAAGCAAACAGACTGGAAAGGGTTAATTTCCTCTGGCTGTGCACAAACAAGCGTCGTCATCGTGTGTCTTCAGGTGTGAATAACCTGTGACTCTTCTTCCAGCTGGAAAGAAGAAGTTCTGTATGTATTGTAGTCTTCTGCAGACACGACGACGACACCTTCTGCATTATTCCATCTCAACGCTGCCGCCAAGATCAATACCTAATCAGCTTCAGCAGCTGTCTTGTCTTCAGCAGCTGTTAGTCTCTCCATCAGTCAATTAGCACCACTTCCTGTCTCTCACACCTTTTGAAGCAGCAGCAGCAGCACCAGCAGCAGCGAGAGACAAGAGGGCGTTGTTCAACTCTTCCAGGTGCAAAGAGAACAACGATGGACGAACATAAACATAGCCACACACACACACACACACACACACACACACACTGATGCAGACACTGATCCAGGCACACACACACACACCACAACCCCACACACGCACGCACACACTCAGCGTACACAGACAAACAATTTAAGAGACAGAATGACAAAATAGAATGACGAGAACAAATTCTGGAGACCAGTAATAATGCAGTTTAATTGAATTTGTATCAAAATGAATCCAGTTATTCGTAAAAGACCTTTTCGAGATTCTATGAAAGAACTTATTAATTAAAAGTGCAGCCAAACAACGGACTAAAAACACAGCGACACATTACAGACTTTGCCATTGTCTTCTTTTCATCTTCTTCGCTAATAACAAGAGAGCAAAACAGCAAAATTGTTATATAGTTGGTAGATAGTCCTCATATTTATTATAACAAGTGCACATGCACAGTGGCGGCGAAAGGATTTCAGTTTTTGGGGGGCAGGCTAAAGTTGGTCCAGAAATTTTCTGTCTTTCGTCCCAAAAAAATGACCTTTTTTAGTTGTTCGGTCTCAAACCCAAGAAAATATTCAATTTTTCCCGTAAAAAAATCCGACGACCTTTTTAGTCGTCAAATGGTTTTGGACGTTATTTTTCCAGATTTTGCTCTTTCTCAGGTCGGTATACGCTATGTGCCCATGGTTGTAGGCATTTTCCGCATTTTTCTTTGGGGAGATGAGCGCTATTTAGGGGGGCTTAGCCCCCTAGCGCCGCCACTGCACATACATACATACATATTTCAAATCCATAACGTTCAATATTATTCTACGAAAATAAAACGTAATAAAATAAGCAACTCAATCGATTATAAAGCTTTGAGCAGCAGTCGACGATGTATTCGTTCTCTCATCTAATAAATATCAGAGTAGATGTGATCAGGTGCAAAACCAGATCATAGACATCAGCGTTGCGCACGGAGACCGTCGTTGTGTCTTAGAGATCCTAAAGTCCTCGAGGTCTCGAAAGCAGATAATAATCCATATTTTATCTGCACTGACGAAGAAGACGAAGGCGGCGCAGTTATAAGTCGCTGCTCATCTCAGCAGCACGTGTGCCTCGATGAACCCTCCCCACCCCCCCCCCCCCCCCCCTCGACAGCAGAAGACGGACTTAATCTATGCGGATGGATTGGCTGATAATAACTTCACCATATTATCGCACCATACGCCAAGTCAAGTGTTGAGCAGCTGAAGAAGAAGAAGAAGAATGAATAATTATCAATTTTTAAGCTGTAAAAAAACAATTCCGTCCTGCTGTTGCTGCTGTCCACACGCGACTTGTTTCGCATGCATTGACGACACGAAAGTGGTTTAAAACATTTTAGCAGACCTTGCCTCTTTCAGCATTACCGGCAGTTCTCACCGCATTCCGGCAATTACTTGCTCATTCGGAGTTAATAATGAATGAGCAAACGACGATAGGTCTTGCGGCTGCCAACCGCATGCAGGGGGGGTCAAGGCTGAGGGGGGGTCAAAGCTGAGGGGGTCAAGGCTGAGGGGGTCAAGGCTGTGTGCGCACGCTTACACAAAATATAGAGGGTCGATGACGCAAACGACAGCCACCGCAAAATGCAGATCTGCTGAGCTACAAGACAGCAAACAATTAGCCAGTCCCAAGCCTGGATAATAGAGGAGGGCGTCACTGATGATCTTTGTTATCACACAGTGATGTTAAACTGAAACCAACCAACTAACAAATTACAATCAGCCTACATTAGCAAAGTTTACATGTAACTTACAGTAGGCTACATTCCACGGACAAATTCTGAAAGGACAATGAAATGCGCAATTGTATACATGTTGCATTATGCTGATTGGTCGGTAAATGTCAAGCGCGTGCTTGCAACGGATGCATCGGAGATTCGTCGCCCGGCTTTTTAGTCCGTTGTGCAAACGTCGCTCAAGCACTTGGCATAATATTCTGGTCGTGTCTAGCTGACATGGAGCGATGATGAGTCTTGGATTAGTAAATGTGTCTAGCGGCTATGCAAAGAATGCTTGAAAGTGTGGGTTGTGTGGCGTTTGTTGGTGCGTAATCTATCATGTAAATGCTCTCTCTCTGTCTCTGTCTCTGTCTCTGTCTCTGTCTCTGTCTCTGTCTCTCTCTCTCTCTCTCTCTCTCTCTCTCGCTCTCTCAAAACGATGCGTTGACATTGTGATGAGTCATCGGCCACTTTACACTCGTTTGATTTCGTCTACTACAGTGTTCAAGATTTATAAAAGGCATCCCAACAGCATTTCAACTCCGCCACTGCTTGTTTTCTGCGAGTGCCAGTCCCAAACCTGGATAAAGGAGGAGAGCGACACTAATCATCTTTGTTATGTCACAGTGTTGTTAAACAGCTCAACAAGTCGTCTGCATTAACTTCGCGACTGCTCATACATTGGCAGCGCCACTTTCGAGAAAGTAGGAGGGTAACACTAATTATCTTGTTAAGTAGCAGATGTTGTTGATGGATAAAATTCTTATACAATGCAATAGTAAAGATTATCTAAAGTAAATGCTATTGTACAACTCACATGAGTTGAGAGTTTGGAGCATGATAACTTTTGAAGTCTTTTACAGGCAATATAAAAGGTATGTAGCAATGGCATGTACATCAAAGCTATCGATTATGGTTCTGATTTCATAATATATCTTGGTTTATTATAGAAACTTGAGTGACACACAGCAATCAGTAACATCAGAGATGAATATTAAATTTTTAAAAATAAGAGTTAACCAAGTCTTAACTTGATAACTTGATAACTGATAGCAAAACTTTTGACCTGGTGCACTGGCCAAGTTATAGCTACATCGGTAAGAGCATTTGCTAAGCTACATGCACCTCTACATAAGAGAGCATGCGGCCCATGGTTCGCTTCCTGAGAGTGGCTTATTTCAAAGATGCAAATCTCGAGCTAGCTCGGTCCATATACGGGGACCTTAAATGGTGGGTGTGGTGCCTTTTATTGGGCAGGGTCGAAGCCATAATAATAGGGTTGCAACAAACATAAAAATCAACAACATTTACATCAAAAACAGGTAATTTGCATAAGCACCAATGACTGCGGAACAGAGAAATGGGTTTGGTTGTCCATATTTCTCAGAGTATTGAACTAACGATTTTATCTGTTTGGCAATATCATTTGGCAAATGCCCCTGGCCATTTACATGAGCTTTGTTGCGCCATTTCTGGTTTGATCATCAGCAGCAATCTGCTTGATGACGACAGGTTGTTTTGCATGCACTTTTCCAATGTAGCATCATCCTTTGTCAGTAGTTAGGCTATTCATCTGAAATAGCCTTCCTTTCGATCTCAAAATTAATGGCCACTGAACAAAGTGACAGAGTGACTTGCACTGAACAAAGTGACAGTGACTTGCACTGAACAAAGTGACAGAGTGACATGCACTGAACAAAGTGACAGAGTGACTTGCGCTGAACAAAGTGACAGAGTGACTTGCACTGAACAAAGTGACAGAGTGACTTGCACTGAACAAAGTGACAGTGACCTGCACTGAACAAAGTGACAGAGTGACTTGCGCTGAACAAAGTGACAGAGTGACTTGCACTGAACAAAGTGACAGAGTGACTTGCACTGAACAAAGTGACAGAGTGACTTGCACTGAACAAAGTGACAGAGTGACTTGCATTGAACAAAGTGACAGAGTGACTTGCACTGAACAAAGTGACAGAGTGACTTGCACGAACAACTTTTAACCAAAACAAGCCACAAAGAAAGATCTTGCATTTTACACTTCCCTCAAAATGGAGCCAGCAGAATGTATTTGCATGCCGCAAATAAGACAGCAGTTTGGTAGATTGGTCACTAGCTGAGTGGTACAGTTCAGAACAGTCTGTTGCAGAAGTAACCTGAAATTAGTTAAAGTTGCCAGGATTACATAATAGTCGGCCGACTGCATCATGACATAGAAATGAAACAAAGGCTATTGTAATGGTGAATGACACACATTAAGCTGAACTGACCAAATCTGATTGAAGTTAGTTGGTAGAGACATGGTTTGCAAAGAAAATTACAGTCGGCCGGCCATCCCTATTTCTCCATTGATTATAAGCAACAAGGTCACGGACGAGGCGCTTAAAACCCAGATCAGGAATAGAGACAGCAGCCCTTCCTTGCGTGGCTGTGCCCATTGAGTTCCAGCACCAAAAAATATTGTGTTTTAACGGGCTTGAGTTGAGATGATTTGATGGCATTGACGCTTGTTGCTCCGTCACGGTATTCAACACTGACGACGTTAAGACTGGCAAGCGTATCTGATGAGTGACAGCTGGAGCAAAAGCTGACCATCCTAAGCCTATAGATGCTCAATTATTGAATGTGCCTCCCCAATATTTTTATGATTAAAGAGTAAGCCACCCATAGATGTCCCTCCCCCAAAAAAAAATCTGAAGTCACATGAAACAGACTACAAAATTAAAAGTTTATCTCACTATATAATTATATACATATATATATATAATTATATATAGTTTAGTATACACATAAATTATATATAATATATATCATAATATAATAGAGATAATCTAATCCTTCTAAGGGATCTGTGTAGCTGAACTGTTCGTGATTTTGGCCGAGCACAGCATCACTTAGGATTGACAATTAATTGAAGTCCACTGCAACAGAATAGAATGACCATAGAAATTTTATGTATGGAGGTAGAAATTAATTAAAGTACCCTCCTTAGATTCATCTAAACAGAAAATTCAATGGGCAGTAGAACTGTTCAAACAAAATTCGGAAGTGGATTCAGCACAATCACCACCACCACCACCACCACCACCACCACCACCACCACCACCACCACCACCACCACCACCACCACCACCACCACCACCACCACCACCACCACCACCACCACCACCACCACCACCACCCACCACCACCACCACCACCACCACCACCACCACCACCACCACCACCACCACCACCACCACCACCACCACCACCACCACCACCACCACCACCACCACCACCACCACCACCACCACCACCACCACCACCACCACATTCTTTTTTTATACGGTCCAGTTACTATGATGATAATCCTAATTTAATCCAAGGTACGGTATATTAATATAGTCTGAAATGCATCAAATCACGCCATAATGAAAAACGCCTTGCAACAGATGCAGCCTGCATGTTCAGTCATGATCATTAAGACAAAATGCATGCATTACAGAAGAAAGATACTCTGTACATAAAACATTCATTAAGAACAGAGAACAAAAAAGCGTCGGCCTCACTGACGATAGATAATTACCAGAAACATGCATAATATATATCGTCCAGCGGAGAGCTGCTATTGGTCGGTAATAAATGATCGTGGCAACAGCAGTGCATGTGCACATGGGCGCCCGCAGAAAATTTTGCAGGAGGGGGCAAAAATTTTGCGATGGTCACGGTTGAATTTTCAGTGACAAAAACATGAAAAATACAGCGCTGGAAATTAAAAACACGGGTATTTTTTCAAAGAGGTTTCTTAATGCAAATTTCTCAGTCATTTTGTGTAATATTTTAATATGAATAGTTTCCTAAGTGCGAAAAATTTGTTAAAAATCCAAAAGGAGATGCTAAAAAGTAGGTCCATGAAGGGCACTATATCATTTGTATCATTAATGTTTTAATGCGAAGAAATTTGTTAAAAACTCAAAAGTAGTAGTTAGAAAAATAAGTGTCACTTTTCCAGGGGGGGGGCAAGTGCCCCCCCCCTTGCCCCTATGTGCGGGCGCCCATGCATGTGCACTCGATAGAACACAGGCTGAATGTCCATTTCGTGTCCACACATTTTTAAAAATCTCTTGGGAACAGAAAAACACATGTGGGAAGATTCCAAACATGGTCAGCACAGCTTTTGCACGAAAAATATGAATGTATATGTTATGTATGTATTTATATATGTTTGTTTGCATTATATATGCATGTGGATATTGCTGTATTAGGCTATGCATGCGTGTATTTGTGTATGTATGTATCTATTTAACATATAGAGCTATGTGTAAAATGTTTATGGATTTGGAAACAGGTCACTTTCCATGTGTAATGCCCAAACCGTCTCTACATCATATATTTATGTATATTGTATACATATATAATTATGTATGTATGTATATAAGTATAAATATATATATATATATATATGATTGTGTATGTATCTGAGTTTATATATGTAGTACACATAGATGTAAAAAAAGATGGAAACGCAAAAAAACGGGAAAAGCCATTTTATAGGGGAAAAACGAAAAAAACGAAAAAAACATTAAACGAACAATAATTTGACTTCGTAACATCTTCAACTGAATTTTAAACTTAAAAACCTTGTTAATGCAATTTTATCTTAATCGGCAAATAACACAACTTTATTAGTAGGCCAAAATTAATTATTAGTGACATTGATCTACAACAGTTATTTTTTTCTTATAATTTTAGTTAAATAAGAAATTGCGATAAATTGAAGGTATTGAAATTCTTTCAAATTTATATTTCGAACATAAGTTCACTCATGATCATGTTGATCAGCATAATGCAATTAAAATCTAATCAGAAGTAAAGACTATAGATGTGTGCTAAAATATTTATTGCACTTAAAGTTGTTACTTATAATAGCCTCGGCCTAAGAAGCTTATTTTAAAATAACTCTTATAAATTTCACTTCTTGTAGGGATCTACAGAACCTACTACATGTATTTATAAAATGATGATGTTAAACAATTAAATAATGACATCAGTTAGGCTAACTGAATCCTTGAGAATACGACGAAAACGTAAGGAATATCTCACAAAAATAAAATTAAGAAAAATAATGACACCAACAGTAAATAAATAAATAAAGTTACATACCGGTAAGAAAAATTTTAAAGGAGTAAAATGACATGAAAAATAACAAAACCAAAGAACGACAGTTTTTGGGAAAGAATAAAAAATGAAAGAAGTTTTATACAACTATGGTAGAGCATCTGAGAGATATATATGTTTACATTACATACATATTATTCTAATTTTCAATCTAAGTAAACTAAACAATCCTGAGTAGCAAATAAATTCTTCAAAGAATTCCCTAGTGAAAAATGTATACTATATAGACAAGTGTATATTTAAGTAATCATATATCCATACAATAGAATCTTGTACTGGACAAGAAAGAGAGAGAGAGCTGCCACTACATCAGCTACACCAAAAGGCACTGAATGTCACAATTCAAAAAAGCTGCCTTTGAAGACGTTGCTACAAGAAGAAGATGCCAAAATGAAATGCCACTAATGAAAAATGCCGTCAGAAAACAAAAGAAGCAAGGACAACGTTGTTCAATGTTCTGAGGGACAGCCAACGTATGCAACAAATGACACATTGTGATGGATTCCGCATCATTTCAAACTGACAGCACGAAGATAAGCAGTGAACATACATCATACAGAGCATCGTGCATTTTAACAAAATGTCATTCATGTTAAATCAGAATTCTGTTGTCAGATTGCGTTGAACCTTTCAAAGGCGTCTGTCAGTTGCCTTTGAAACAAAGTTCCCCACCCCATTAAAACAGAATCTCTGATAAATAGTCGCTCCCACTTCAAATCACTCATTTGATTCAAATTACATATTTAAATATACACTTTAATGCTTGTCCATTAAGAACTTCAGGAACACCTTTTAAAACTTTAAAGCATCTTTTTAAGACACATGTAAACTTTAAAGGTTTGTAAAAGCCACTGCATGGTTGCTAAGTTATGTGCCAACAAACATCCATGCATACAGATTATACATGTATACAGTCTTATTTACATACCGTTCATAAATGAAATTGCACTAGGTTGAACTTAAATTAAGCTTGCCAAAAAATGACCTCTTTGTCCTTGATAAGTCTACTCATCTAGGGATTATGACATCTAGGAATCCAGTTGGATCAAGAGCTCACTTTTGCTACAAAGTGGTGTGAAACAGCCTTCCATTAGAGCAATGCCATCACCCTGTGTCCCATGTGAAATCTTCATCACCAAAACTTGCTACTGTTGTTTTTGCGCATTGTGGAGTCAGGAGGATCTCTGAGTAGTTTCTCTGAAGCGCACTACATAAATTTCTGAATGAATCATTGAATGCATGAATAATTGAATAACTGTAAATTTCATCATTACATGCCCAATAGGGCAATAGGATAACCAAGTATTCAGCAAAGAATTTATTGTCAATACCGAACAGAGAACCTGAAACAATATATTAATTGTGTTTAGTCCCTTTAGCAGCAATCCCCGATTATAATCATTGATTTTGTATACGATTATTAGCCGGTCGGCCCCTAAAGGGGTTAATAGTCTAACTCATGTGAAATGCTCTTTTCTTCGGCCTTGGCTGTGTGACAGCTCTACATAAATTGTCCTATTACTGGTAGTGGCATCATTCTATAACTGTTGTTTTGTTTCAGCAAATGCATAATTAAACGAATTTATTCTTTTCACCGTGCAGCAAAAACTGTCACAGCGACATTCTCATGAGAGCAAATAAACAAGCGTAGAGTCATCAAAAGAATGCATTGTAAACTGAGAGAAGGTATTTTCAGAGGAATACTGACGACGAAATCCCCACTGAAAGTGGAAGTCTTACTATACTCAAAACAAATAAAATTACTGGCAGTAACTGCCAACCAACCGATGGGTATCTTCTTGAGAAACGTCGGTGACAATCCTGCGACTGAAAATAGTACGGGCAATGTCCAGCAGATCGTCAGCACGGACAGCGAAGTCATCGATGTATATGGAGACATCGCTCTAATCCCAATCCATAGCAGGAGGAGGAGGAGCTGTGCAGCAGGTCGTAAAACTATCACCGCCCATTCGGAACAACAACACGAGTAATCCTTCGAAGAACATTACATTCTGGCGCCCTCTGTCCTCCTGCAACAGACACACACAACAGAATAGCAGCTCACATCTCGATGTCATCACACGTTTTCCAGTAAATTGCGGATCACATTTATCAGATTAAATCCAAAAGCACGATATCATCAAACCAAACAGGCTAATAAAATCAAAGTCACCCAACCACAGCCGCGTTGGTTGGCTGGCAGGGGTTCAAGCAGTCTCTTCTTCTTCGGCAAAAAGGTTGTTGTTGTTGAAATGCAAGCTGCATTTACTCCAGATTTTTATGCTGTAAATAATACAAAGCCCTTAGAAAGCGACAACAAGTCCAACAAATATTAGAATATATTCAGCAATATGATTCAAGAAGACATTTGAAATAAGAGAACACACATAACACTGGGCTACTTACACGTTGTCGTGTACATAAAGAATGTAATTTGTTGGGAGAACAAGGCAAGTTGACTAGCTATCAGTGCTCAGACAATCTTCACTAAACATACTGTGTCCAACATCCCAAGGAAGAACTTGTCTTCTCAAATACTGCATATTTTAGATGCCATTGCAGGAAGTGCACAGCAGAGGTCCATTCAAGGTGACATAAATCTGCTGGTCATCGTGAGTGCAAGCTGGAGTAAATAACGAACCAGGGTAGATGCAGTGCCTAGGTTAGTCTGATATTCCCACCATCTGAAAGGTCTGTAAAAATTATGAAAAAAATGGTAAAAAAGGCTGACTATAATATAAAAAAAAATAATAGTAGTAAATAACAATAATAATGACAATTATATGGTGCCATAATTCATTCATAATGGAAAATTATATAGTGTCCCTTCAGCACATCTCAATTAACTACTCAGAAGTGCTCCCGACCTAACCTGGGCAGAATAGGATGGTTTTAAGGCTGCGATAAAATGCATCTGTAATGCGGCCATGCCACTAAAATGGCACCTCACAAACAGCTAACTGCGGGATAAGCCTTAGCAGAATGTTTGAAAATGAGCATAACTTGACCTTCAATGCCATCCAGAGAAGAAAGAATTTTGGTATATACAGAGCTGGTCTTAAGCTTCACTTGCCAAACCAATATTGGCCACTGGGCTTTCTCAGCAGCTGGACCAAATCTCTGAAATTCAGTAATCAGTTTGTGACAGACAGTTTTTTCTGCTGTCAATGCCAGTCATTCAGTACAAAACTTAAAACCCAACTCCTCCCAATCCTTCTTGCTTAAACGCTCAATAGCTGTAACACGCAGGAGCCGTGGACTGTTATTTTCGTCAAGAGCAGTGACGTCAGTGCTTCCTGGGGGCTAACATCTGAGTGAATGTAATCAGTCTTGAAAGGAAATGCCATCTCATGTTCGTATTATGCGCAAGCTCTGTTGCAACGGATCGAGAATCTGAAACCCGGTTCATCCTCTGCAGTATATCAATTTTTTCATACATGTCACAGTTTGACATGGCTATGTCTTGCAACTTGTCATATTTGCTTGTGGCAGATGCAATTTGAGGAGGATGTCTAGGTTTTTTCGTTTTTTCGGGGTAAAGCTGAAAAGCTAAAACGGCTATTTTCAATGAAACACTTACAGTTTCATATAACTAAGAGAGTCCACTTACAGAATCACCTTTCCCATCCCCAAATCCCCCAGCAATTCGGAGAAAACTCGGTTTCATCATGGTGTGGTTCCACCCATCATGAGATGCATCCTGAAAGGGGATAAGCAGCAAAAAGACTGCACTTTTCATCACCAACTGCTTGGTACTGTTTCTATTTTATGACCAGGAACCTCAAGTAGGGCGTCAAATATCTACCTGATATTGATGAATATTAGGTCCAGAGCTTGGCTGGTTTATAGGCAGGGTTTAATAATGGGTGGGAATGCCTGGGAACGGCTTTCCCTGCTCTCAAAATTCTTTGCCTGCGTTCCCACTGTCACCTTGCATGGAATCCTGGAAGCACATGTGTTATAATAAAACTCTTCTTTGACGCTCCCACTGCTCACCCATTCGGCGTCCCCACTGCTTATCTAAAGCACTTTAACCACTGTTTATCGGCGTCCTTGTGTATGCAAATACACAGATAATCAGCCAGTAGAAGTATTTAAGTTATCAAGCCGCCCACATCTTCTGCACACAAGGTTGGTTGATGAGAGCTGCACCATAGTAAAAAGAGACTTTAAATTCATCAGCTGCTGTGGTCACCATAGCAACTGCCTCAGCTGCTGGTCACTTGGGACATTTGGATGCTTCAGACAATTGGATCAATGAAGCATCAGTGAAGTTACACTTGATCGATCATTGGCTCCAATGTTGTTGACTGGTAACGCTAAGATCACTCAAGCATTTGTTTTCTCCCATAGCCTATGATACACGATCTGTCAAAAGTTGAGTTATGGATTAGCTGTGTTTGTCGGGCGGCAGCTGCTGACAATCTCATTGGTTAATTCAAATGTCAAAAATTGCCATCACAAATTATTGGTTATTTACACCTCTGTTTGACTAAACACAATGAACGAAAGTCAAGGACGATGTCACAATTGTCTTCCTACAAGCAGAGTCTCCCCCCATATAATAATGCCTCCCCTTGGAGACTGTTCTGCTACGAAGCTTTTGACATTAAACTAGAATCTACCCATCTCAAATACATACTGCCTCCCACTGCAAATTGCCCATTCAATTTCAGTTATTTAAATTCAAATTTTAATTTTAATAAATCATTGCTCATGCAATTGGATATAAAATACCGGTAAATGCTTTATTGCATTACTTAATATGACATAATAGCGCAAATAAAATCATGTTTTGCATACTTCTGCGATCAAAATGTTGAGCCCTTGTCTGTGGCCTTGGCTGTGTAACAGCAGCACTACATGTACGGTATATAAATTGTCCTATTATTAGCAGTGGCATCATTATTAACTTCATTATTAACGCTGAAGTCAGTATCATTTAGCAAAATAAAAGATTAGCCCACATTGCTAGAAACCGATGTGCTATGAGATTAGTTTGACTCGTGCATGTGTTTAGTCCATGAATTCTGCTTAATTTTTTACTCATGTAACAGTTAGAACAAACATGATTGGTTGGCAATTAGACGCAGTATTTTTTAATCTTGCGAAAGCATCATTTTGCTGTCATCATTTGCTTTCCATTATTAGGCTGTAAGCTCAGAAACCCAAAAACCCTAGAGGGTTTCAAACGATGGACGACACATCTAACGCGCTGTGCATTTGAAAACGACAGATAATGACGAACGAGGTTCGTAACTGCGCCAATTAGAAAGTGAGGACACCACCACAAGAGGGGATCATTGTGAACCTTTGAAAATCTAAAAGCATTATTACCTGCCTTTGATCAATTTTCATCTGCTCATTTTATTCCTTTGCACTGCTTGCAGTCTTCCCATGAAAAGGTTTGTGAA
This sequence comes from Lumbricus rubellus, assembly GCA_945859605.1. Taxonomy (NCBI): domain Eukaryota; kingdom Metazoa; phylum Annelida; class Clitellata; order Crassiclitellata; family Lumbricidae; genus Lumbricus; species Lumbricus rubellus. Next base: position 25,838,296 of record OX243812.1, on the reverse strand, counting down.
TGACTAATTAATTATTATCACATATTATGGGTTTCCAGACGAGTTCAAAATCAAGTCGCTTAACACAGTCTTCAACTAATTAACTTTAACTCAAAGAAATGAAGTCTACTGAGAAGAGATTAATTCGACAACGAATAAAATAATTATTTTCTGTGATCCACGGCAGGTGAATCTGTTTCAAAAAGGCAGCCTCTGTTGGGAGGAGGGGAACCTTTCATGATGCTATAAAAAATTATTATTCAAAATTAGGTCTACGTTGCTAAACACTTAATTTTCAAGTTCACTGATTGAAATACCGTAAGTATGAAATGTGATGCAGAAATCTTTTTGATATTTCAACATGTTGAAGTCACTGAAGAAAATTTTTAGAACAAGTCAAGTTAAAAATAATCGTAGCCGTTGCCTAAAAGAAAATTGTAGTGGGTTTCGATATCTATGAAATGATCTGTTTGAACAAGCTGAGGTATGATGCATTGCAGTGCGAATTACATTTGTATTGATAGAGGTAACATGTTGCCTCTATCAGAACAAGTTATTCACTATTCAGCATTGCTGAATGTACGAGAACTCCACATATCAGAGATACATTTTTGCCACTGATCATAACAGAAGAAACTTATGAATTTATAATGAATGCTACAGCAGATTCTATATTGCTGGTTTCTAGAACAAGGCAAGGTATTCACTGATAGTGCACCAAATACCCAAAGCCTGTGGTAATTAGGTCCTTTCGGAGAAAAAGAGAATTCTACTACAAGCCCTACAATGTGCACATAAATCAGTAGTAAAAGGACCCACTGTAAATTTATGATTGTGCATAGAGGAGTTTCTTACCGAATACGACATATATGCCCGAAAGTTTAATTAAAACTTAATTTTCATTAAAATTTAATTTAACTAAAACTGTCTTGTCCACAACTACAACCTTCACTGATTCCAATCTGGATCGATGTCTCAGATACGATGCAGTGCTTGTGAATAAGCTGGTGTCCTGTGTTTGGCATTATAAAGACTTTTCAAAATTTGAAATTTACAATTTTAATTCGGATAACCGTGTCGGATAAACTTGATAGAAGGCATTAAAACTAAGCAATGAGCAGTATTATATTCTGCAATACCGAACTGCCTTGTAAAATTTTTCTGACTCTGGAACACAATCTTTCGTCCTCCACGCTCACCTTCCAAAGTGCTGAAGTGGCTTTTTGACCACGTTCCACTCAACATGAGTACCTCTACATTAAATTACTTCATAATTTGGCTGATGTGCAAAAGTAAAACTGGACAGTAATGAACGCATGGTGTGCAGCAGCAGCAGCAGCAGCAGCAGCAGCAGCAGCAGGACAAATGAGACCGCAAAGGACAGAGGCACGAGGCATTAGGATGATGGATTGATTTTGAAAAGCGACGGATAACAGCCGACGACGACCGCATCTGCATCTCCTTCGACATGCAGCAGCAGCAGTAGCATCAGCAGCAGCAGCAGCAGCAGCAGCAGCAGCAGATGTCGAACAATTTCAGCAAATAGACGATGAGATAAATGCCGAAATCATCGTCTGCCTAATGCTACCTGTTGGCCACGCAGCGCACGACCAATGTAAATGGTCATCTGGGGCTTAGTCAGAAATCCGCCTTCATTAATAGCTTCGTGGTCCTGTGACGACGTCGACGACGACCTGGTCAGAGCCAGCAGCAGCAGCAGTCGAATACAGATGCTACTCTGGCAATACGCATGACACATCACCCAAGTCACGATTCGTGGTCACCTCTTCCATTTTATCAGATAGAAATATAATGCTGAGCAATAACCTTTCACTGACCAGCAGCCTCCATGGACTGGATGCGAAATATGAAAAATAAAACTTAGACCTGGATTATCATGTCTAGATACGATTGCTTCACGTTTAATGTATATTCGTCTATTTCCAAAAAACAACAGGCACAACGCTGTATGTGTACATTACATTACAGTCTCATTCCATATCAGTCAGCAAGTGACTTCCATAATAGTCCTTTACGTGCCATAATGCATCCATTGAATTCGATAATGCTGCTATAATAATGCATCAAAGAAACAATGGACGAAATGTCAAACTAGTATTTCAGCTGGTGAGGGATAGCATTATAATTAGCAATGTCATCAAAGCGACAGAAATTGCAAATAAAAAATGAGAGTGATTACCTACATGTAGTTCTTTTGACCATGAAGCTGATAGTCTGATTGTGAAAGCCAGTGAAGAAGTGACAGTAATACAGTTTTAGTGGAACGATATTCACTATAGTTTCACTGTGGCAGAGGGACATGAAAGAATTTACTTAGTGAATGATGACTATAATTAGAGTGGTGTGCAAGTGTCTTTTCCAGGATTCTGAAGTTGAATTTTAGAGTAGGTATCGGAAGGGTGGCTACAGCTGACAGATCGTTAGGAGAAAGAGATGGTTCTTATGAAGAGGTTGAGAGAGAGAAAGAGACAGACAGACAGACAGACAGACAGACGAGACAGAGGAAGAGAGAAGAGACAGACGACAGACATATTGACATTGGATGCGATAATCGGTCAACAAAATCACAAGCAGATTTTTTAAGAAGAGCAGAATGGATGAGGTATACAGTGAACGTTTATCAGGAGAGGACAAGATTAGATTACCAACCTCAGAGCTAAGAGTCAGAGTACATGAGACGTAGGACATGATATAGCTGATAAGCCATCAGGGGATGGAACATTTTGCAACGAAAGTCTAAGTGCCCATTATTGTCTGAGGTAAAAAAAAGACTAAGAGTGAGAGCGAAAGTCTGATGTTGAGAGCATAACAAACAGTTTACTTCATCTGTCTAGTTGCAAGGTTTTTATTTATTTACAGCCATTCTCTCGAGAAGAGTTTCAGCGACAATAGCCATGGCATTGAGGATTGGAACTACAAGTAATTATTTCCAAGGTCTGTAAATAACAAAAGACCTTGGGAAAGTGATTTATGCCAGAGCCCAGAAGGAAACCTGAGTAGCAATGGCAATGTGAACTGAAAGTGCAACTCAGAAGCAGATGTATTTTTGACATCAGAAGAATTAGACCGGGCTATACGGAGATGAAGTGGAAAGGAAATGTGCAGTACACATATGAAGACAATTTATAAAAGATCCAAACCGTTTGTGAAGTATTGCTCAGAGTGTGCATACTCAAAAGAAACATGTCACAGGTCTGAACTGACCCAACAAAATGAAACTCCAATAAAAAAAGTACATCAGACCAACACAGAGAGTGTCTAAATATTCTGTTTGATCATTTTTCCATGTTCTTAAGTCAGGAGTGTCAACGATAAATTTCGCTTGATGTGGCAGTACATAAATTTGCAATTACTTTTATGATTAATTTATAACAGATAGGTTTTAGAATCAAAGACACCAGGAAATCAAGGAGTAACTGGAGTTCTACATAAAATCATAAAATGGAAGAGATGGAGAGTGATAAGAACACTGATAAAGGAGAAGCGCACATTCTGAATCCATTGTAGTGATAAGAATTTTCAAATGACTTCAGGCCCTTCAGTGAAAAGCAAGCAAGTTTTAAGTGTGTGAGATATGATGTGAAGCAACTAAAGCACCTACTCTGATTTAGTGCAAAGCTGATTTAGCAAAAAGGAACATGTCATCTCTGGGGGAAAAGTCGAGTCAGACAGTTTAAGTCAAGTTTTACCGAGAACAAGAAAATTCAGTGAACCTGCTAAGACGTGTTTTGAAGAGAAGAAACTCATTCCAGGTTATGGAATTTATTGCTCCAAACTCCAGAGTTAATTCACCGTAATTCAGTGTTACCGGAAAGAAGCCGCAATAGGTATATAGTACTATGGCAGACTGTCTGTCTGTCTGTCCGTCCGTCCGTCTGTCTGTCTGTCTGTCTGTCTGTCTGTCTGTCTGTCTGTCTGTCTGTCTGACCTCTTGAACCACACAGAAGAACTTGGAAGAAGTTGGTTGGTGAAGGAACAGATCAAGTTGTAAAAACGCAGAATGGGTATTTTATACATGACCCTGTTGAATAAGGTTTAAGAGAAGTAGATGTCAAAAGGATATTGAATCAGACAGGATAGCAGCAGCACGTGCCAGCAGCAATATGAAATGATGGCTGAGGAGGCTGAAACAGTGAACTGAAAAGATGTAGACTGAAAAAGAGAGCTGCACAGTGAAAGTCTTGCATAATGTAGTTTTGGCTTGAAAAAATATATAGCAGCTCAACAGCTTCTGAGAAACCAGACGGCTTTTTTGTCAATTAGCTAAAAGGTCAGTCTGAAAATCATCCCACAGCAGGTGTCAAAAACAAAGCAATGCATCACCGAACTTCCTGTGGTCATCTCATGTTGAAATGGCGGCTCATATTCATATGTGCAATGTAATAAAGTAGCATTATTTCAAGCTATCTACACGTTGCAACACATTCGTCTAAGGATTGGATGACAGTAATAAAGAATCCGGCAGAAGCAGACTATTTTGGAGCAAAAAGATTTAGGAAAAACAGACAAAATGTTTAATCTGATGATGTCTGCAGGAATGAGAGACTCAGAGTAGGAATCGTATTAAGATAAGAACGGGATGATTAGCAGATGATCAGGATGAACAGGATGATCAGCAGATGATCAGGATTATCAGCAGATGATCAGGACGAACAGGATGATTAGCAGATGATCAGGATGAACAGGATGATTAGCAGATGATCAGGATTATCAGCAGATGATCAGGACGAACAGGATGATTAGCAGATGATCAGGATGAACAGGATGATTAGCAGATGATCAGGATTATCAGCAGATGATCAGGACGAACAGGATGATTAGCAGATGATCAGGATGAACAGGATGATTAGCAGATGATCAGGATTATCAGCAGATGATCAGGACGAACAGGATGATTAGCAGATGATCAGGATGAACAGGATGATTAGCAGATGAAGATTGTCTAGAAAATCATGCATCTGTGTTGCATGTAGCTTATTTCAAATTTAACATATAATCTTAAAATACAGACTGATGAAGTCTTGAAGTGGCATTAAATGAGTTATGCATTACATTACATCATTTCACGACAATTGACAGAGAAGTTGAGGTTAAATAGACATGGTATATCGAATTCATTCACTTCCTTATACTAGAAAAAATGTAGCTCAAAATAAATAAAGTAACACAGATAGTCTGTAACAATCTGTGGAAGTTTTTGTTACTTTCATCATCATTTCCAATCAGCCACTGTCACCTTCCTCAGCTTCATTTATCCATCGCTATTCGAGCATTCCACTTGAAACTGAAGTCTCATCTCTTTTAGAGCTCTTACTCCCCAGCTCACCGGTTTACTATCAAAATCGCACACAAAAACCACGAACATCAAAATCGCAGACTCAAACCCGATTACCAATTTATCACTAAGCGCGTTCATAATGTTGATGATCGTAATCACGCTTGTATGCGCTTCTATTGAAGTTCAATATTTTAATAAATGTTTGCAAGTAAAGTAATTTCCTATTTGAAAATAACATTTGAAAGCTTATATTATCGAAATCACCAAAACTGTTATCTCCAGATATTAAAACCTTTTAAGACTTATTAAAGTAGACGTTGAACAACTTGAAAATTTAAAAACAATTGGTAGAACGTTTAAAGACATTTATAAAATCATAATTATAAAAATAGTGTTGTTCAATGAACTAAACTAACTAATACAAGTAACCACAAAGGCAGTAATTAATTTTCTTTTATAGCTAGTATATCTTTCCACCCCACCCCCACCCCTCTACAGAACTTCACTATGAGCCATTACACTCGCAGTTATGATTGTCCACATTATGAACACTTGCGGTTATAATTTGCAGGTTTTGAGCCTGTGGTTTTGATGATCATGGTTCTGTGCTCCCAGTTTTCACACAATACCCAACTCTTCTAATACTCCAGCTTCCAACTCTTGACCACCTATCCGCCACCCACCTCAGCTTCAATGCTGGCTGACCCTTTGGACCTCGGACTCGGGACCTCCTTCGGATTACCCCATGGACAAGAGATTACAATTTCTACCACCCGCATTTATTAGGTAGACGTATCTGCATTTTGAAATATTCCCATGGTTGAAAATCTTACAAGTAGCCTACAGCGCACACATCACATTGACAATTCGTCGTCACCCTATTCTATGCATGACTAGACAATTACCTTTTATCACAGGGCAGTGTCAAATGTCAAAGGTCAGATCTACCTAACAGCTTTACAAATGCATAGGCATCAAAGTATCACAAAGCAGTAAGCTAAAGCCTCGCTCGGGCAGACAATGCATTGCCATCCATTGCAATGCGACTCAAAGCAATAGCCTCATAACAATGCGTGGATAAGCCTTCAGTCTCACTTTTAACTGTAACTGCAAATTTCTACATTTGAAGTGGATAGGTCGACACAACTAGAACTAGTTACCTGACAGAACAGTTTAAGCAAAATAACTCGTTCAAAGCAATTTTGTTAAAACCACTAATGAGAGAGATTTAATTACCATTATGACCAAAGTTGTATAATAGCAGATAACAATGAGATACTCTTACCCCGAAAATCATCGCAAAACTGCAAGTGGCAGAGCAGTCGCAGCCATAATATCACACAAATAGCCACATAATATCGCCAACTTAATCCGTCGTCGACTCTTAAGCACGCGAGCATACATTCACACAGCCACGCACATAAACACTGACACACGCACACACGTACAAGTGACAACGGAGGAGGCAATGCAACGAAGACGACTGAAACTAGATTCCAACGACGACGACTGTGGTTGTCGTCGTTGTCAATGTTGGAAGCAACGTTGGAAGCAACGTTGGAAGCAACGGATGCAGCCGAACATGTGCGTGAAAGCCAATTGGCTTAAGACATTCAAACGCAATGGACAGCGACGACGACGACGATGACGACGACGACGATGATGCAGCCTCCTGCATCCTACAACCGTGGCCGCAGCTCGACTCTCCATCTCATCCTCCTCCTCCGTCTCCTCATCCTTCTCTTCCTCCGTCTCCTCATCCTTCTCTTCCTCCTCCTCCTCATCCACATCCTCCGTCTCAAGGAGTCTGCTTCCGACTAAATGTCATCTTTATCTACCGCAGATATAATCGCTGTTGCACAATCGTCCACTCGAAAATGTCACATGCTCTTCGCAGAAATCTATTAGGGCCTATGCTATGCGGCTATGCCTAAGTTCGCCTGATGAAACCGTTTGTATACATGTCGAAAGTTATATAATTTAACGAAATGGTCTTCTTATTCTGCAACATTCATCTGATCAATTACTTTTAAAAACATCAATTACCTTGTGGATTAAGAATATTTATTCTAAAAATATTTCAAATCCCTCATTAAATGATTTTCTGCTAACAACAATTTCTTACTTTGACCTTTGCTTGACTAGGCTTGGATCCTAGCAAACTTTCATCTCTGCTCTATTCAGATTTACTGACTTTACATCCACTGTGAGTGCTTTAATTTAATACTGCATGATTATCTTGATTAGCCAGAACCAAGCACATTTCATGCCACACAACTTAAAAACCATTTAAATGCAAGTGCACTAAAAACTTCCTTAGACCCAATCAAGAAAACAGTAATTAGAGTATTTTCCACAACAGTGATATGGATTTTCCATCTGGACAGACATAATTATAGTGAGGTCACAAGGGTAACGTAACATTTGCAAAATTTTTGTAACGTGCACCAAAGCCATTCAGCTGCTGATCATTGTGCAGCTACATAAATAGTGAATTATAAGACACAAGTTTACTGAAGGAAGAATGAGTTTGAACTCACAGAAACAATGACAATGGGTCCCATTCTGGGGGTTGGTCAGATCTGATTGATCAATTAAATCAAGTTGGCACGATCAAGGCAAGAGATGCATCTATCATGAAATGTTTCTGGTAAAATCTGACCTGATGTTACATATCACCCTGATATTAAACAGAAACAATAATTATTTGCAATGGTTTGTCACCTGTGGAATAAAACTAGCTGAAAGTTATCCAAAGGTTTTTACAGAGTTTGATAGCGGGAAAAAAAAACTTGCAGTGCCAGCAAAGTCAATGATGAAAAGCGAAGAAAGAAAAAAGTGATGGTGTGAGCCAAACACGAAATCTGCGCTGCCATGGTTTATAGCCATAACAGTAAAAAATTTATATAGCCTACTCCTATAAAGCCAACATGCATGACTCTAATCTCTGCAAGCTTAGTCAACTTTGCATTGCATTTAATTAATTTCACTGATGATATCATCATCGTGCTGGCTTTCAGCACAGTTGCTGCTGCTGATGCTGCTGCTGCTGCTGCTGCTGACGCCGACAGACGTGATGAAATCAAGCAAAGCCAAGCAAGGTCAGTTGGATTAGTTGCATGAGAGGAATACGCGGCCACTTGGTTCCACTATGGCCTCCAGCCCTTGGGTCAATAAAAATGACAACCAAAACATGATGGGAGATTAAAAACTGACTTGTTATTGAATTGCTGTGATAGCGCTCCTGTTTCGGCAGACAACAGCGATTCTTTAAAGAAATTTTTAGAACTGCGCAACCCCTTCTCATCTCCACTTCCATCATCCAATTGTAAATTATTCCAAATTGGATTAAAATGAACATTTTAAACTATTTCTAACTGCACAAAATGCCTTTACCGCTGCATAAATTCATTCAAGCTTACCACTACCCTTTTGTGTAGAACTGCATGCTAAAATGCCCTGGTAGGCAGATCATACAAATTCAGGCATATATACATAGCAGCGGGTGCTACACAGCTGAGAGTCATGTCACTCATGAGGGTTTATTCATAGCCAGTCTGTTCTGAGTGGATGCTTGAATGGGAAAGGATAATTTGCCTCATCTTCAGGTGACTCTAGTGAATTGGGAGCATTCAGCAGGTTCCACTGTGACTTTCGTGCATTTTTTTTACTGAACCAACATATAACAGGGCGTATAGAACTTGGAGTTTTACTGGTTTTAACTAGCTGCCAAAAAGCCCACTCTCGATATATGGCAGGGCTGTTTTTAAGGAATTTTTAGAACTGCACAACCCCTTCTTTCCTTAATTCCTTTCTCATCCTCCATGGTAAATTACTTTCAATTGGAGCACAATGACCATTTTTGCTAGTTTTAACTGAACAGAAGTGCTTCTACAACTGCACAAATCCATTTAGAACTGCACACTTTGTGTACAACTGCACGTTAAAAAAGGCCCTGATACACGGCCAAAAAAACTCACCGGAGTTTCGTAATCTCATGAATCATTAAGACTGCAGCAGCAGGTGGTCTGGACCTCAGGAGGAACTCTGGCCGGGGATCAGCACGAAACCTCTAATGAGTTTCTGGAAAGGCATGTTAAAAAGTCTATTGCCCAAGTTACTAGTCTACCTTTAATGAATCAGAGGAACAGAAACAGACAGGGAAGCAGTAAAAGAGAAATAAAGATGGCCTTTTCGGCTTAACTGCGCTAACGTCAACAAGCATCTATAGATAGGTCTTGGCTTAATACCAGGTGCACGGATTATTCGCGAACCCATGGATGAAGCAGCGCGCATCTACAGAAAACGTCTGCAATCGAAGGGTCTGCTGCTGCTGCTATGGCTGCTGCTGCTGCTGCTGCTGGTGGTAGATCCGCGGGCAATTGCATCTTTACGGCAATATTTACGCCTTTCGTCACCGAATGAATTGGACGGATTGGGAATCATTCAACAGCGCCAATACAGCACGCAGTCTTCCAGAGGAAAGGTTGCCCCGGCCGCCGCCGCCAACGCCGCCGGCCGCGGTTACTGCCGGAGATGCACAAGTCATAGCGAAGATATTTAAGATCCTTTATCAGTCGACAGAAAAAAGATCAATACACAACACCTCAACGCGGTCGTCTTGGATATTATCAGCAAACTCGTCTATTGTCAGTCGTCATGAATTTTTCTCAAACCAAAACAACGCAGACTAAAATTAGGTCTACACAAGACTCTGTCGTTGTCACGGTGTCACGGTGAAAGAAAAGAGATAAACTGGCGAAAAAGGATCAACACTCTTCTTAGCCTAAACAAAAAAAGATCCACACTCTTCTTAGCCTAAACCTACAACAGGGATGCGATTTGTATTGTCGTAAAAGAAAGACCAATTACGCCTAAACCGTTTCCCACAAAGGGGTAAAGTACCCGATTATGGGCACCTTAAGGACTTTTGCTTGTAGTTCATAGACCAATGAAGTTCAAGCGAAATAATGTTTGTCAAACTAATTTTCAATACTTTAGCAACTAGAAACGCACTGAAATGACATTAAAATGTTGGGATTTACCTACAAAAATATTGAAAGTACAAAGAGCTCTGAAGTGCCCATATTAGGCACTGGTTCCTAATGATGGGCACCCATCATATTAAGTTCACGCACAATGTAGTCACAGGAACAATAGACTTAATATGGGCATGCCCATATTCGGGCCCATGTTCAATCCATATACAGGGTGGCCCAAAAAAAGTGATAACATCGCGTAAAAAGTGATATAATTACATCAAAATTTGCTTAACTTTAGCAATAATAGCTTAAATTGTTTGCTTATTCACTTACTTACCTATTTATCTGCATGATGCCTTTATTTCGACGTATTGCTAAGCAAGATTTACAACTCAGAACGTGCAAGCGTGTGATCGGACAGAAGCTCAATGAAAATGTCAAATTGAAACGCTTGCAACGCAATCGGCAGCTACTAGAGCAGTTTCCTAATGGAAGAAGTGTACGAAACAACTGGTTTACAGACGAAAAGACATTCACCATTGCCACTCTATTTAATTTTCAAAATGATCGTGTTTATTCCGTTGAAAAAAGACAATGCAGGTTTAGGAAAGTCGACTTATACGAGAACGTGACCATTTCAGTATCATCATTCATGTTATCAGTTGGTGTTTCTCGAATGGGGAAAGCTAATTATTGTGTACGTTGAACCAGGCGCCAAAGTAAACAGTGAATACTATTATTGTGAACATGTTCTAAGGCAAGGTTTGCTGCCTGTAACAATTATTCAAGCGACATGTGGTCGCTATAACCGGACATCAGAGCAAGACGGAGCTCCATCTCACACAGCGAGAAACACGATCAACTTTCTTCGCCAGGAGAATGTTAACTTCATCGAGCCAGACATTTGGCCAGCGAACAGTCCTGATTTAAACCCAGTGGATTATGCCATGTAGGGTGCTTTGCAAGAAAAAGTCTACCTTCGGCGAAAATTTACCACAGTTGAGGAGCTCAAGTTGGCAATAATCGAAGAATAGAGAAATCTGGGGCAGAACTTTATCGACAGTAGCCTACTGTAGCATAAACGAGTGGCGTTGACGCTTAGAAAAACTATTTGAGAAGCAAGGAGGACACATTGAACATGATTTTTGATTAGCTAAATACTTGGCAAACAAAAATACATGAAACAAATATAATTATCTGAATTATATTTGTAAATAACTCGTATGCTACGAGATGTTATCACTTTTTTTGGGCCACCCTGTATATTAGTGCCCATATTCGGGCAGGATAGGTGTGCCCATGTTAGGCTCTCACCTATGATACGCTTCAAAGTCGGCTAAACAAATAATGCGTTACAGGAATCACACGTCAACGCACACCAACTTGATCACAAAACAATTCTCAAAACAAAAACATTTACCTTCAAAGAATCCATCGGATACACGTAATACAATGGAGGAAACAAGAATTGTGAAAATGGCTAACGCCTTTGCCAAAATTTACAGTCATTTATAATTATATTTGTGAAAAATCAAACAGTCACTGCGCAGATTTAAATTTTAAGTAAATCAAATATTGCGCTGCCCTTCTGCTGGAATTCGAGAGATCTCAGAGATGGCCTCACGAAAAAGTTTTATATAATACTTTTTTTCGGAGTGCCCATATTAGGAGGGTGCCCATAATAGGCTACCTTACCCTATATTTTTTCTGCCACCTAGCCTATAGGCTAGATCTATATTCCTTAGTACGAGAATTGTAAAAAGATAACCAGTCAGACTTTGATTTGTCTGGAGTTGGGCTGTGAAAAGATTTCAATGCAGACTTTGCTATGTGGGTCTTAAGAAATACAAGGGCCTCAACCCAACAACGAAGGACAGTTTAAATATACGACCGGAATCTTCTTATATGAGCGCCTTGTACAAGTTTTTGGTCGATAATGGTAAAACGAAAAGAAAGAGCATAACCAAGAACGAAAAACAACTAATAACGAAAATGACAAAAAGATCAAAATAAAGAACGGAAAAGAAAATAAAGAACATAACCAGAGAGAAAGACTAAGAAAGAACACATCGAAGAATGAAAAGGAAAAGAAAACATAGGCCTAACTAACAATGAAAACAACTAAGAACGAAAATGACTAAGAAAGTACAAAATAAAAACCCAAATGAAAAGAAAGAACATAACTAATAACGAAAACAACCAAGAACGAAAACGACAAAATGAATAAAACAAAGAACGGAAAAGAAAATAAAGAACATAACCAGAAAGAAAACGACTAACAACGAAAACGACTAAAAACACAAGATAGAACGAAAAGGAAAAGAAAAAAACCAGAACTAACAACGAAAACTACTAAGAATGAAAACGACTAAGACGGAACAAAATAAAACGACAAAAAACATAACAAAGAACGAAAACAACTAAGAACGAAAGGACTATCAAATAAAAAAGCAAAGAACGAAGCGAGAATAAAGAACATAGCTAAGAACGAAGCTAGTGCAAACAACTAAGAGAAAAAGAACAAATCAAAGAACAAAAACGAAAATAAAGTACATAACTAAGAACGAAAACAACTAAGAACGAAAACTACTGAGAAAGAACAAAAAACGAAAAAGAACAAAAATGAAAACGAAAAGAAAAAACGAAACAAAGAACGATCAAAAAAGAACAAACTAAGAACGAAAAAGATTAAGAACGAAAATGACAAAAAATGAACAAAACAAAGAACGAAAACGAAAGGAAAGAACACAACTAAAAACGAAAACGAAAAGAAAGAACCCGACTAATAACGTAAACGACTAAGAAAGAACAAACAATGAACGAAAATGAAAAGAAAGAACATAACTAAGAACGAAAACAACTAAGAACGAAAACAACAAAGAAAGGACAAAACACAGAACGAAAACGAACAGAAATAACATAACTAGGAACGAAAACAACCGAGAAGAAAAATGACTAAGAAGAAGCAAAACAAAGAACGAATGTAAACAGAAAAACATAGCTAAAAAACGAAAATGACAAAGAAATTGCAAAACAAAGAATGAAAAGAAATAACATAACAAACAACGAAAGCAATTAAGAACGAAAACGGCTAAGTAGGAAAAAAACGAAAACCAAAAGATACAACACAACTAAGAGCAAAAACAACTATGAAAGATAGCGACAAAGAACAAAACACAACGATAACGAGAATAAAGCACATAACTGAAAACGACTAAGAAAGAACAAAACAAAGAACACAAATGAAAAGAGAGAACAAAACTAAGAACGAATACGACTAAGAATTAAAACGACTAAGAAATGACAAAACAATGAACGAAAACAAAGAGAAAGAACATAACAAAGAACTACAACAACTAAGAACTAGAATGACTTAGAAAGAGCAAAAACAAAGAAAGAAAATGAAAGAAAGAACACAATTAAGAACGAAAACAGCTAAGAACGAAAACGACTAAGAACAAAAGCGATTAAGAACAAACCCCAAACGAAACAAAAAGAAATAACATAACTAAGAACGAAAAACAACTAAGAACGATAACAACTAACTAAGAACCAAACAGCAAAGAACAAAAACAATAAAGAAACAACAAATCAAAGAAAGGAAACGAAAAGTAAGAACACAGCAAAGAACGAAAGCAATTAAGAACAAAAACGACTGAGAAAGAACAAAAGAACGAAAAATAAATAAAAGAGCAAAAGCAAGGAACTAAAATGAAAAGAAAGAACTAAAACTAACTAAGAAAGAAACTGATTAAAAACGAAAACGACTAAAAAATGAACAAAACAAAGAACGAAAACGACTAAGAACGAAAACTACTGCAAGAAAACAAAACAAAGAATGAAAATGAAAAGAAAGAACATACCTAAGAACGAAAACAAAGAGAAGGAGCAAAACAATTACCAAAACCGGAAAAAAGAACGATAAACAACTAAAAACGAAAACAACAAAGAATGAACAAAACAAAGAACGAATGAAAAGAAAAAACATAACTAAGAACGAAAACGAAAAGAAGCAACAAAACAAAGAACGAAAACAAAAGGAAATAACAAAACAAAGAGCGAAAACGAATAAGAACGAAAGCGACTAAGAAAAAAACAGGAAACGAAAGAAAACGAAAAGAATGTAACTAAGAACGATAGCGACTTCGAAATGACCAGGACACACTTTCTGAAATCATATTTAATGGTACACAAACCAACCAAGAACTAATAAACTACCGGTACCAAATTCAAGAAACCATGTGTAGTAATGTTGTTTTATACTATCAAATCATGTTGTTTTTAGGTTTTACTATAATGTGTTCAAATAATAGGACCGAACATATTGAAATTTTACAGTTTAAAATTTGAAGGATACCATGGTGAGAAGCCATTCAGTTGTACAAAAGTAGTAGCCTATTTGTACAAATATTAGCAGTAAGTTATTCTCATTTTAGCAGGATTGTGTCAAATCAAATCAAATCATTTTATTTGGCAACCAAATAATCAAGAAAACAAGAACAAATCGAATCAAGCATCAAAGAGAACAGAGTTAACAAATATAAAAAAGCAATACTTAACTAATGATGCTAAAAGTTAGAATTTGATTGCACAGGGGACCCAAAAGGGTCTTGCAACCCCGCTAGGCGAGTCCCCTGGGCGGTAGCATCAAGATGATGATGGCCATTGAGTTGCCATAGAGTGGTTCTGACATAGATTATGAGTCAAAATAACCACGGAAAAAATAAACAACAAACACCTTAACTAAAGCACAGTTACACAATCGATGATCAAAGAGCCTGTTGTATGAGGTTTAGGCACGGAGGTCATTGGATGGTCGAGAAATACACAAGTACATGTAGTAGGGATTTATAATCTAATTTAGGTCGCCACCAAATTTACTCAATGTGGGAGATAGGATAAATTAGTCACAACGTGCCGGGATAATTCAACAGTTAATATCGAGTATCAGGGAACGCAAACGTAACTTAAAAAGACAAAGACTAGGCAGCTGTCTAATGGAAATAGGAATCACATTCCATGTTTGAACTCCACTGTATTTAACAGAGAAGCGTCGAGTGTTTGTGTGGGCATGGGGCAAATGGTAAGAATGGTATGGTATGAATGCACCTCAGTAGTATGGATAAAAAAATTCTTAAACACAGGAGGTAATAGGCTATGGAAATATTTAAACATGAATTCACCTATCTGCATCTGTCTAATTTGGTAAACATTGAGAAGGCTGTATTCGTGGAATTTAGATTCAGTCGGAGTTCCATAGGGCAAGTTTGCTATATATCTAATTGCTCGCTTTTGGAGCTCCATTAGACCCAGAAGACTAGATTTATAGGTAGAGGCCCATATTATGTTACAGTATGTGAGGTAAGGGTATATGAGTGAGTAATACAAAGTGAGACGAATTTGAGGAGGCACTAGCTGGGAGGTACGGGATAATATTCCAAGATTTTTAGCGATTTTATTAGATACAGTTTTTATGTGGTCTTTCCAGGTTAGGTGTTGATCTACATACACTCCTAAAAATTTGGTTGATATTACCTGGGTGAGTGGGACCCCTTCAATGCACACCCCCAGGTTTCCTGTATGACAACTCTTTCTATGGGATTTAAAAATTATATAATTAGTTTTATCCAGATTTAACGACAGTTTATTAGCATGGAACCATTCGGCTACATTTTTCAATTCAAAGTTGACGTCATTAAATAGAGTTTCAAGAGATGAGCTGGAGTAAAATACATTAGTGTCATCAGCGAAGAGTATAAAGTACAACAGAGAAGATGCATTGGGGAGATCATTGACATAGATCAGGAACAGCAAAGGACCGAGAATTGACCCCTGGGGTACTCCAAAATTAATTTTCCGAAGGTTAGATAGAGCACCATTGCAGGAAACCAATTGGGATCGATTAGTAAAATAATTTGAGAACCAATTTAATTGGGTGCCCCGGATCCCATAAGTGCTTAGTTTTTTTAGTAAGATATCATGATTAACAGTGTCAAATGCTTTTGCCAGGTCGAAAAAGATTCCTATTGCGTACTGGTTATTTTCAATTGCATTGGAGATTTTGTCTTGCATGCTCATTAGGGGCATGTAGGTAGAGTGCCCGGATTGGAAACCATGTTGAGAAGGGAAGAGAACATTTCCCTTAGAAAAGAAATTATTTAGACGTTCATACATAGCTTTTTCAAAAAATTTTGAGAAAAATGGTAGTACTGAAATAGGTCTATAGTTTGTTACATCGTCTTTAATCCCTTTTTTATAAACTGGAACCACTTTGGCAATTTTTAAAGAATGGGGAACTATCCCAGTGCTAAAAGAACAGTTTATTATACCTGATAAAAGATGGGCAACAGCGGGTAGCGAGTAAAGTGCAATACCAGGATCAATATCATCAACTCCTTTGCCGTGTGAGCAATTAATGGAGTGCCCAAGTTGGATAATTTCCTCTGGGGAAGTTTCACTGAGTCCAAATGATTCAATAAGTAATGAAGGCATAAATTTTTCAAAGGAGGTCGTGGCATTGGGGAGTTTAGCTGCAAGTGTCTGGGCTATCTCTGTGAAGTATGAATTAAATTTGTTTGCCATGGACCCAGGGTCAGAAATCTTCACCCCATCGACTGTTAAAGATAAGACATTTTTATCTATGTTATCGTTTGTACCCATAAGAGTTCGCAAGAGGCTCCAGGTTTTCTTCAAATTATTGCTATGCTTACAGAATTCTGAGGCATAATAATTTTTCTCAGCTTGAATTCTCAATGATTTAAATTTGTTTCTATAAGAAACAAACTTGAGCTTATTACTATCATTTGGGCTTTTTATAAACTTCAGATATAGCGCAGATTTTTTCCTACAGGATTTGAGGAGACCCTTTGTCATCCAAGGTTTTTTGGGAGTGGAATTTTGTCCGTACTTATTTTTATCATATATTATAATAGTAAATAATAACATTATAACCATTAAGCATATAAAAAAAGGAAAGGAGATGAGTGCCTCGCCAATGGGCCATTGGGCCTGCGGCCCAGAGAGGACTTTAACTTTTAACTTTTAAGCATATAATAATAAATAGTATTACAGTATATTATAACAGTTCACGTAATACGATGATGTAAACAGCAACTAAAACTATTATCATTTTGTCAAATTTTCTGGAGGGAATGTCATATCTGATTTTAGTTGTGCAAAAATAGTGTTTATACAAATATATACAGTAAGTTATACTCATTGCAACATGATAGTATCATATATAATAGTAAATAATGTCATTATAATCATATAATAGTAAATAACATCACGGTATATTATAACACTTCATATAAAACAATGATGAAAATAGTAACTAAAAACCAATATCATTTTGTCAAATTTTTCGGGGGGGGGGAAATGTCAATCCTGGGGGGGGACTCCCCGCCAGAGACGTCTAGATTAAACACTGACGAATATCGTCCGGTTCGAAGATGCAGGCTGAGCTTTCTTTTCATTCGCAATGTGCTTCTTCATTTCGGCAACTTTTGTCTCCACATGCCTTGCCACGGAAAGTCGCTTTCCTTTGTAAACCACTGATTCCTCATATATCAAAACATCGGCAGCTGTTAAAACAACACCAGATAAGCAAAAATACAAAAATGTGGAAACTATTAATAATTGCCAACCTTAAAAGTGAAACCATCTGATAGTCGTGTGAACTGGAACGATTACAATATTGAATTCCACAAGTACCAGGCACGCCTAGGTCTATCGAATTTCAAAACTGCAATAGGCTTCAGTGGCACCCCGTCATAATAGCCCGATCAAAATAGCCCCGTCAAAACAGCCCCGTCATAATCGCCCAACGACAAAACAGCCCCGTCATAATCGCCCAACGACAAAACAGCCCCGTCATAATCGCCCAACGACAAAACAGCCCCGTCATAATCGCCCAACGACAAAACAGCCCCGTCATAATCGCCCAGCGACAAAACAGCCCCGTCAAAATAGCCCCGTCAGAACAGCCCGGGGCTATTTTGTCGGGGACCGAAAAACTCGCGGAATAGCATGATTTTTGTTTTAAAAAATAGACCGACGAAATTAATGTCTTTATAAGGAAGCCGAATTGGTGAAAATAATGCTTGTAAAGTTTATGATGACTTCCGGAAATGATCGCGTTGGTAAACGAACTTCGCGTTTTATCATACATCCAGCTAGCCTACTATTTAAAATATAAATACCTTCATCCCGCTTCCATTTCTTAAGCGTTTTATCAATCATCCAGCTTCTATTTAAGATCTATAAAACCTTCATCCAGTTTCCATTTCTCAAGCGTTTGATCATCCATCCAGCTTCTATTTAAAATATAAATACCTTCATCCCGCTTCCATTTCTTAAGCGTTTTTATCATTCATCCAGCTTCTATTTAAAATCTATAAAACCTTCAAAACCTTCATCCAGCTTCGATTTCTCAAGCGTTTGATCATCCATCCAGCTTCTATTTAAAATATAAATACTTTCATCCCGCTTCCATTTCTTACGCGTTTTATCATTCATCCAGCTTCTATTTAAGATCTATAAAACCTTAAAAACCTTCATCCAGCTTCGATTTCTCAAGCGTTTGATCATCCATCCAGCTTCTATTTAAAATATAAATACTTTCATCCCGCTTCCATTTCTTAAGCGTTTTATCATTCATCCAGCTTCTATTTAAGATCTATAAAACCTTAAAAACCTTCATCCAGCTTCCATTTCTTAAGCGTTTGATCATCTATCCGGCTTCTATTTAGGATCTATAAAACCTTCATCCAGCTTCGAATAATTATTAGGTCCTATTAAGAAAAACCTTGATCCAGATAAAACGGTTCAGAAATGGAAGCTGGATGAAGGTTTTATAGATCTTAAATAGAAGGTGGATGAATGATAAAACGCTTAAGAAATGGAAGCTGGATGAATGTTTTTTTATATCTGAAATAGTTGTCCGTGTCGTCTATGACTGGACTATTTTCGCGGAACTGTTTACACGGGCTGTTTTGACGGGGCTATTTTGACGGGGCCATTTTGTCGGGAACTGAATTTTTCTGGGCTGTTTTGTCGTTGGGCGATTATGACGGGGCTATTTTGTCGTTGGGCGATTATGACGGGGCTGTTTTGACGGTGCTGTTTTGACGGGGCTATTATAACGGGTCACCGGCTTCAGTAGGCTTACATGCCATTGTAATTTCTCATGCAGCCAAAGAAAGTACAAAGAAGGACCCATTCACAAGCAGCCAGCTAACAGGAGCGTTAGGAAAGAAAGGTCGGATTCGATTCCAGGTCAATATACAACGTTCTGTAGGCAGATATAATTAATAATATTATAGTCAGATAGCAGATGGCGCTTTGATTCAAAGTGACGAGGTCACGAAATATATAATTTATAATATATATTTAAAAATTAAAACGCTGTTTATATATACAGCGTTATGTATATATATATAATATAATATGTATATATATATATATATATATATATATATATACAGCGTGGGCCAGGAAAACAGAACCGACTTTGCATGCACAATTATTATAACAGCGCCCAATTTTTTAAAATTCATTTATAATACTTAATGCATCAAATGAAAGATAATTCACATCAGTAAGCTTATAAGCTTTTATTTTATTTTTTATTTTTAACGAGATGTTTTGAACAAACCCTAGTTCATCGATCTCTACCATATATTGCTGTCATCGGTGACGCAATATGTCGTCGTTGACACAGGATGATCCAAAGTTTGCAAATTGATAAGGGATTTAATTAGTCTCAAACAATAAAGAGTTTCGTAGCAGAGGATAGAATAAAAATACATTGAATCATCTTTCAACAGGACGGTGCAACTGCTCACCGATTACGTCACACTGTCGCCTATTTGACTGAAAACGCACCCTAGTTCATCGGTCTCGACATTTGATTCCATTTATAGTCCAGACCTTAAGCCTGTGGATTATTCGATCTGGGGAAATTATTTGCAGCAACTCGTCTATCGATAAAACATCAGTAAATTCACCATCTTAAAAAGTCATCGTTAACTACTGTAGTGAGATATCAGTCAGCAATCAGCATGCTTTCAAAATCATTCAAACCTTCAAACGCATTATTATGGAACCCATCTTCAACTACCGGTAGCCCAGTTAGCTGCCTTGGTAAGAGAGTTGGCGGCCGCGCGTCTGTGAAAGAGAGCGTGCGGGCCGTGGTTCGATTCCCGAAGGTGGCTATTTCAGAGATTCAAAATCTCGGGCTAGCACGGTTCGTCCACGGGGACCTAAATGGCGTGGCGTCCATTCAAACGGGCGAGCGGTGGTGAAGGATCTCACACTCAGGGTCGAGGCCATAGACAGCCGCTATCAGTAGTGTAGTCCTAAAAAATGAAGTGGGGGAACGCTCTTTATAATAATAATATTATTAGTAGTATTATTAGTAATATTCCATTATCCCTGGAAAAAAGTGAGGGAACGGCGTTCCCCCGCGTTCCCCCCTACTACACCACTGGCCGCTATTCAAAAATCCGATTACATTTACGTTTTACTTTACCTATTATATTTATAAGTGCCTTCTTAAGCAAAATGCGCTCACGGTTCCGTTTAGCAACATGCCCACCTACAAGAGGTTGAATGACTTAAAAAGACCAGATGGCCTGGTAATTGATGCATTATCTTCTATGCAAAATGTAGGCCTATGTACAACGTCTCCATCTCACACTGTCACAGCACGTTTTACACGTACCAACTGAATCTGTGAATGTGGCGACTGCGGTGTTGCTATTCTGATCGTGATCGATACTTTCGACATCACCACAACCGCAATTGTTCTCCAAAAGCATCGTTAGCATCTCCGTTGTCATATCAGGTGGAATATTGCTGACATCAACCATTCTGCTGGAAACTGACGATACCTCGTCTGGTTTTGCACTATCATTTGGCTCTTCTGCAGCCGTGCTAATGACTAACTGGTTGTATTTGTAAATCAGAAACTCTTTCTGGACGAGTGCCTTGGCAACTGAA
Organism: Lumbricus rubellus; assembly: GCA_945859605.1. Lineage (NCBI taxonomy): Eukaryota > Metazoa > Annelida > Clitellata > Crassiclitellata > Lumbricidae > Lumbricus > Lumbricus rubellus. The sequence goes on along the minus strand of OX243812.1, from coordinate 25,817,035 downwards.
ATAAACACATTTCATTCCAGTTTTAATAAATTTAATCTAACCCCGTAACAGGCTGGCATGATAATTACTAATAAAAAAAAAAATTTTGCGGTTCACAGAATGTTCCTTTGGATTTTTAATTTTACCACTGATTATATGCATTGTTTACTTTAAACTGTTCTTGCTGGAATATTGGTGAACAATAAAGTGTATTTGATTGTTTGACCATAGAACTTCTACAATGTCTTTATACTAATAAATTAGGCATCAGCTGATGGTTCTCCAAAACAGATCTGCAATAAGAGGTCATTTCCAAGAGTCAATTCGATGACAAAGAAAGAGTAGACTATTCAAAGACATCACCTATTCATAATGGAAGAAGAATTAACTGCATCATAATCTCTTTAGTCAATCAATTAGATTAGATTAAATAACATTACACATAAATTCATTAAATTTCTACAGCATGCTATGATAAAAAAACTTGAAGATAACCACCTTCTGGGTCCTTGAATGTAATCACTGCAGTTCCTTGTCGTTCATCATAAACAACGTTCTCAGTTTCACCTCCTCCCTTCCGTTTGTTCTCAAACAACATCACCAAAATCTGCTCTGTCATGTCCGCTGGGATGTTGCTAACTTTAATCGCCTGACCAGCAGTCAAGGGTATAGATTCCGTCTGATTGGAAGGAATGTTGTTTCGCTTCCTGGCAACCATTCTGCAGGAAACTGACGACGCTTCGTCTTCTTTTGAGCCGTCGATTGGTCCGTCTGTAGCCATGGTAACGGTTGATGGGACGCCTTTGTAAATCAGTAAAAAAAGTAGCTCATGTCATAGGTTGCTAGGCAACCTTCCAAGAAAGTTAAGCAACCACTCTGAAACTTTATGCACCATTGAAGCTCGGTAGACGGTAAGGTCACCCTGTATAGTAGAGCCAAGGGATTTGAGGTCTGTAGTGACAAGGTTAAAACGGATAACTTTGCAAGATAAAATGGACCTCAGCAATCACGCATGTGGATCAAGGTATTAAGCTCGTCCCATGTTTAAATTGGTAGTTCCAGCTCGAATCTGACTGTTTACCAAGCAAATCAGTCACGAAGGTGAAGAATATGTCCCTAGCCCAGATTAGTTCGCGTTAAGATTCAAACGTAAATAAATTGTCGAACAATTTCTGCACGCAATCAACTATTTTTGAAAACTACAACAACGGGAATAGGCCATAGATAGCAAACATGGCCGTAGGGCCTACATGCTATACCCCGCAGTCGATCGAGTCGTGGGCTACGATCGACTCGGCTCGCGCGACGATCGACTTCGTCGACTTGCCGACCTTTCGACGACTCGATCGACTTGGCTCGCGCGACGATCGACTCGATCGACTTCGTCGACCTTTTGACGACTCGATCGACTTGGGTCGGCCGACGATCGACTTCGTCGACTTGGCCTAGTTTTGTCTCTTGCTCACCTCTGCAGTTATATGACCTCAAAATGAAATCATACAATAGTAGATCTGTGTCATAATCTGTTTGACATCACAATACTCCCAATTTCATATTCTCAATGAATTTATAGTAGACTAGCTGTACCCAGCCACGCGTTGCTGTGGCAGAAAAGACCTCCCCCTCCCCCTCCCCCTTCCCCTCCCCCTCCCCCTCCCACTCCCCCTCCCCCTCCCCCTCCCCCTCCCCCTTCCCCCTCCCCTTTCCCCCTCCCCCTCCCCCTCCTCCTCCTCCTTCCCCTCCCCCTCCCCCTCCCCCTCCCCCTTCCCCTCCCCCCTCCCCCTCCCCCTCCCCCTTCCCTTTCCCCCACCCCCTCCCCCTCCCCCTTCTCTTTCCCCCACCCCCTCCCCCTCCCCCTACCCCTCCCCCTACCCCTCCCCCTCCCTCTCCCCCTCCCCCTCCCCCTTCCCCTCCCGTCCTTTACTGACAGCGGATATAGCCCAAGAATGTTAGAAGGCCGCTTAGAATGTTAGAGGCCGCTTTCGTAATATTCGATTCGCTTATGACGTCACGGGACGCAACCTCATTGATGTATCGTCACTGTGTTTTACGGGTGAAGACAATTCTGAAATTTTCAAGCGCGTGGTTTGGTTGAATTTACAAATGGCGCACGAACGGATTGCAAAGTTCACTTTTTGTGGAAAAGGTTGCGTTTTTTCGTGGAAAAGAAATCCTAAGACACGGTGCTATTAGAATGGAAGGTTTTGGTAAATTTTAACAAAAATCGGAGCGTGAGTTTCGGCGTGATTGCGTGATAAACTATTGGAAAGTTTCATTTTTATTTATATAGATTTGTACTGTAATCGTAGTGACATCACAATATACCTCTTTTAGATTCTGTAAATGAACTTCAATGATTATCACGGTAGATCTGTGTAATAATCGAAGTTAGTTACAATAGGCCTAGTTTATTCTCAAAGTGAACTTCTTTAATAGTAGATCTGTATCATGATCTAAGTGACGTCACAATGGGCCTAGTTTTATATTCTCAAACTGAACGTACAATAATAGCTGTATCATAATCAGAGCGATGTTGTGTTTAAACAGCCTCAGTTTGTATTATAAATTAAAGTGAAGTAATAAATTATTACAGCAGATCTGTATTACAATCGAAATGACGCCACAATAGACAGCCTATTTTTTTCGTTTTCTCAGTGAAATCATATTAATAGTAGGCCTAGAATTGTATCATAATCGGTGACGTCATAAAAGGCCCCGTTTTATATTCAAAAATGAATATAATATACTGGTAGATCTGTATAATAATCGAAGCGACGTCACAATAGGCCTTGTATATGTTCTCAAAATGCACTACTATAATAGGCCCTGTACATTTGTATCATAGATTCATAATCGAAGTGACGTCACAATAGTCCTTATTTATATTCTCAAAATGCACTTATATGATAGTACATTTTGTATCATAATCGAAGTGACGTCAAAATAGGCCTAGTTATTTTAATTCTCGAAGTGAACTTATAATAATTATAATAGTAACATTGTACCATAATCAGAGTGACGTTACAATAATCATAGGCGGCCTAGTTTTGTATTATCAAAATTAATGAAATTATATGATAGTATATCTGTATCCAGTGGCGTCTAACCCCCCCACTTGGCGTGGGAGAACAAACCCCCCCACTTTGGCCGACTTGTATTTCTAATACACGGTTCTTCAGAAGGCACACAAAACTGTACATTAATAGGGAATATATGTATATAATTATATATGTAATATATATATATATATATATATATATATATATATATATATATAATGAGCAGATCATGATAAAAGTGATTATAAGCAAAGAAAATCAAATATCTTAATTATAAAATAAAAAATCTATTAATTCGCAAGTTTACATCATTTACAATTTATTGGCTTGGTGGCATAATTTAATTTTTTTCCAACAGACAGACTAAAGGTCCTATTCTACAGATGAGTCTAGTGACCATTAGGCTACACACAGTTTTATTCTGATTTCAGTCTTGAGTAGTAATGCAGATTTGTAACTACCAAGTTGTGGCCTATAAATATCTTAACGTTTGGCATAGGTGCCAACATAAATTTTTGCAGGAAAAAGACAGATCCTTCTGCTAAAAAATTATAGGTGCCTACATCATTAACCATAGATCACCATTAGCATACTTAATTTTGGGGGAAGTGGGTTGTAAAACCTACAGCATAGCAACAAAATTGCAATCATCCCAAATGTTTACATTTTCAGCTTGTACTCACACAACTGTTTTAAGTGACGGTGCTGCCATAGCAGGTCATGGGCAGGTCATAATGACCTGCCCATTCAGCTCTTGACCTGGGCAAAACTTCTTGGAATTTTAATGTAGGCTATTCCTTGCATATTATATTTCATAACAGAACAGGGTCAGGGCTTAAAGAAATTTTAATTTGAACAAAAGTCACGTCAATGCGCTGTGCTCGGGCTTCGGCCTACCTGCAACTAAATAATCAAACAAATTTAGATTAGCAGAGAATTGTGCAGTTCTAATTAATTATTGTTATGACTCACCCGCGGAGAAATTTCATGTTTCTGGTACCTCCGAATAGGCTATTGTGCCTAATAGTAAAAACCTAATGTCCGAAGTCTCCCCACGGATTGTCTGCAGGCTATTATATCCCTCTGGCTGGCTGTCAAGAATTTTCCGTTGATGTGCATGCTTAATTATTGCATCTCTCGGCGAGAAACAATGAAAGTTCCTAGTCTATGGCATAATAAGGAATATCCGAATATCACCTTCAGAAACCAGTTGCCCCTTAAACTCCAGAGTGCATCATTCTCTAAAACTGGAAGGCTCGTGTTTACATCTTACATGTACATTAATTTGAGCTGATCTCCTACAGAGCTTGCCGGGTATCTAATTCGAATCATCTGTAGTAACGTCATTAGCTTCACAAAAGGAACCACTGACCGAAGACTGGGGTATACAAGCAAGTCAAGCACAGCAAGACGCCTATGCTGTCTAATGACCCTTGGCCATCCTGGTCATTTGTGGACTTTATCACCTGCCACCCAAGATCATTCCAATCTTGCCTGCCACCGCTCGGCTGGACTTCGTCAGTAGGCCTAGGTGTGACCTGAAGCGATAAGAGGTCCACCTCAATCTATGTGTTCCACCAGGGTCGTAAATGCAGGGGTGGGAAAGGAGAGAATTTCCCACAGTTTCTCTCAGCTGTGTCACAAAGCATAGGGTCGGCAAGCTACATTGCTCGAATCGAATCGTGAATACTTGAAAACTTGCCCTCTGTGATCAAAGGCTACACGAGGTGTAAATGATTGTGTCCATTGAATCTCGTCTTCATTAATACAAAGTGGGAGGAATTTATGATGTGACATATAAATATATATAATTATATATATATACATATTTATAGCATACAATACATACATGTAAACTCAAAATGGGCAAGCTCCTAAATACCTTTGTGGCTTGATGCACAAACCCCTCTCCGCAGCCCCTTCCCGCCCTAATCGGTCTGCTGATCGACTTTGATCTCCCAAGCCTACTATAATTATGGCCAAACACCGAGCCTTTGACATTGTGTATACCCTTCTATGTTCATTCATTCATTCATTCATTCATTCCGAAAACTTATATAGCGCCTCTTCAAGAAGTCTACTCAGAGGCGCTCCCAGCCCAGCCACGGCTAAAAAAATAGGTCTTAAGTAACTTGTAGAAGGCAGGCAAATTATTCCGAGGTAGCGAGCGTAGCGCAAGCGGGAGCCCATTCCATGTGGACGGGCCAACAACCGAGAAGGCTCTACGCTGCCTGGTAGCACAGCGGGTTCGAGGGACCAGCAGCTCCCCATTGGCCGAAGAGCGTAAAGCTCGACGGGAGGCTATGTCGGAGACAGGGCGACAAAGATCAGATAAGTAGGATGGAGCACAGCCAGTGAGGCACCGCCAGACAAGCGCTGCTATTCTGTATGAGATGCGCTGCGAGACAGGAAGCCAGTGCAGAACATCACGCATGTAGGCAGAGACCGGGGAAAATTTTGGAATATGACCAATAAGCCGAGCAGCAGAGCGCATGACCCGGTCAAGACGCCCTATTAAGCTAGATGGGTGACCAACAAGAACTGAGCAGCAATGATCAATTCTGCTGGTTACAAACGCGTGAACAAGGACCACAGCAGCATCGTGAGATAGAGACCGCAGGACAACACGCAACTGGTGGAGCTGATAATGTGGAATGATATGTGGAATGACCTCTCTTTCTATCCGTATTAACATCTCATTGTGGGTAACTCCTTCAGCACTTCTCTGTTTGAAGTCTTTCTTATTTCCTGGGGGCTGATAGGGCCTCTGAATAGCTAGTACGGTAAGAGGCGCTTTACAACTTCTCAAACACAATACAACACATAACCTTCATTATTCATGCCTACATAACAAGTAGGCCTATAAGTATATGGGCAAATCATATTGGGAGTGTGGGCTCTCTGATGTGAGGAGAAATACTCATATCAGTTCATCTCAAGACCACATTATAGGCCTACAGCATGGTTGTTTACCTGTGTTCCTGACATAAAAGGCTATGTCCAGTAATGCAAGCCAGCAATTAACACTAACCTATGGTGTCACTGAATTCAATGGTGGGCTCCTTGAGGGAGGCATACTAGGCCCAATTCCAAACTAGGAAATTTCCTTCCCCACATCTGGAAACAGATTTACGACCCTCTGTTCCACCACTGATGTCCCATTGAGTTGGCAATTACTTCAAACGAATCTTGGATTCTTGGTCCGAAATAATACATTAGAAATCGACAACCCCCCCAGTTTACGTCCAAAACCGTCAAACCCCCCCATTTCTGGAAACCGTGGGAGAACGTTCTCCCAACCCCCCCATTGGTAGACGCCACTGTCTGTATCCTGATCAAATAGGCGTCACAATGGGCCTAATTTCGTTTTTTAAATGAGCTTATTTGATTGTAGAATTGTATCATAATCGAAGTGACGTCATAAAAGGCCCCGTTTTACATTCTCAAAATTAACATCAACATGTATACACCATATACAGGCCTTTAATATGCTCATGTATCATGCTCAATGCTCATTCCAAGGGGGAAGCCGGCTATGCCTCTACCACATTCAAAGATCTGCATAGGACGTGCAACAGGTTTCAAGAAGCTGTAAATCAATGCAATGGCCAATGGGAACAAGAAGGTGAGGGAGAAAGCAGCACATGACTAAAAAGTCATAAGATTTCAAATCACCGGAGTTGCCACGGGTTTTAGATGTTTTTGGGCGAAAGACTAAAATAAGGATTTGTTCGGTGGAAGAACAACACAATAATTTTTCCGCCCAAGGTCAACATTTTTGCCACTTACAAAATTTCTGTATCCGCCTCTGTATTCGTTCAACTCACATCTAAAACGTACGTCTATAATAGTCAACTTTCACAGTTCCACTAACATGAAATCGCCAGCTGCCAAAAGGTTCATTAGCTGCACCCGTGAGCAAAAACTGAATTACGTCATTATATCATGTAGGTCACTTTGAGACTTTAAGAAATAATGAGCCTAAGTAAAATATTTCTAAATTACTTAATATTAACTTGTGACTGACTTGGCAAGACTCACGATCGACTCGACTTGCAAGACGACGATTTTTCGATCGACTCGACTTGGCAAGACTCACGATCGACTCGACTTGCAAGTCGATCGAGTCGACGATTTTTCGATCGACTTGGCCGAGTTACGATCGACTCGATCGATCGACTCGATCGACTGCGGGGTATACTACATGCCCAGCATGTCTAATTTTATTCTATGTAAATGGATGAAACGTGATTTGATTATCTATCGTCTTAGCGTTCCAAATTATTCGTCCGATACATCACAATTATTTTTTTTTATACTTCTTCTTTTCCTTCTGGCTAGGATTAATCCTTCGCTAAGGAGGGGTCAGCCACTCGGATTCTTTGTCTCCATGTTGTTCTGTCTCCAGCGTCTTCCTTTTTAAGATCAAGCAGTTCCATGTCCTGTTGGATCATGTCCCTCCATCTCTTCTTCTGCCGTCCACGGCTGCGGCGTCCTTGTACTTCTGCACGCATGATTCTTTTGATGCTACCGCTCTCATCCGATCGCTCCACATGACCATACCACCGCAATCTGGCCTCTCGAATTTTATCAGTTATACAGGCTACTCCAACTGCTCTTCGTATGTTTTCGTTAGACTCTAATTAGCTTTATACTTTGGCACTAATTCTTTCGGTCCAGCTTCTACTTAGACAAGAAGTCGTCTCCTCTACCCAGCTTCTATTTGAGCAACACTTATTGTTTTATCAATCTAACTTTTATCGAGATAACAATAATTTTTCATTAATCCAGCTCAACTTTAAGCAAAAACCTTTTCAGTGATCCCACTTCTACTTAAGTAAACATTATCATCGTTAAAAACGACAGGTCAATTTCTTAGAACTCTAAAGCGATAGATTACTTAAAAATTAATAGCAGGGCTTATCAACGGAATCGCATGACAGATGACACACACTGAACGATTGATGTGAATGCCACGGAAAGTATAATACAAACCAGAAGATTGTTTTTTGTGAGGAGTGCTAATGTTAAAGGTGGATTCGCAGGTAGCCTCGCAACTAGATACTTTTGAATTTATTTAGTGAATGAAGTTCAATTACAAAAAAATTCGTACCTTCACTTTTTTCAATTTATTTAATGAATGAATTTCAATTGCACTTGTTTCTTACCTTCACTTTCAATTTTAAACTTCGTAATTCGATCTAGTGACTCGTTGACTGTCAAATCGCCCACTGCATTGTTAGAATTGCAATGTTTCAAGAGGTTTTCGTAGCTTGAAGGTCGGAAAGCAACTGTATCACAGCGAAATGGCTCTCCACTGCAGTTTGCTGGAAGTTTTTCCAATTCATTTGCTCTCAAATGCATTTGATCGGCAGCTCTGCAAATATCAACAGGTGATCCTCGGGAAAGGAGTTCATCAGAATATCTGGTGTAGCTGTCAATCATTACTCTGAACCTGTCAATGTCCTGCTTTGTTATTTCAACGGACTTTAGGTTTTTCTCTGCCACTATTTTTAAATTCTGAAGCAATATTTCTGTGTGTTCGTCAATTAACCGTTTCAGTTTAGTCCCAGTGTCGCGAATCGATGTTTCAGATGTCGAAATCTCTTTTAGAAATTCCTTCTTATATACATCTATGTTATTCCCAACTTCTTCACATTCTGGAAGTCTGTTGATCACTTTTTTCAGGTCTTCTTTCAGTCGCTCGGTAAAACCTCCAGCAGCTTTTTCAACATTTATACATCTGTGAGACTGGTGACTCTCAACACAACAGATTAAACAGATGGCGGTTCTATGTTCAGTGCAGTACATCTTTATGAGCTCTTTAGGATGCTGTTCACAGTAACTATTGCGCAAATTAAATTCTTGGGCGCTTAATTTACTTCCAAGTTCAACAACTTGGTGGCTTTGGCTAAATTTTGTCTTCTTGTGAGATTTGCTGCAGCGCTCGCACAGAATTTGTTCACAATCGATGCAATACAATTTACCAACCTGTTCTTCCCCTTCAGGACAAATATTGCACAAAGATTCAGTCACAGGTGCCAATGACATTTTTCCAATCTCCACAATGTTTCCAATGAAGAAATTATTTGGCAAGTTGCATAGACCTCCGTTTGGAATTGCAAATTCATTTCTACAAATTGGACAAGTAATCGGATCTTCAGGTTGCTTGTCTTTCCCGTAGGTTTCCAAACAACGCAAACAGAAGGTGTGAACACATGGAAGAATTTTTGGATTTGTGAAGATTTCCATGCAAATTGAGCATTCCGTCATGTCACCAATTTTATCTTGAACTGAGCTTTGTCGACTCTTAGCCATCTCAGAAACTACAATAAGCAAAAGTGAATCAGTCGAAGTAGAGCGTCAGAGTGACAGAGTTCTATTTAAAATAGCCTAATCCGTCATCGGGAAGATGCAAATGAAATTTATATTAAATAAAGTGTGCAGTTAATAGACCTGTATATATATATATATATATATATATATATATATATATATATATATATATATATATATATATGGTATGTATCTGGGTTCAGAACCTCTGTAATAGTCTGTTATAAGGTCGTTGATGTAGACCTATGCCAAAAAAATGAATAAACAAACTGTTGAGTCAACAAATACACCATCCGCCAATGCCATAGCCCATTTCTCGCTCAGCAGTCCCGAAAAGTCGTCATGTTATGGCCGTGATTTTCTCCGTTCTGATCAGGCTACTTTGCCTACTTTTGCTTTCGATTTTCAATGTTTAGGCCTTCGACAGACAGTCGAAATGCTTCAAAATCTGCGTGCCTGCATTGAGTTCTTAGGTTGCCTAATAAGCCGGTATAGCAGACGGTAACGATTATTAGCAAAGCTTACCGCGATAGCCTACTTTTCGATGCATGCAGAATATCGCCTGTAATTAAAAGTTGTACACCAAAACACAACCAATGTAGATCCTCTGCGCGTAGGCCTAAATTTCATGGGCCCACACCGAAGCGTTGTGCATAGGCTAATTATAGAAATCGTATGTCACGTGTGCACACTGAGAATGCGCTTCTGCTACTGCAAGGACAATAAATTATCCTTGCTGCCATTGATATGTATTATATGGCTGGATTGGAACAGCTTCGTATAGTGGTCCATGGCCGACGGCGAATCACACGTGACTTCCTGTAAGGGGGACGCGGCCTTGGTCCTATGTAAACCCATGTTAAATTCGTCAACTTTAAAGGCTATTTTCAAGAAATCTGGTCAGTGGCCGCTAAATACAATTGGGTTGATTGTTTTGTATGTCACTCAACTCAAAAACCCTCGGCTGGTTTTAAACAATTTTGTATCATCGCTGAGAAATTTGCGTTTTAAACCGAAGAGTGTGCCGCCTATCCTTTACTATGGTTTGCCTCTAGAAATTCTGGGACTTGCCCCAGAGAATCCTGGGACTTGCCCCAGAGAATCCTGGGAGTTGCTATTGGCTTTGCGTCAAAGAATCATGGGATATCCATGAGTGAGCGATAATCCGTACTTTCATAGGCCAGTTCCAATCCAGTAACTATTTAGTACATATCAATGCTTGCTGCTACTGTAAGCTTTTTATGGGACGTCGTCAGTGATGCCACAGCTGGGTTTTTTCCACTAGATCTGGGTTTTTTGGCCTTCGTCTGGGTTTCTGGGTTTTTTCGGGGAAAATCTGGGTTTATTTTGGTGAGTTGACAATATCTATCTATCTATCTATCTATCTATCTATCTATCTATCTATCTATCTATCTATCTATCTATCTATCTATGTGATTTGTATAGCGCCTCTTCAAGGGCTCTACTCAGAGGCGCTCCCGACCCAGGCCCGGTCGAAAAGAAATACACATGAATATTCTGTAAAATTCAGTGTAAAAAGGTTGTGATACATAATTTTTCTCACCAATTTTACGTTTAAACTCTCATCATCATCATCAATATCCTTAGGCTCAATGCCCGTAGGAGTCCGACGCCACTCTCTGTCTGAGTCTGTCTCGTGTCATGCTGCCCAGCCTCAACCTGTCCGGTCAGCAGGTCAGCTCCATACCATTAACATCTTGGAGCATCTAGACCACCTTGTCTGATTGAAGAGAATACTGGGAGAGAAGCATGAAGGACAACGTGGGTCAATGCCCGTTGTGTCCCACGCTCTCTCCACCGACTCTCTCCACTGGTCTGTCCTGACCGACCTGTGCATGTCTGCTCCACATCATGACACCTTGAAGCATCTGGGTAGCTATGTCACTTGTGTCGTGGTATTGGCGGATTACAATCGTCTTGGTATTTCACTGCCACAGTATGAGAATTGTGGAAAAATAACTGGGGGGGTTGGCCTATGATAAACTTGAAATTGGGGTATGAAAAACATACTTTAACATGGGGCTCTAAAAATGACTGGGGGGGTTGAACCCCCCCAACCCCCCCGGCAATTCTCACCCTGCACTGCCAGCGTATCGCCACCCATCTGGCAAACCTTCCTCCTTTTGTCCGGGCTCAGGACCGGCACAGGGACGTTGTTGGTTCCCTGTGGCAGAGGATGGATGCAGTTTAACGTTAAACTCTACAATCAAGATATCATGTTGTTAATTCAAAAATAATTTATAACAGAAGAATAGCTCTGGGCAGAAATAAGCCATTTTGACATCTCAATATAGGTCAGGTTACACCACATCTTGTTAAGCCGTATTGACATCTCTAAGAACAAACAAATCAATTGTCGAAGATGTCAGAGACTCGGCAATCATAGGCTATAGACAAAAAGCTGAATCAATTTTATACATGTATTCATGTGCGGATGCGCAGCGAGTCAAGCCTAGGGGCCGTCCATAAAGTATGTCACGCTCGAGGGGGGTCAGGCCATGTGTGACAGTTTGTGACAGGGGGGTCAGGCCATGTGTGACGTCACACATTTATTTATTTATTTATAATTCTTTTTTATATTTTTTTGTAGAATTTAATAGCTTTACAAAATTTTCACACATTTTGTGAAACATTTGAATTAGGGCCTAGTTTTATGTCAAAACTAGCTGTACCCAGCCACGCGTTGCTGTGGCAAAAAAGACTTCCCCCTCCCCTACCCCTCCCCCTCCCCCTCCCCCGTCCCCCTCCCCTCCCCCTCCCCCTCCGCGATGGCGACGCGGATCACGCCATAAAACGCTTGAGCAAGAAGGCCGTAATGAAATGCGAAGGCCGTAATGAAATGCGCTAAAGAAATTTACGGAACAAACATGCCCGAATTGGTATGCAAGGCTTATTGACGGGCGTAGGCTATGTGTTGAAAACGGCGGAATTTGCAAAGTTGCTTTTTTAGCTTAAAAGATTGCGCTTTTTCCCAAAAATCATTCTGCAAACCCGGCCGTGTTGGAACTAAACGTTTTGGTGAAGTTTCGAAAGCAATCAATGAAGAAAGTTCGGAGATCTTTCATCAGGTGCCAAACGCGGTTCATCATCATCATCATCATTATCCTTGGGTTAATAACCCGTAGGTGTCCAACGCACACTTTATCTTTGTCGTCCAAAGTCCGCGGTCCTGCGCAAATCTGCTCAAGCTATAAATGTCTTGGTTACACCACTCTTTGATGTCATCTATCCACTCTCTGTTTGGTCGTCCTCTTCTTCCATTGCCATCCATAATTCCCAGCATCACACTTTTTATCTTCCTGCCGTCTTCCATTCTACATATATGTCCGAATAAACTGAGTTTCCTCCTCATTATTTTCTGCATCAGGTCTTCTTTGATGTTTAGCCTGCTACGAACCTCTTTGTTTGTAACCTTCATTGTCCAATTCAGATGCAATATTCTTCTATAACAATACATTTCGAAGGCCAATATCTTATCTTGATCCGTCTTTTTGATTGTCCATGCCTCACATGCGTATAGTGCCGTGCTGAACACACATGTCATTAGGACGTTCAATTTAGTCCTGTAACTTATTTGCTTGCTGCTCCAGATGGTGTTCAGTCCTGCCATGGCTCCTTTTGCGGTTAGATTTATATATATATAGATAGCATGAAATGCGTATCCCTGAATGGCTAGGAGCGCTAGTAATGCTGCCGCGAAGCCTTGTTAATAATGTATAGCCTTTCGGTGTTGATGTTTAAAAAATATCGAAAGTGTGACGTACTTTGGGGGGGAGGGGGTCAAAAATGGCCAAAAATAGCGTGACGTACTTTATGGACGGCCCCCTACCAGAATTGTCGGAAACGTATAACACGCGTGGCTTCAGTTTTATGAAGTTTTAAAGTTGTGCGAAGTTCCCGGCCAAATTTTCTTAATACATCAACAATCCAACCACATTAATACTCTGCATCAACAATAGACCACTTCCTGGAGGATTGACCTGGCTTACATACATGCTCTGGTTTTTTGTTGCTGGATTAGGCCCTAATGTTTCGCGTTTTTTGCAGCGCCATTCGTAAGTTTTAGAATACGGTGCTAGCTGTCCCAGGTGCTAGGCCTAATTTCCGTGAGACAGAATTCTGATTTTAGCCCATACCTGCATGTAACTGGAAAGAGCTATTTTTCTACAAAACTGAGCATAAAACCATCTACATGTGCTTTTACAGCCTGCCAATGATAATTAATAAACAAGAAGTTTTGGGGCAAAAGAAAACTGCTAGAAATCAAAACTACAAGTTAAATTAGGTTTATTTATAAACTATGACATATTGAACTTCAAAATGCATGTACAGTAAGAATTTCCTGAAAAGTAGGCTAATCATGCAAGGCAATCATAGGCGTAGGAGACGGGGGTCCAGAGGGAGCAAATGCCCCCCCCCCCCCCCAAATTTCGGGCAAGTCTGATTTTTCGGGCAAGCAGACCCGAAAAATAAAGAAAGTTTTAAAATTCGTTTCCTTTTTTAGTTTTCCGGGTCTTCTTGCCCGAAAAATCAGACTTGCCCGAACAAAAAAGGTCGTCAGACCTTTCGGGCAAACGTAACGGAAATTTTTCTTAAGATTTCGGCCGGATGACAAAAAAAATTTCGGGCAAGTCTCATTTTTGCCCCCCCCAACTCTGAAATGCCCCCTACGCCTATGAAGGCAATCATAATTACATACTAAGGGGCCATCCATATAATCACGTACGTAAAATTCTATTTTCATAACCCTGCTGTACCAGGTACACTTTGTGGACCCTCCCACCATGCATACCTCCAACTACCGGTAAGCGTTCTATCCCGCCCATTACAAAAGTTTATTTGCTAAAGTCATCTATAAGTCATTTATTTTACTATAGGCTACTTACAGCACAGAATAATTGCACATGGCCTTCCGACAGGATACTGTGGCTATAAATAGGCTAATGTGGACATCACAATTAAAGATTCATGTTATGCACGTACATAGTTTGCTGAGATCCCTCACCATACATATCCATGCACAAAAGCATCTAAATTCAATCATCCTTCCCTTCCTAGCGTACTTAAAATATGGATGGTCCTTATACAGTGTCTCTTTTAAAAACTCGTCCAAGGTGCTCCGAACCTCATAAAACAAGATCATGATTGAACAGAAAGGTCTTCATCTGCTGGTGAAATATGCGTTGATTAAGGACAAGAAGTTCATAGGATTACGGATTGCAAGAACGACAGCGCTAGAAAAATAGTCGGTGTCATAACTTGCACATGTACTTATACTAAACAATGGTTCAATCATCAGCTGAATCTCTTAAGTTAGTCACAAATCAACTGGTAGTAAGCACCGGTACACACGTAATTGCCTCTATTCATAAATAGTCCTCACAAGTCCAATTCAGAAGGTGAGGCGTATGTTTAACTAAACACATATTAAATTCCGACGTCCGTTCAAAAGAAATGCGCCAAGAAAGCCCGAACAAGCAATCAGTTTCATCACAAATGGAAAAACAAAGAAACACATTACATACTCTGTCAAATGAAGTGTTTCCTGTGCAGCATTAAAATCTATGCTAACATACTTCTCAAAAGATGTTTGCCTTTTATGAACATCGTAAACACACTAGTGTATTTAACATGTTCAAAACGGTGCATTTAATATACGATGAAATGTCTTTGTACCAAAAGCCATGCTTTTGTTTACAAGCTAGATAGCCACATATGCAATTATATTATACATGATATCACAAAGTTCTTGAAAACAACACACAGATGCTTTGTTTCACACACGTTTTGCTTTTTTCTTGGGGAATATCGCACTGGGAGTGCTTCTGAATAGTCCATGCTGGGAGAAGCACTTCAGAAATGGTTAAATACAATACAATATAATCAAGATGTAAAAAACAACTAAAACTGAAAAATGAAGACACCAAAGACAGGAAAAGTGGAAGAGGAGGATCCGAGTGGCTGACCCCTCAGTAGAGAGGGATTAATTCAAGCCTGAAGGAAAAGAAGAAGAATACAATATAATCAAGAGATGTTTAAAGAAAACTCTATAAGGGCGGCAGTCCAAAGCGTTTGGCAGTGACAAATGCAGAAATAACCAAAACATTGTGAACGTGTGAAACAGTTCGAGTCAAATTAAATGTTAAATCTGAGCCGAATTTGAATCGAATTGTCAGGTACTGGTTTGACATTTATGTAGCACATACTCGATGTTTGCCACAGTAATAGTTGGCCATATATAATTTAGGTCTAATTACTTTCTGCAGTTTAAAATCAATGTAACTAAAAATCAAGTTAAATAATAGAACTTAATTTAATTAATTTAAAAGAAATTAAATTAAAGACTAATAATTTTTGGAATCATGAAATCAGTTTGAATTCAATCCTGCTGTATGATTCACTTTTGAAGCGAATATTGAACAGCTCTGTCCAGTTACCTAAAATGTCGGCTGTTCATTGCTTTATTCTTTGCTGTCATAATTTCTGCACATTACCCAACAACTTTTATACGGTATATACTTTCCAGTGCAGCACTTTGTGCTAATAAAGTTCAAAGCTTATGTACAAATGCTAATAAAGTCAAAGTTTAAGTTTATATGACAACAAAATTCAAAGTTTAGATGCCAATAAATTCAAAGTATAGGTTTAAATGCTAACAAAGTTAGGTTTAACTCAGTTACAGATTCTTCATGTTATATTCTGGTTCAAAGAGATTCATTTATAGCAGCGGTTCCCAACCCGTGGCCCGCGGGCCAAAAGTGGCCCGTGAGGCCTCAGAAAATGGCCCGCCAGGCCTCAATAATGTCACTCATCTCTCAAAGAATTAACAAAAATATATGAAAAATTGACAATTTGGACAGGATAGAACATAATATAATCATTTTCTATTGCAAATTACTTTATTTTGAAGTCTATAAACATCAAACATTCTACTTGGAATTAATTATAACAATTTTTATGTGCTTTTAGTTAATTAAATTTTAGCATTGTGGCCCCTTAAATGCCCTAACGTCCTTTAACTAAGAAAAAGTGGCCCTCATGTCCTCCAACTTAGAAAAAGTGGCCCTACAGTCAAAAAAGGTTGGGAACCACTGATTTATAGCAATTCGAAACCAAGTGCATAGAAGATTAATTACAATTCAGAAGATAAGATAATTCAATTTTAACAACAACTTTAGGATCATATATAGAAATAAATTTAAGTTCTGTACTTTACAATGACTTTGGTTGTAACAAATGAACCTATTCACATAATTTCAAACTCAAGCCTAAAGTCACGATTCAGAAATGCTGTTGATAAATGCAATAGAAAACATCCTAATAAATTCCACTCATTGCTTGTCAGATTAGACCAAATGAGTTAAGTGTCAAGGCCAACATTTGTAAAACTTGGCAGAGTATATAAACTGAATTGTTCAAATGGCAGTTGGATGAATCAGGAATGCACAGACAAGCTTAAGCAAAGGCAGCTTGAGAGCTGATGGAAGACGTCAAACATTTTCCAGCCACCGGTTGAGTTGAATCTGCTGGTTTCTTGCCTTGACCTTCTCGGCAGCTCCAGGTGACAACTGCCACGCATTGAACAACTCTTCCATCTTTTTCCGACTTGCTGGGTTTCCATTGTTCACTGTGGGAATAATCTTTTCTGGTCGTAAGAACTGGACAAACCGTTTCATTTCCGAGTAGCTGCTGTGCTCACTGTATGGAACAGCGTAGATTGTAACGTTTCTGGAACTAGCCTTTGGTCTCAGATTGTCCAAGCTTAGTGTTTTTTTGCTGTGCGTCCACCCAGTTGGTTCGAATGCCAGCATGTGATCAAATGCTGGCTTGAGACTTTCCAAGTACACACTCAAGTCAGTAAGATTAATCTGGTTCATTCTTAACACATGTAGTCTAGCATTAACAGCCTTTAAAGCCATTCTTTTGTTCAGTGACATGTCCTCCAAGCAACTCAAGATGTTTTTCTTGTCTCTAGTCGCAAATATCTCGCAATCTAATGCCTCTGCCAACGCAAGAAAAATTCTTTCTTTTCCAATGGAATACGTCCCGACGACTACCAGCATCTTTGGATTTCTACCCACAAAATCGCGAGTCTTATCAACAGCAAACTGAACAACATCTTTCTGGGATGGGAAGTCATGAGAGGGGTCACAGTACGTCGTATCCAGGAACAGGCGACTGATGTGAACTGACTGAAGTTGGGGGAACTGTTCCATGGAAGGGTCGGCTCGAAAGTCCCCGGTATGCAAAATGACCTGCCCGTTTCGTAGCTTGAACAGCAACATGACTGAACCTGGGCAGTGATTTGCCTCAAGCAATGTCACTTCTACGCCTTCTATGATCTGCGGTTCATTCAGTGGCAGTGCATGTACCAAGTGCGATTTGACTCGGATCTTCATCAATACAAGGTTTGCTGTCACCTTGCCGCAGTAGATGGGATGTGGAAAGTTCTTGGTCAGGCCACCGTAGTGATCATAGTGAAAGTGCGAGAGGAAGTAGGCACTGCAATCAGGGATTGTGCCATAGCTGAAAGCGTCGACAGAGAATGATGTATTCGGGATCTTCTTGTAAAATGGGCATTTGCGAAAAGAACGACCGGGATGGCTTGAGACAGATGTGCTGCTGACGACATTCTTTTCATCAAATGACGTGTCTACCTTTTCACTTTTAGCAACTAAAGAAGTCTTGTATTCCACTTTGACTTCAGATCTTTTACCAGTTGCAGCATTGACCACTGTAGTTACAGGTTGCCTATAGTAAACACTACTTTGCTTCTCACTTAAAACTTTGCAAGGCTCCGTGTCTTGAACCTTCTTCTGTCCCTTCATTTGAATCAAGGCACCTTTTGAAATCACACAGCTGTCTGAAACACCATTAGCCTTTTTGAAAAACATATTGATAGACAACTGTTGCATGTTGTTAATTTGCCCTGCTTTCATCTGCTTAAAATTTGCAGTTTGTTTCATAGGACTGCTTACCGACTGACTGTTTTGAATCTTTTTATGAAGAAATCTCCCTGGACTAGGTGTTGAAATTTGTAAACCTCCTTCAGCCCCAATTTTAGGCAGAGCCGCTAATGATGACAGAACAACAGAAGAAATCTGATCTTTAGGTTTCTTGGGTGATGTGTCTCTACATGAAAACTTGCTGGAAGCTGGTTGGGTAGAGGTCAATGTTTCGTCCCCAAA
This sequence comes from Lumbricus rubellus, assembly GCA_945859605.1. Classification (NCBI taxonomy): domain Eukaryota; kingdom Metazoa; phylum Annelida; class Clitellata; order Crassiclitellata; family Lumbricidae; genus Lumbricus; species Lumbricus rubellus. The sequence goes on along the minus strand of OX243812.1, from coordinate 25,798,452 downwards.
CACATCACTCAGCACATCGGATAGGTCACAAAACATATCCAGTTCACTGATCTCACTCTGGCTGCTTCTGCCACTGCATGGTCCGTTTTCACGCGAGACTCTGTCACCATCCTCCTCAACCTCAGCTATAAAATTCTCTCTCATACTTGATTCCGTAGTTGAACACAATTCAGATGTTTCAAATTCCCTACACACAACATTTTCAGACTGTACAGAATATTCATTTTGACCTGATCTTTGCACATCATTTTTCTCGTCAAAATGTCTATTGATTTCTTGAGTAGGATTTGTTCCACCAGTAAATGTGCACTGCTCTGAAAGCAGATTTTGTAGATCATTTTGTTGACTACAGCAGAATGTTCCATTCAATCCGGTGCTCTGTCTATGTTGTTCATTTGGGTGTGGGTAATTTGTTGTGTTGTGTGATATTTCACTGAAGTTTAAACGCTTTGACCAAGTAGAATTGTTCCCCTGAATACATTTTTCTGACTGCTTCGTACCTGCTTGTTCCTTCACCTCTAGTGTGGAAGAACTATCACTTTCATCAAGGCCAGCCCGTAACAATGCTAACCTATTGTGACTGTACTTCTGATAGTGGCTTACGATCGTGTTGGTACAGTTAGCACCAATTGAACACTCTGGTCTAGGCGTGTTATAAGAAACTTCAAGGCACTGCATGGCATGCCAGCCTGGGCTGTCCGTAATAAGTGCCGAGAGAGGTACCTGGCACGAAGGGCAGTGTCCAGTAGACAGACGTGGAGGCGTTGAGGCGAAGTTTAGCGAATCAGAGTTCAGACTGCATGGAGACATTAGGGTTGATTGCGATATATCTGACGCCGTACGGGTATTGGGCAAGTCACACTTGGTATTTTGAAGCGAATTCTTGCCTCCTTTGGATCCAGCGGTTTTCTTCTTCGAATCTGATCGCGTTTTGTTGCCATTTTTGTCCAACACCGAATAAGAAACGCGCTGATTATTAACAACCGAACACCCCGATTGGTTTCCGATTGGAGAGCGCACGACATCACATTCTGCCAGATTATGACCCCGAGATCCTTTTTTGAACTGTTTTGATTGAGTAGGTCCTTGTCTGGTAGATTTATAGTTCCATATTTCGTCTTCACTATCTTCCTCTTTTTTGCTTATAGTTCGTTTCATTTTGCAATCTTGTAAATTTAAATGATTGCACAATTTTCATAACTTTAAGCTTACATCAGGTCAACGACCTCATATAATATTATCAGGTATTAATAAGTAAACATATCATCCCGCCATCTACCTCCGGCGTTTGAACTTTTAGGTGCGTGTTTGAAACCACTTCTGTGGTTGAAACAAATTATGTCTACGAATCAGTCTTTACATTACAAAATAAGAACTTATCAAAGTCATATAAGAACGGCAGACCTGCTTGCCTAACTGCAGGTTTAGCATAACAATATTCACTCAGTTAAGGTTTTAAGTAGGCCTAGGCCTATGGTGTTGGCGAAGAAATATCTGCAAACTTCGTCTGCTTTTTTACTACGGTCGTTCATGAACTGCATTGAAAGATGACAAAACGCTCTGACGCATAGTTGATTCGGTTCCACGACAACTCGTCTAACGACAACTCGTCTACCGACAACTCGTCTCCGGACAATTGGTCTAACGACAACTGGTCTACAGACGAATAGTATCGATGAAATAGAAGCTGGATCTACAAAAATGGGTTTTTAGCGTAAATGGAAGCTGGATTGATGATTTTAATTCATGTATTCCGACATGCACCCATTTCTACTTCAAATCTAAAAATACCTCCATCCAGCTTCTATTTCTCGCCTGTTATTTTAGTCAATCCAGCTTCTATTTCAGATATAAAAATACCCTCATCCAGCTTCCATTACCTAAGCGGTTTTCTTATCAATCCAGCTTCTATTTGAGATCTAGAAATACCTTCATCCGGCTTTTATTTATCGTGCGTTATTTTCGTCAATCCAGCTTCTATTTCACCTGTAAAAGAACCATCATCCAGATCCCATTTCTCTTGCGCTTTTTCATCAATCCAACCTCCACTTCACCTCTAAAAACTGTCATCCAGCTTCCATTTCTCAAGCGCTGGATCAGTTGCCAGTAGACCAGTTGTCGTTAGACGAATTGTCCGGAGACCACTTGTCGTTAGACGAGTTGTCGGTAGACGAGTTGTCGTGACACCGTTGATTCGTAGGCTATAGCAGTTTCAAGCTACAGAACCTTGTAGGCCAGCTACTAGGCCGAGTATAAAGGTTCCACGACAACTCGTCTAACGACAACTCGTCTACCGACAACTCGTCTCCGGACAATTGGTCTAACGACAACTGGTCTACAGACGAATAGTATTGATGAAATAGAAGCTGGATCTACAAAACTGGGTTTTTAGCGTAAATGGAAGCTGGATTGATGATTTTAATTCATGTATTTCGACATGCACCCATTTCTACTTCAAATCTAAAAATACCTTCATCCAGCTTCTATTTCTCGCCTGTTATTTTAGTCAATCCAGCTTCTATTTCAGATATAAAAATACCGTCATCCAGCTTCCTTTACCTATGCGGTTTTCTTATCAATCCAGCTTCTATTTGAGATCTATAAATACCTTCATCCGGCTTTTATTTATCATGCGTTATTTTCGTCAATCCAGCTTCTATTTCACCTGTAAAAGAACCATCATCCAGATTCCATTTCTCTTGCGCTTTTTCATCAATCCAACCTCAACTTGACCTCTAAAAACTGTCATCCAGCTTCCATTTCTCAAGCGCTGGATCAGTTGCCAGTAGACCAGTTGTCGTTAGACGAATTGTCCGGAGACCACTTGTCGTTAGACGAGTTGTCGTTAGACGAGTTGTCGTGACACCGAGTATAAATTAGCGGACCCGCATTTGGGGCACCCACTGGGTTCACGAACGTCACTGTGAGCCTACTCACTATAATTTTTATGTGGCGGCCATGCAATAATATAATATAAGTTCGTACCGTAAATGGTCCGTAATCGTATTCTCGAGGTTTATACACAGGTCTAGGCCTACTGAGGTTTTTTTTACAATCATAGTTCTACTATAGCGCCCAAAAAGATATAACGAAAGCCATGTTTCAAACAGGCGCTTAGTTTTAAAACAATCGACTGGTAGGTAGCCTATAGCCTAGGCCAAAGCAAGTGAGCAAGTTGACCTTTGTGCGTATTTCCTTTTTTTAAGTCGAGGATTGGAGTGGATTGATCAGGGTTGGAATTCTAGAAATGCAAGGGCTATAGCCTACTTAGGCTTAATTTGGAGTGAAAAGCATGGCTTTAATCAAAATCTGTGCTTTAATGGAGGAACAGCGTATTTTAAATAAATTTATGAAAGGTTTCAGTTTAGAGTTAAATTCCACACAGGCATGCAGCTAGTTAAAGATGCTTCAGGAAATGTTCATGAACTGCTTCACAAAGCAAAATCTATCTTGAAATTTCCTAATTTATTACAAATATCTACGCTAGAATAAAATCAAGCAAGCTATTTGGAGAACTATAAACTGAAAGTTGAGTAGGCCTATCATAATTATAAACCATCAGTTCTCAGTTGAAGATTTTGAATTTGTTTATGACAGTTAAGCAATACAGGACTTGTAATTAACCTAAAGAAAACCCAAATCTCTTATTTTCTCTCCTAACGTTGTCTTGTAGGGCTGCCAACCGTCCCGGATTCGCCGGGACAGTCCCGGAATTGGCCTCTGCGTCCCGTGTCCCGGGCTGATCCCAAATTGTCCCGGAATTTGGTGAAGATAACCATTTTCCAATTGTCCTCATTTTTCGTAAAACTAGCCACTAAAATCTTCAAGCTGAACGATGAATTTCATACCAGTCGTTGACTCAAGATTTGGGTTGAAGTATTCCAAACTGCCCACTCACTAAGCTTGTGTTCTAGGTGCTATCATTTTCCGTTTCCAACGTCTTTTGACACAGATTGCTATAGTATACAGTATTGCAAACAAAGTGTAGTCTGAAAATTGCAGCTGCCTAAGCATCCGGAACTGCTCAAAACTGACTAAACTCAGCAGAAGTACAAATATTAAAGCCAATCATTACTTTTTCTGTTGCAAACCAATTTAATGATATCAGCAAACTGCGTGAATGTAGGCCTATGTCTATGAACTCCGATGTTTCTCCATTTCTTTGATAGGTAGGCAATTGGACTTTTACACGTTTTCTTCTTGAAATTGGTTTAAATTTAAAATTTAAACTATTAATTTATCATTTGATGAATGGAATGCAATATTTAGCCTATATACGACTATTCTCAGTAGAATGTAGAATGTGGACCCTACATTAATCTGACGAGACATTCATGGTAGGCTATATATGCGTATAGGCCTACACAATGATGTCACTTCCAAATCGCGTTTTGCGATCGACCGTCCCGGAATGGCAAAATGAAAAGTTGGCAGCCCTATTGTCTTGTCATGTCTGTTCTCCCCGCAACTGGTGCCTTTGATCAGTGGCGTAACAATAGGGTAGACTGGGTAGACAAAGTCTAGAGGGCCCCGAGTGTAGAGGCCCCAGAGGGGGCCCCCGAGTTTGCAAGACTCCAAAAAATATGTTAAATATCATATTTTGTCTAGGGGCCCCCGAGTTCCTAGTTACGCCACTGCCTTTGATACTCATTAAATTGTCACTTTCATCATCTTAAATTCTTAAAATGTTAAAACTTAATGTGGCAGAGAGATCACTGTTACAGCTTTAGGCTTCAAGAGACTCCATAGCCAGCCCCTAAAAGTCAATGAGGCAAATTGTCCTAGGTTTACCGCTTGGGTTCTAAAGAATTGCCAGCAGTGGCAATATTCTACGTTGAATACTGTAAGGAGCAACTATTGGATACTTCAGCTGTATTGTAAGTGTAAAATGAAACAACTCAAAAAGATCAAACACAAAATAGCATTTTAAATAATTTTGTACAATTCTATCCTGACAAAATATACAATCAGCATTCAATAATCATTTACCAAAGATACACAAAAGTTAATATCTTTAACAATTCACCTGTGCAATCAAAAATTCTCATAATTATAGGCCCTACAATCACAGCTGTATAACAAAATACAATTGCATATAAGACTTCATAAAACAAATAATTTTAAATAAACAATAAAACAGTTGTTCTGGAGTTTGGACAGCAATTCCAGAAATTTGTACCATTTATTTCCCATAACAATTTTTCACTAACCGAGTCATCTAATTTTCAAAGTTTGTCAATACAAATGAAATCAAACATCATTAAGTTCTTAACTAATATAATTATAATTTTATTGCACTTGCATTCAAAGCAAATACACTCCACTGTAGTGATCTGCAAGTGGCCACATATTCAGTCCAAATCAAATTAAATCAAGTTTCCATTTACTGTTATGAAAGTCTGTTTTGCAAAATCTCTCGCTTTAAGTGGAATGGAAAATTTTCTCGCCGCATCCAAACGCACTTCATTGTCGCTGCCTGAAATCCCCGAATCACAGTTTCGCTCGTTCCTGCAAAAAAAGGCAGAATAATGCAATAATTACTTTAACAGAGGAAGATATTGAAATCTATTCAATACTAAGTAGAGTGCAGTGGCCATCATATTTCTCCGTCATCTGAACAACCTAGGCATGGTCTACCACTCAAGATTGTTTCTAATTACCGTACCTAACGAGTACATTAGATGCACATAAGTAACCAAAAGTACTATCTTAACAATGATCGCAATGCAACAATAACGGACTGTGAAATTTCTACTACACAGTTGCTACAATGCTCCTCAATTCCAGCTTAACAAATGCAAAAGTCATGATTTCACTAATTAATTTATGAAGTTTCCTTTGACATAAATGTCAGCTTATAATAGTTTTTCTACATATAACTTAAGTAATTTCAGCCACAATCCATGTAAAAAATATCAATTACCAGTTACAACACAATCTAGTTAATCTTTGATATAGTTAATCTTTGATATATAGTTAATCTTTGATATATAGTAATTCTTTGATATTTAGTTAATCTTTGATATATAGCTAATCTTTGATATATAGTTAATCTTTGATAGATCTTTTTCTAGTGGCTGCAACATGGCACGTCCACACAACACATACTGAGCCTGAAGTTGGTCCTTCGTTAATGTCAACATATGCACCAGTAAGGCAGACCTTGCCAGTCTCAACCACCTACAACAGATCAAATAGATATGACAATCATGATAGTTTAAAGATATTGCAGCTCAAAGAGATATAGTATTCAGTTGACATGGCCAGCGTTGCCAACATTTGTTCATAACAGCAACTGACCTGAATATGAAACAGCATATGAATATTGTTTTGTATATTACATGAAACAAAACCCACTCAACACCAGGTTAGGCTACAATAGAAAGTGCTATGAAATTGCATGTGCTAAACTTGCTTAGTGGTCTCTCAAACCTACATGCTTGATGTGAAAAGGTGAATGCTTAACCAAACCATAGAAGAGAGACATGCCAAAAAACAAACCCAGTGAATTTTCATTTTTAACTAAAAATTGCATTAATTAACAGAAGTCCACAAAGATATTTATAAACCATGCAACGTAAACCAAAAAGGTTGCAACGAAACAGCAAAGAAATATTACTCAACTGGAAAACTCTCAAACTACTTGTGCATTGGGGGTGCCTAATAAAAAAAATGCTTGCAAGTTAGCGCTACTTCAGAGGAGACATGTATCCCATATAAGAGTCTTGATTCATAAAATACATGTACCATAAATCTTTTGTCAATTCTAATCTAACAGATCTTATTTATTCATTTATTTATTTACTTATTGCACACACACAAGTCAAACAGAATAAACATGACTCACTAAACAGAGTGCAAAAGGAATCAGAAAAAGCTAACAGCTTATACAGTTCTGATCCCTAGCTCCATGACTATTTATATAGTGCAAGTTAGTGGCCAATATAAACAGACATTTGACAGCTGTACTCAACAACAATGATCAATGCAAATGAATGAAAAAACCGACCTTGCTCTGGACGAAGACTCTGCTTCCTCTCTTCCACATGTCCGTCTGAATCGACTCACCAGGATAGACTGGCGTCGAAAAACGCACCTACACAATAATAGAGGGAAACACATGTTTTTCTCTTGGTCCAAAATTTACTTGCTTTTTAATTTAAGAAATTACTTGATAAAATTATGAAATTTCTTTACACTTGCATGTTTATGTCAATGTAACCATCTATAACATACAATGATACCAAGGCTGAACACCGCCCGAAATGTAAAAAAATAATATAACGAATTTACTAGCACATGATGTAAAAATCATGAAATAAAACCATGAAAACACCACCCGAAATGAAAAAACCCAATAGAATGCATTCACTAGCACATAATGAAAAAAAACGAAATTGGGCGAGAAATAGGTAAAAAAAGGTCGTCAGAAATTTTGAAGATTAAAAAAAAAGGTCGTCAGAAATTTTGAAGATTAAAAGAAGGTCATCAGAAATTCTCTCCCGAAGGAACACCCCCCGAAATCAAATTCTGGCTACGGCCTTGAATGATACAATGTCATACAAATTTCGCTTGATCACAATGTCTGATCGAATAGCTACTGCTATGGCAACCTTAAAGGCACTAGAACAATCACTTCTATGTGAACAATCACCTATGTGACAAACATACATCATAATGGCTGTCTGACAGAACAACACATAATCTCAATAAGAAGCAACCTTCATGCAGCACAGTACTGTATAAATTGTCCATGTAAAACTGCACCATTATTCTATGTTGCCAAGTTATTCTTTTACCCCAAGTTTTGCATATAGTGTTATTCCAGATCTTATCCATACTACAACAGTCATACTACAACAGTCACATTCACCTCTGCTTTCATTATTCTCCTACTCAACCTGCCATCTCCATCCTTCTTTACAACTAACCTCCCAACATAACGCCTCTGAGTAGTTTTTTCTTGAAGGGGCGCTATATAAATTTCTGAATGAACGCAGTTTTTTAACCAATTCCTAACGACTCACCTTGAATGCCTTAAAGCGTGTCACATCATTATCGCAGTACTGCTTCAGAACATGTCGTGCCGCAAACCCATACGAACACAAACCATGAAGAATCGGCTTAGAAAAACCTTGAAAACAAACAACAATGCAATTGTATTGTCCGTCATTCGTAAATGATTTAATTGATCACCTAAGGTCGACAGCTGCTGTGGGTGCTGATAATGTTGATATGAAGGTACGTCAGATGCCTAGCAGTGATCTTCTGCCCGAATGCTTTATATATTGAATTCCTATTAACAGACTGCAGAAATATTAAAGAAAGTATTAGAACAGTTTAAATAATTTTTTAGATGCTGAATTTTCTCTTTTCAGTACCACAAATATAATTAAATACATTTTTATATCCAAACACCTACAATTACATCCAGTATAGACAAGTTACTTCTCAAAAGTAATCAATTACAGTAACTAGTTATTGGACTGCAAAAAGTAACTTGTTATTGCAACTAATTACTTTAAAAAGTAACTGGCTACCAGTAAAGATAACAATAAGGATAATGATAATAATAATAATGACATGGAATAATACCACAGTTACCTGTTCAAAGTAACTATATAGTCACTTTTAATGACTATGTATGCACAAATGTTAAAGTCCAGTTTGCTGCACCGATCCTTAAGCATGTTATAAGAAGGGTAATAGATTAATAATATGACTGCTCAATGCTCAATGCTCATGCTCTACTTAAATGCCAGACCAGATATGTCATTTGCAAATTTATATAGCACCACAAACAGTGCTACACCAATCAAAGGCACTGCCAGCGTAAAAGACGCGAAGGCGTGAAGTATGAAAATGCAACGAGAGAGACGACGTTGGCTTACCTCCAATAGCTGCAAATTGCGAATCAATGTGAAGTGGATTCCTGTCTCCGGACAGACGATACAGAGCAGCCTTTAAAGAAATTTGTCATATCCATCAACATCTGTTTCTTAGTTACGTAATTATCAAAAGTTAATAACCACATGAAAGTTCTTGAATGCTAATCTCAGCAAACTCTGGGATTGTGCCTAGAGCCATAAAAATAGCAAAAGTTGCCCCCATATTTAAGAAGGGTGAAAGTGACAATCCGGCAAATTACAGGCCGATATCCATCCTTCCGTTCTTTTCCAAGTTTTATGAGAAAGTTATGTACGATAGGCTTGGTAAATACATTGAGAAGTCGCATATCCTTTTTCGTTCACAACACGGGTTCCAGGCTGGCCACTCCCCTGTGATGCCGCTAGCGACTATGCATGATAAAATAACGCAAGCCTTTGAAAATAGTGAATACTCAATTGGCATATTCTTTGATTTGGCAAAGGCCTTTGATACTGTTAACCATGACATTCTCCTTAGTAAATTAGCCAATTACGGTATCAGAGGCACGCAGCTTAATTGGTTTAAAAGTTATTTTGAAAACCGTTATCAGTGTGTTTCTTGTAACGGTGCGCTGTCCGATCTTCGTCCTGTCAAGTATGGTGTTCCGCAGGGTTCCAATTTAGGACCCCTTCTATTTCTTCTTTTCATAAATGATTTGCCTAATTCATCATCCATTTTGACGTTCATATTGTTTGCGGACGATACAAATGTTTTCTTTTCCCATGCTTCATATTTAACTTTAACCCAAATTGTTAATGCTGAACTTCAATTGGTCTCTAAATGGTTTGCAGCAAATAAATTGTCTTTAAATTTGGAAAAAACCTCTTTTATCCTATTTAGATCGCCTAGGAAAAAATCACCACCAATAGGCTCCGTCGTGCTATCAATTAACGAGTCAGTTTTACCCCCAAGTCATATCGACAAAATTCCTTGGCGTTTACGTTGATCAACATTTGACTTGGACTGATCACATCAAATTTATCTCAACAAAAGTTGCAAAAAATATTGGCATTTTATCCAGGGCATCCCATGTTCTTCCTAAATCCATTCGCTCTCAACTCTACTATTCCCTAGTATACCCGTATTTTACATACTGCAACTTAATATGGGCCTCCAACTATGCTTCACGGCTATATAAGTTGGTAATATTGCAAAAAAGGGCGGTTCGAATAATTGCTGGAGTTCCTCGTCGATCCCATACTAGCCCATTGTTCTCCGAACTCCAGATTCTTAGATTTTGCCAGATAAACATTTTTCAGGTATGCGAGTTCCTCTACCGCTTTGATCACAACCTGCTACCATGTACTTATAGGTCTTTTTTCCAGAAGGGCTCTGACTTGCATCGGTATAACACTAGAAGCGTCAGTCTGTATGTAGCATAAAGGCCCATTCCAACTCTCGTAGATTTTCCATTAGATTCATGGGTCCTCCAATTTTTAACTCACTTCCTTTAAACATAAAAGAGGCACCTAATTTGTTAATGTTTAAAAAACTGCTGCGATCACATTTGGCCGTTGAAAAATAAAGTTTGTAAGTTGATGCTGGTCAATAATTGTCAGTAGTTAAGTCTAGCTGTTAGTTAAGTTTTAGTTAAGACTTAAGAATCAATCTGCATGCCTTTATTACATTCATTTACGTGAGTTGCACAGTCAATGAACTTGGTTTAACTGCTGATCCATCCGTATTTGCTTCTTGGTAAATGGGGTCCCCCCTTAGCGGGATTATTATCCCTTTTGGGGTCCCTTGTCTCCTATGTGCCAATTTGTTTTTTGCGATAATGCTTTTGCTGTGCTATCCTGTTGTTGTTTTGGCAAAGGTTTCAATAAAAGATTGATTGATTGATTGATTGAACCACATGAAAGTTCTTGAATGCTAATCTCAGCAATATCAGCCACAAAACAAACAGGTAAAAAATTAAGTTGCTTTGAAGTAAAACTGAATAACTGGTAGGTAAATTCCCTTTAGAAATGACAGTAATTTATGCCATTTATCGAGTCGCAAATGTTCATAACAAATGTCTTCTTCAACCCTCTCTCAAGGATACTGCTCACAAACATTATCAACTATGAATATTTTTAACGTGCACAATCATATACAGAATATTAATACGAGAATTCTAAACTCCCCAATTTTTACCTCTGTCTGTCTGCACAATGCAACGCTTAAATTCCGAAAAAATGCTACGCTTCTTAACATAATACTGCAGCGTAAATTTATGTAACATCATAGCGCTATTGAATCTGTGAGCGGCGCTATATAAATGTTCAATTACAATTACAATCATACCTGATCAATGTCGGTTGACTCGGTGATTGAAGCATCTGGCTTCTCTGAAGGTGGATTAATTGGTTGGATTGCCTTATCTGAGTTCCTTTTGCCTCCAAATCCACCAGCCCTCTGGACGAATGTAGTCGACTGTGTGAAGGCCACTTTTTCTCCTTCTTCATCAAAAGTCTCCACTGAACACACGAACCATTTTAAACAATAAATTCATAAAAATACTATTTTTGTCTAAATATGTGATATGCACAGTCCATAAGCTTTTACGGTATAAAAATTTAATTATCCTTGATCATCACTGCCACCACTACTCCTGCCACTGCATCACCATTCAGTCATCAGAGTGTAAATCAGTGCAAATCAAACAACACTACTTGTGAAGACATATGTGTACTATTGTGTAGGTAAGCGAAATCTAGAAAAAAGATACAGCGATATCAGAAGCATCAAATCATCATTTGAAGCAATGTGGCTGCAGTATTAATGAAATGATCACAGAGGAAGTCAGTCATAATTCCTGCTGCATCAACTTTTAACCCTTTCACAACCATCATGTACTAAAATGCATTGGAAACATATGTAGGTGGTCGTTAAAGGGTTAACTAGAACATAATCTAATATAGCAAAGACAGAGACGATTTAAATGACCAGAGACGATTTAAATGACCAGAGACGATTTAAATGACCAGAGACGATTTAAATGACCAGAGACGATTTAAATGACTGACCATTGATAATGATGACCGCGCCAGATCCTTTGTCAAGAATATCTGCCAAGTGACCCCTTGACGTTAAGGTTCCTTTAGGACCGAGTGGTTTAAACAGTTCGATGTACTGCTCACCATGAAGAATCTTTAACACAATTTTTAACAGTTCTGATAATTGTAACTAATGGGCAGAGTCAAAAGTAAAAACATATATTATATTAATAATGTTAATGAACAGAAATATCACGAAGTCTGTGAACATTCCTTGTTACTCACTCTTGGCCATTCGATAGGGAGCGATGTCACACACCAGTCCAGCACTCAACGTACTCGAAGCCAAAACACGTCATCCGACAGCTGGACAAACTATGCAAATCTAGCAGAAACGTTAGAGCATTTCTGGATAGCTCAATGATAACAATTTAATGACATGAAATTATATCAATCTCAGAATCTTCAAACTGATCACCTGTTATGATCTCCAAAGATTAATAACGTAACATTAACAAGAAGATTATGATGGTAATGAGAAGGCAAAATAAATTGCACTAGAATAATTACGATAATTTTTAATTTCTGGCACTCGTTCTGAGAGTTTCATTATCATTGTTGTCGTCGTATTGCTTCCACATACAAATCAATATACAAATCAATATACAAATCAATATACAAATCAATATATACTGCAATGAAATAGCTAGGCTTTGCTTTGCTAGCGCCTTCTTACCAATATAATTAAAACTTTCTCTTTTATAGAAGCCTTTTCTTACCATAGCAGGATCAACCTTGAAACCCTTGAAGTCTCCAGCAAGAATTGCGTTAGATACAGCTTCCATCGACGGAATGACGATGTAAGTTGGTAGCACAGAGAATTCTTCATTCATTTCGAATAAGAATTTTAGATGATCGGGCTGCTTGGTTGATACTCCCACTGAAATGACAAACATGGTCAGCTTAGTTACAATCCTATTCACTTCCTACAATCCAAGTCATGAACATCCTCAAAAAGTGCATCCTCTGAATGATATGATCATAGAAATTCATGGTCACAGCTTTAGTTACATAATCTGCATCCATGAAAATACTGAAGCTCAGTCATTAACACGTGATGCTATTTAATGGAAGGGCTCTACTATCAATCAATAAATCAATCAATCAAATATTCATACTAAGACAGTGATATAACCTCAGGCAATATATGACTGTAACCTAAGTAATAAAAAGCCAAACTACACGCATCAGTTTAATTAAATCTAGTTCTAAGATTTTACTTGCTCTTTCGTGCATTTAGACAACATTTCAAAGGCAGTACTGGAACATGACCATCCAAGTATCCAATGCTATCCATGTATCAGTATGTTCTCGGTACTACATATGTCTAAAAAGGTGCACCTTGTGATTAGAAATAGTGGGGAATAAAGAATAAAGATAGAAATTCAAATAAAGAAGAATCTAATAAGATATGCATAATGAACAAAAACTAGAAGAAGACGAATGTTCAATTAAGCAAAAGCCTTTCAGAGGCAGCTGTGGGAATGAAGTGTTCTGTGTCTTTATTTTCCCAGCCCTGCTTGCATACGAAGCCAGACCTGTGGCCAATCCTCTCCCTCGCCATCTAACCTTTCCACCAACAGCGTATGGTCAGCATACTCATCAGAGCTGAGTTGGAAAGGGGTTCTGATGGAACAGAAAACTCCCCAACAAATTTCTGCTTTGAACCCCTGACCTATCGATTGACAGTCCAGCATGTCTACCATTACACTATTGAGTGCCCCTCACTAACTAGACAAAGCCTCTAAAAAAATTGTTAACAACAGAAACTTTTTTGCTTCACCCATTTCCAGAGATAATACACTTCAAAACAAAACGCACAAAGATCGAATTAACGCAACAAACAAACACTTTATTGCCTTTTTTCTCGGAGATGAACGCACTGGGAGCGCTTCTGAAAGGCTCTTGCTGCAAGAAGCGCTTTATAAATTGTCAGATAAGATAAGATAAGATTATTGCCAATATCAGTGCTTCTAAATGTCGCACGATTTTCAAACGAACAACCACTCTCACTGCTCAAACTCAAGCCAACTGGCATTGTAGACATGCTAGTGTTTGCTGTCAACATTATGGTTCTATGGTTAGCAGTGCAAATTCAGCAAGAGAATTTTTGTATGAAGTTACTACTGAAATATGACAGATTCAACAAATTTATTTTTAAAAGTATGACCAAAAGTGCTGCTCACGTTAATCTAACTGGCGTTCAAAGAAAACTTCTGATACTAACCTCCAAGTGCATAGAGGATGGCTTCTCGTTCTGTATATGTAAATTTAGCATCTTGCATTGGAGCACCAATTGCCTCAGACTACATTTAAAAAAAGTTACATTAAATGCAAGAACGACAAGAAAGCAGCTCACAAGAAAATTACTGAATAAGCTGGAGATAATAATGCTCCTACAATAACATTAACAATGCACAACAATATATAGTGGACATCTGACACGGCCCCTATCAATAGCTCAGACAAGGATCTTTAAATCAAGGATTAGGAAACTTTGCACCATCAATCCATCATAGCAAACTTGCTTCAACATAACACGAATTCAGTTTCAGCGAAGTTGTGGTAATGGTTTCAAAACCTGTCTATGAGAAACATTAATTTCCACTAATTCACTCGTTCTTGAATGAGGATGAAAAGAGCATATTCATTGGCATAAGCCAAACAGTAACAAAGCAAATGAAGTGCAAAAAATTAAAACCACCTCCAATAAATATCATGACAAAATCTGTCAAAGCATTGCAATCCTATAAAAACGATATGAGCTACATAATGCTATGATGAAGATAGCAGAGAACCAGTTGATCTATTGGTATTTATAAAACAGTTCAAGGGTCAATTTTGATCTCAAATATATTCTAATTGAAGAAACTCAGTTCGCAGACCTGAATGGTTGCATTCAAAATGTCTATACACAATATGATTACATTTTAAAGATAAATTCACAACGCATTCATATTAACCAATAGAAACGATATTTGCATTAATCAATAAAAACAATATTTGCACTCCGCATTTGGCAATGTAAAGAAGTATTTACCACATGTGATTTCAAGTACCAAAACCTGCTAAGAACACCACTCTAACCAATTCAGCATGAGATCTGTACAGCATCATATTTGATATGACGCTTCAGTGGACCCCAAGTTCAGGACTCAATAATGGGATGATGGTGTACGAACCACATGTAGAACAGATGTAGATGATCGATACAATGTTGACAATAATAATCACAACAATCAAAATGACAAATGTAAACATGAGTTCAGTTTTTTCATTAAATTATTCAAACCGGGTCGCTCTTTCCAGCTGTCTTCCTAGTAGTAATCTGGACATTGCCACCATCCTGTTTCTGCAGGGCGCTGAAAACACTCATATTTGCCTCTGTACAAACAAACCAACACAATGGAGTCAAACAACAACATAACATCTGTGTCATCCTTTAATCACAACCTATGAGAAGCTTTTAAAAGGCGCTATAAAAATATCCAGCTCGAACCCTTCATACCACTGTCTTTGGGAGCGATATCAAGAACTGCCTTGCAATAAGGTCGTGTTATATGCACATTTATCTTTTTTACACCACTTTCAAGCTGAGCAGAACAAACTTGGAAAGCACATAGTCAAACAACCATCCATAAATTTGTTAAAATGTAAAGAATGTCAAAAGTAGGCTCGAATATGCAACATACACACATACAAACAAAAGGCAGCTGAGCCACAGCACCTAAGATTTATTAACCCTTTAAAGATCAGCTGCATTGGTTTCTCGTAGACTTTTTACGCACTCGCCACTCATCCACTTTTAGTACACACTCACTGCTGAGGGGTTAAGACAATATACGAAAGACTCTGGAACTTACAAGCTTCACATGTCTGCATTCCCTTAATTTTTTTTGACTAAGCGATGACAAAGTATCACTGCATTAGAAGTCAAGCACTAATAACATTGCCACTGAGTGTTGGCCTAGTCATGACTATTTCAGACCAAACACGTTCATTCACACGGCACTTTAAACCAACCAAATTCTAAATTCAGATTATTTTAACCCATCCATACCTTGAATAGTTGCTGGGTAAGTAGAATCCGTAAAGTCTGTAATTTTACTCCAGTTATCACGAACTACAAATACAAGCATGTAATTAGGCATTCAATCAATCTTCTCGAGCAGCAGCAGTAGGGTTTTGATATTATGTACAGCACTTACGGGACGGGGACATAATTCTGAATCTTATTAAAAATTTAAAGAACAAATGCCATTATAATGAAATATTTATAGAGATGGTTGAAAAAGTACAGTAACAGAGCAGTTACAATAGCTACCTGTGGGTTATAATTTATTAAACTCAGCATTATAGAAGATCAAGACATTTCTGCAAATGCAACAAGATAAGGTCCTTAATAAAATCTTACATTTGCAGAATGAACGCAAGAAGTAGTACACATGTCAATGCAACATATTAAGTTCCTAACAGAATTCTCCATTTCAGTAACTCTTTTTCTATTTGGGAATTCTGTCAGACTTGAGGACAACCAATTGCTACCAGTGTCATCTACTGATTTCTGTAAGGAATCATTCGTGTACAACACTGTACATGCACATAAGAACAATCCAGAAAACAGAAGTTACAAGTTGCTTTACTTTAAGCACTAGGTAGATGGGTAGACCTGTGTGACGGAGTGAAACCGATTTAAAAAACACAAAATGAAAATGGTTGACCAACCCTCTTCAGGTGTCGAAGGTATGTCCTTCGTACGAATCACCGCTCCCTGACTCCTCTGCCATCGCACTGAAAGCAAAAAAACATCCATTGCCACATTCACAACTTTCACTTATACGTGATATGTGTGTGCCTAAACGCTTACCCTCTCATCTGTGTGAGCTTTGCCTCCCCCTTTTCACTTGCAGTGGCCGCCGCACACTGCGCTCCGCTGTCCATGGTGACTTAATGGTTCCTTTCACTCGCTCTGCAACAATGCAGCAGCGTTCGTTCTCTGTGGATGGCCCAACTACCTGGAATGGGCTTCCATTGAATATGCGACACCTCCCAAGCTGTTCTTAATTTCACAAACTTTTAACGACTGTGTTTTTTCTGCTTGATCTCAGCCGGGAGCGCCTCTGAGTAGGTACCTTGAAGGAGCGCTATATAAATTCTGATTGATTGATTGATTGATTGATTGATTGATTGATTGATTAAGAGGCTCACAAATAAAACTGAACAAATATTCCCTCAGGTATGCAGAAAATCAAATTAAATATAACATTTCTCCATGGACATGGTTAACAGGGTCAGCTCGAGCAGACTTACTGAAGAGAAGGACAAGCAGGTTCATAATGTCAGCACAGCATTTGTCATCCCAGTTGAGTCAAAACAGGTAAAAACAATGCTCACATCTCACATGTATGTATGGTGGTCACCCCATTAAAAACCGCCTGCAAAAAATTACCTGTGCACCTCACCCTTCTCCTTAACTGCAATCACCCACATGTTGGTATGACCTGCCCTATTCCGTTTAAAGATCCAACAGAGTATTAGTACTCTGATCTAGATTAAGCAATAAACCCAGATTCATCTTGCAGAGCTAACTGCACAATCATGAGATGGAGTTACTCTGTCACATCCAACCAAGAGATTAAAAACTATTAAAGTAACATCACGTGCTGAGCTCAGATCTGCATTACGTATAATCCCATCTCTTTACCTACAGTTGGCTAATCACTCCCTTTTCCGCCGTGTGCATGTCCCTACCTACCGGTAATGCATGAGTCCTCGCTGAATTCAGCAGATATTATTACATCTATTAATGTGACTGAAAACTAATGATTCCCAGCTACTTTCAGTAGGCACTCTTCCTGTTAGAGTCTTGACCTTTACCACTCATGTGTCCGTTCTCACCGGCCAAATTTGGGCCAATTAATTATAATATTAATCTGGGCGGTAAGGGTCAAATCACCTTGACTGTAAAAATGGTTCAAGGAGAAATCTATGTATGTAGATTTTCAGCTAAAAGATCTTCCTTACACTTAGTAAACAAACCGGCGCCACACTCAAACAGTCCGCCATTCTCCGTGGAGTCCTCGTGACACAGCCAGAGCACTAGAGGAGCCACGTACTCTGGTTTCAGCGCTTCAACGAGATCTGAAATAAAGCACACAAAATAATTTATTGTATATATATATATATATATATATAATTATATATATATACACACACATATATATACACACCATATATATTTACACACCATGTTGAAAAATGCAACTCTGAGCTGGAAGCTCTTTTAAGTAGCCCAAACACTCCTTTTGCAGAGAAGGTAAATTAAGGCAACGTCAAATAACAGCCGGGCAACTGCACATCGCAAACCACCACCTCTACTACAAATAACCTCCACTGAGTGCGCACAACGTCGTACATAAGCAATTTTACGAGCAGAAGACAAATGCCAATATTACTTCACAGCAACTGTAATACAGATAAAGAATTTTCAGCAGAAGTGCAAACTATAATTTAGCAATTCAACTACGCAACAAATTCCTTGACATTGACATGACGTAACAACGAATTCACAATTCAATACAGCTGGGTGGCAGAAGCTCGGGTTCCAACACTGAAGGTTGACTTGTCAAACGACTTCTGCACAGTAAAATATAGAAACTACTTCAAAAGTCAATTACTGTTCACAGTAAAATATAGAAACTACTTCAAACGTCAATTACTGTCTGGCATCACTGTCTGTGTCAGACGCGATCCGGCAATCGGTGCAATGCAGTTCGTCAGGATGTTGTTCTTCTGTCCCTCAATCGCCAACGTCTTCGTCAGTCCGAGCACTCCCAACTTCGCTGCACTGTAGTTGGCCTGTCCAAAGTTTCCGTAGATGCCAGCCGCAGAAGTGACATTGATGATCCTGAAATATCAGTTCATTTAATGACGCAACTTCTTTCAATAGAAAACACGGTTTTAACCTCATCTGAAACACAGCACTAGCTTATTGATAATTATCACTTGTAAGCCTGATGATGATGAGTACCCTGTCTGAATGCAATTGGCCCTGGGATGAGTGAGATGGCTTCCCTTTTTCTTCATCAAAGACAATTGTAGGTCATTTTTCTTCCTCAAAGACAACTGTAGGTGAGCAACTTCTCTAGCATCACTATGCAGTGGCCTGAGGTAGAATCAAACCTGCTACCCGCTGGTTACAAGGCACAGAACATTCCGCAAAAACTTTGATGATAATAAAGTTATTATTAATAAGCGTACAAGAACACTGTAAAGTAATGATGTGGCATGATCAAACGTTATACAAATACAAGTGCACTGAAGTGAACCTTCATCTAATGCATTTCTGTACATTCATCACATGTATTGGATATGGAAGAATTCACATTGTAACACTAATTTAAGCATTTGTATAAACTTATAAGTACTTAAACATAAAAACAGAGATGATCCATCAAATAACTTTTTGATTCAGGTTCTGCCAACTGGACTGAGGCAAATAACCCAAGACATCAGTACCACAAGTACTTAGGTAAGACAGCAAGTATGAAGTCCAACTTCATGACTGTCAGATATTATGGCTGAGATTTTGAAAAGAGAATATTAAGAGTGACAACACTAAGTCACCCTTATCAATCAAAATCTGTCGACGCAGTCAATTAACCTTAGAGTTAGACTCAACAGGGAAAGAATATCATATGTGATAAATTTGCAAATTCCTACAAACAGAGACTAACATAGTTTTATCTTCGTTTGCAAAGCCTCAGAACGGAATGTTTCTTTATGGTAATGCCCAGTGACATTAAGAGTTCAAAGACTTGAGTCAACTTCTGATTTAGGAAAAGAGAGTGCCATGAACATTTCGTCAGAATGCTGTTACGTCAAAACAGACCTTCCGTAGTTCTGCTGTTTCATGTGCGGCCAAGCGGCTCGTGCAATCAGAAACGCACTTCGCAGATGAACTCGATGAATGATATCTACAGTTACAACACAGACATTTTATGTCTCAGACATAAAATTTGCCATTTTTAAAACCTTATGTTACTGTGAAACAGCTTTGAGTTAACCATCTATATCCATCTACATATGTACAACATATGTCTGATGATGTAGAGCTTCAAGATTTGCAGATGGTGACCGATCAGTGATTGCTACATGATCTCATCATTGATTATGAATTTAAACATAACCTCATTTGACCACTTCTCAGTAGTTTAATTTATTTTATTCATCAGCAAAGTACAAAACATACAATTCGTCGGTCAGGCAATTTTATATAAAAAAAACTCTAAAAAAGAAATACGTTTCACCCGGTGGACTTTTGGGATTTTGGGAATAAAATTCTGTGACAATGTTGCACTAGCCATTATCCAATCTACGAGTGGAAATAATATTAGATCATTTCTGGACTAAAGTCACTAATTTTTAGTCCTTCACTGGTTGCAACAAGTCAGTTATACAACTGGCCACATTTAGAAGTGTTTTTATCGGACTTTATTCTGCTCAAGGATTTTTTTTACAAATTTCTAATGTCATCATATTTATTTATACTCTTAAAATATTTAATTTATTTATCAGTTTTGAAGTAAATATATATTAATTGATCAGCTTGTACGAAGCAGAATATTGTTGATGAATAAAATACGAACAAAGTGATGTACAATACGTCTATATGTCAATAGATCTTAAACGTTTGTCTTCATATGAACTCGTTATATGGTCAAATTCATGAATAATAACGTAGCTGCGAAAGAGTTAAAATATCATCAATATCGAAATACTAAATTGTAAGAATGACACCATGGACATTAGATCCAGCTGATCAACTGATTCAACTCACCCCAATCGAGATCACTGATTCTTGCGAAAGAACGGTCACGCAGAATTCCAGCATTATTGATGATGATGTCTGCAAAAGACAAAACAAAACAAAACGCAACAATAAGGATGACAAAAGCAACAAGCACCAAAAACATAAGAACAAAGACCACATTCAGGTTCTTAAAAGTAAGTAAGTTAGTTACAATTAGAGTTTTTAAAAGCATCAGCATTTCTGATAAACCGATTTTCAGAAGTAGAAATCCGATTTCAAACCGATCATCGGTTTTTGTATTGGTCTTAAAGAAAATCCACGATTCCCAACTAATAAACAAAGATGGTGGCCGCTGGGATTCATTGCATTTGACGACGTTTTCATTATTAAAAAGTGTCTAAAAGGTTTTGCAATAAATTCGTTTCATTTGCTGACAGCTAATTTTTATATTGATTTCTATTTTTGCTGTCTCAAAATGTTAAATTTGACAAAAATGTGAGATGCGGTTGCATTCAAAGTGCTAAAGTCCTGTGATTAATTTTCAACTGATTATTTTAATTTATTTCAAGATGTCAAGCCACCATTTTTAGATTAAACAACATGATGATGTGAAATTTGAGAATTTGTGAATTTGAGTCGAAAATTAAGCAATTATTTTAGCATTTGAGGTAAAATTTCAGCATTGCCACAAAATTAAGTGTTTTCTTTGCCATAAACAGTTCAATTGATGTTTTTTGTACAAAGATGTCAGTAACTAACTCATTGACCATATTTTTGACAGTTTTCATGCTTTATGTAATGTACACCAAATTAACTGAATTTAATCAATTAACTGAGATTAAATATTGAAGTTCAATCGATTAAATTTATTTTCATTTGTACAAGGCCTACTTAATCACTTCACCCGAGAAATGTACATTGATGTTTTTGATCAGTAATTTTTAAAATGCTATTAGGCAATGTTCATTCAATGCAATATTAAACACTGATAAAGCGTGATAAATGCAAAAATAGTCTATACGAAATTGAAAGAGAAGATGGAAAAGAGAGGGCGCTACATACCAAGCCTTCCAAAGCTATCAAGAGCAGTCTTCACAAGTGTCTCCCCTGCTTCCACAGAGTCTGTAAATTATACACAGAGTAACATCAGATAATAAAGAGAGTGACTTATAATATGAAAAATTAATAAGACTCTGTCTGTAGATGATCTAGCAATATGCCATTAAAATGCAACCATACACATTAGTACACATAAGCAGCGTTGATTAAAATCAACAATTGAAGTTAAACTTGTGTGAAGAATGCAAACATCCAAGCATGTAAGTTTGTTTTTAAGAGCCAGAAACAACATATAATAGAGGAAGAAAGTGAGTCAAACGAACCATAGTTAGCAACTGCCGTTCCGCCTCTGGCTCGGATTTCATCGACGACTAGATCTGCTGCTCGCGAACTTTTACCTTCACCTTTGATGTCCCCTCCAAGGTCATTAACTGACAACAGAGACAAAAACATCATATATAAGTATTTCTTTCTTAATATAGGTCATTAAAACACAATGTCTTCCTTCAAGAGCTCTCTTTCTCTCTGTGTGTGCGCGTGTGTGTGTCTGCATGCGTGTCTGCATGTGTGTGAAAACTCAAGAGCTAAGCCCAGAGCACCACCATCTTTATGAGCACTGCTGAATCCAGGCCAGCACCTCGGCACCTCTAAGTAGTTTCCTTGAAGAGGCACTATATAAATACTTGAATGAATGAAAACAATGAGAATGTAGATGGAATGGAGAATTGGTGGAGGGAGATCATTTCAAAGTTGAGATACACTGTGCTTTATGATCATGGTCAGTGATTTGGGTGTGGGCAAGAGTAAGATATAATGAACCTCATTCCTAATTCCTCACTGTCTCTTACTGAAAGACAGGAATACAACTCAAGAATCTAGATGTTTACTTACCAACAACCTTTGCTCCTCTTGCTCCAAAGGCAAGCGCATACTCCTTTCCAAGACCTACAATTAATAGACCCGATTAAAACATAAGTTCACAAAATTGCATACCTTGTTGAGTAGGCAAACAAAGACATTGAGACAATTCAGCATTCTCAGAAAAACGCATATAAGAATGTCAAATCTCAAATGTTAACAGCGTTGATGTCGATTCCATTACTAAACTCATAAATCACTTCTCACCAAAAGCTTTGAATGCTACTCTGATCAATGAAATATAAGATATAATTTCCTGTTAAATATTTAAAGTAAAGATAACACGACAGAACTGTATCAGCAAAAAACAGACTATATGCAATTTAAAAACTTGCTAGAGTGACAAACTACATGCAATTGTCAAAGAAATTTAATGCTACAATACGAAAGCACGGAGCTATTGTCAAAACATCAGTTCGACAACCATTCTCCCTTAACTTCTTCTTCAGGTTCTCTGCCCCTAGGCACATTCGAATGTCCAATGTCGCCACTCAATCCTCCAATGAACAGTCATAAATTACCATCAACTCTTCGGAGACAACTTCCTCTATAATTTACGCACTGACACACACACACACGCGCGCACATACACTCACTCATTTATTCTCTCTCACTCACTACTAGTATAGATCTGAAGGAAGGCTATTCCACAAGGTCGGCCTAACAACTGAAAAGGCACAATGTTGCATCTTTGAAATGCACTCAAATATAAGTTCTTGACTGATCAGTACAACAGACTCATTCTTCTTCTTCGCGTATGCTACTGCTCCAGATCTTCTCGGAGCGTGGATCGGGATTCGGATGAATTCGGTCAGCTGGTGGCATCCTTAGTTTCCCCGAAGGTACTCACAGGGAGGGCGCGCCCGGATTGACCCAGGCTTCGTGAACGCGGATGCCATCCTCCCCAACAGACTCATTGATAAACAGTCTATCTGCTTACCAGCGATCTTAAGTTCGCATTCTTTGAATGAGCATTGTTACTTTCAAATCAAACTTACCATTCGGTACATCAAGTATCCAGGATTACGCAAACCACCGAATAAAAACTTGGCACTGGCATGCATGCATGAATTTGAGCTAAGAAATGCAAAAATGTTGACTTACGGAATGAGACTAAACGTCCACACATTTTGTGAATATGCTGAAATCCTTGCACATGGACTTTAAACTTGGTAACAGTCTCTACAATTTATGAATGCATGCAAGCCAGCCCGAACTAAACATGCGTCTCACTGCACTGACTGTGCGCATGGTACCCACCGTTGCCTGCTCCCGTAACTAGCACCACCTTTCCATCAAAACGTAGTTTTCCTGCCATGGCGTTTTCACGGTTTATGCACTGATCGTGCTCTCTTATTCTTGATCTGAACGTGGAAAATGGAACAGTTCAGCTTTATCTAAAGACCATTGCTTTAACTTCGTGCACTTTAACCTGTTACTAGTTTAAGAAATAAACTCCATAGACGTTTTATTGCCATAGAGCTACACTAAACGCGTAACTTTAGCTTAACCAGGGCCTAACTATCGCCTCCAATCGGATCAAATGACACAATAGCCTATTGTACAGTCGAACCACAGTATAAATAACACTGCTTCTCAGCTTCTGTACCTTTTGGCTGTGAGGAATATTTGAAATACAAATAATTAAAATAATTATTATTTCAAACAAAGTTTCTGATAAATAGTTGCGAGTGTGGCCACTGGCGGAAATAGGATTTTTTTAAATCTGGGGTTTCCCGCCCCGAGGGTGCAGGGTGCGGGTCCAGCGGGGGTCGATTGGCCAACCTCTCTCCTGAGTAGTCCTGGTTGCCCTCTGTCTAATAATAAAATAATGATTGTCGTTTATTCACCAATCCACGTAAATATAGCTGCAAAACTGTGGGCGCGTGCATTCTGAACGTCTACCCTACACACACAACTCTAGGCTACATTCACCTCCAAGGATATGATCAGTTTGAGAAACTTTAAGGCCTAGGCCTATATTGTAGATGGCGTTCAGGAACTAAATTTAATTATTTTCCAACCTGAACGTCGTCCTGCACTTAATTATTAGGACAGAACGGACTGGAAAGGTAAGGGACATTCAGGCACTTCATTTCTGAAACTTTCAGCAGTGGGCGCTGGCGGTCAGCGTAGAGTTGCAATTGGGAGCTCAAGCCTCAACATCAATTTCCTGCGTATAATGGCAGATAGGCCTAATTATCATAATTATATATTATAACACTTCATAACATTAGAATTAACATATAACGTCAGCTGTTATTATTTTGTTAAAATTTTCTGAGGGATAGCATAGCCTACAGGCTACATGTACAAGTAGCCTAAGCTTATAAATTGAGTTGTAAAGATAAACTCTGAAACACAACTTGAAATTTATTAAAGCATAATTGAGTTCATTCAATATTAGATATTTGTAGTTCAAATACTCTTGAGAGTATTTTAGATTTAATTTTTTAAAATTAGAATATCATTTACATGTTCAAATACCTTCTGAAAACACTTCAATGAAGCGAGTGCAACAATTAAGGATGTAGGCCTATGCAAACGTTGACTTCCTAGAGTAGGCTTACATATATACATAGGCCTGCATAATGTTGGCCAAGAAACATATTTATTTCGGAAATTTTATTTCGGAAATTTTATTTCATTTATTTATTTCGGAAATTTATATAGCGCCTCTTCAAGGTAGGCTACTCAGAAGCGCTCCCGGCCCAACCACGGCTAAATAAAACAGTCTTTAGGTTCTTAAGGAACAGAGCGGAGTGACCTCTGGGAATTAAGCGCAATGCAACAGGAAGACCATTCCAGGTGGTAGGACCAGCAACTGAGAATGAACGATGCTGTCGCATAGCAGTCCGCGCGCGGGGAACCAGAAGCTCAATTTGGTTCGCCGATCGAAGGGTGGATCGACGCAGAACTCCTAAGGTGGAACAGCAGAGTTCTCGAAGATATGGTGGAGCTAGTCCTTCAATGCACCGCCTAACCAAGGCACAGACCCTGTATGCAATCCGCTGTTTAGAAGGGAGCCAGTGTAAGATATCCCGCATATAAGATGAGACATGGCCATATTTTGGGATATGACCAACAAGTCGCGCCGCAGAGCGGAGGACTCGTTCCAGGCAGTCAATCCGGCCAGCCGGTAGTCCATAATAGAGGGTGCTACAGTAGTCAAGGCGAGAAACTACGAAAGAGTGAACAAGAGTAGAGGCAGCACTAAAAGACAAAGAGCGTGAGACCACCTTAAGTTGACGTAACTGGTAGTAACAGCTTCGGCATAGAAGGTTTATATGCCGAGTGAAAGTCAGCTCTTGATCTAAAATAATACCAAGGTCCCGCACAAAAGGTGAGAATGTAATCAGAGGAAACTCTAATGCTAAGGCGTTCATGTCTATTTTTGCCAGTTGTTGACGCGTTCCAAACCAGATATATTGCGTCTTGGTAGGGTTCAGTCTCAAACGGTTAGAGGACATCCAGGCCTCCAAGGTTTCCATGGCCCTACAAATTTCTCGAACCGCATCAGCAGCGTCAGATGCTGAACAGTGAGCATATGCCTGTAGATCATCAGCGTAGGATTGACTTAGGATTTCATTTGCCAATAAAAGTGGTCCAAGGTCTGCAGTGTATATTATATATAATAGGGGACCTAGGACAGAGCCTTGGGGCAGTCCAAACGGGGCAGGTGTCCATGATGATCTAGTAGTCCCACAAGCCACAATGTAAGAACGGTCCTGAAGGTAGGAAGTAAGCCAATTTAGAAAATTTCCTGAGATGCCAAAAGAGATAGAAAGTCTAGTTAAAAGGATATCGTGGTCGACGGTATATTGACCTCTTGTCATAGGTTAATTAGGGTAATATTTTTATTTTTGTATTGACACTGTAGTCAAATTCAGCCAGAACCCGCCAGATCTGAGATCCGCCACTTCAGAACTGAGATCTGCCATAAAAATTGTTTGAAGTGAACTTTGAACTGAGATTCAAGAGTAGATGATAGATCCATCGCCTTCTGTTACAACAGACCATTTTGCTTTGATTAGCATTCCGTTTGCTATAACATAATAATGATAATATATAAGCCTACCTTCAATACATTTTATATTTATCTTAATAGCAAACAATTAAAGGATCGGCAATTTAGGGCAATGACTATAGCGAGTTCTTCATTCACAATAATTATTGCTCTGCAGTATAATTGCAACTGCATTTTCGAGGCAATGTGCACTTCTGAGCTTTGTAAGAAGGGCAATATCAAATTGCAGTTGTATTGTATGAGAAGTGGTTTGAATGAAGTATGAACCATGAATAATTGATAACAATAGGCTGAAGTAAGGGAATGAGGTAGAACAGGCCTACTACATGCAATGCAACAGGCCTACCTCTTAATATTGTTTGCACATATTTTATGTCAATAAGCAGATTTATAGCCTACTCAGGGCTTAAAGTGTGACAGGATGGTCATAGATGGCATTAAGCACTTATTTTTAAACCTGAACACCTTCCTGCCACTTATTATTAAGCCACCACAGGCCACAGCCTGGAAAGGTAATGGCCTGAGGTGATGTCCAAGCACATTTTTCCTACACTGTGGCTAGTTTTCTCTTGATAATTAATCAAGACCAGTTGAAATGCCTGCAGCTCTCCATGTGGCATAAACGATGGTGTTTTTATTTGTATACAGCTGAATATTCAACCTGTCTAATTAGTCCCACCTATCTAATATAACTATTCAGAAATTTATTCCAATCGTCACATTTCATTCAAAGATAAAACATGGGCTACATTTGGCTTATCGTGGCAATCTTTGTCCATTCAGAATTTATTTAAAACTAGTTCGACTGATACGAACTGAGAAAGTAAAGTCTATTCATAGCTAAACAATTGATTTTTTCAACAGGCATTTCCATTATGGCAGAGGTATATTATACAATCTTTTTGCCACCTTCCCCTTAGAATTACATTCGTAAACTTTTTATAATAATTTTCATGGTGATGATTATCGTGGTTATCAACATTTTATGAAGTTATCATAAATAGCGCAAAATTTCGCAAGGGATAAAAAAAATAGCATCCCACTAAAACTAAATCTTAAAGAGGTGCTACGTTCCTCTTTTATCGCATAGAGATGACCATATTTTGTCAGTCAGAGCTTTACATGAACAGTAATAGGAATCTGTAAACCAACTGCCTTTTAAATCTCTTCTCATTATGACCATTCAATGATTTAAGTCAACACTACATGGAATGCAACTTAGAGGCCTTCCAGTGCCAAGCTTAAACAACCTGAGCTACATTTCCTTTCTAGCTTCACTCAGGATAGAACACTGTCAAAACATATACGACAGATCATCCACTAGTTGTTGACATTTCAATGCAATGGTTGCCAATTATCCCTCTAACTGGCACGTTAACCCTTTCCCGCCGGACCGGGTCATCCGTGACCTGATTAACAGGATAGGTATCAAAACAATTCCGGCTGGAATGGGTTAAAAGGAAATTCTTCTCAGTTGAACACTGGCAACTTTGGCAGCTCAACTCTCTCAGCAGCATAGGAAATATAATCAGTTCACAGCTTAGAAAAACACAAATTCATTCAACTGTCAATTTTCTTTATCCATTTATCGATAGATTGATCGACCCTCAGCACAAACAGATAGGTGAGGACGCTGACGATTGAGATCAGGATGAACGTCGCACCCTCAAAGACGAATCTTGGGGCGAAAATCTTCCAGACCATTAAGTGACGTCTGTGAATTGCAACACACAGCGTCGTCGCCAACATCTGCACACACAAAAACGCAGACATAAAAAATTACAGTGTGACGAACATTTTAAGTCTATTTACTATTTTGAAAGCATTTAAGAAATTCTAGAAATCTTTAATCTCGTCTTGGTGCTAATTGTCATAATTAATAATATAAGTAGTCATGTGTGTGTGTTGCAAGCCTCATTGCCTATTGCCAATCCTATTCTTCAACGTATGTAGCCAACGAACTCAGCCCACAGCATCTACTATCAGGTGAACATTGGGAATTGGTTGGGCGCTTCATGTCAGCAGGAGTTGGTCAGTGACTTGGACTCTGTTATCTGAGCACTATTCATTTATTGCAGTAAGCATAGTTTAAATATTTACCAAAAATTTAATGTACACAAATAAATGTGAATCGGAGGCATAGAAAATGTTACAACAATTAACTTTAGTACTTAATCATTTTAAATCATTTCGGCAGAGCCAGTGCATTACTTATATGACACTACAGTGTCTAGATGCATACACAATTACACACAGATGTAATACTAAAGAAATAGGGGAATAGTTTACCTTCAGACCATACAAAAGAATATATTTGATGTAGACATTGAAGAGTTTCTGCCTCAGTAAGTTCTTGTCCTCATTGAGAATCAGTTCGCCTCTGCCTTCCTCCTTGTCCTCTTTGCTTTTCATCATCACCACCCAGCGTCCTCTCGTGTATTGCCAGTAGATGAGAAGAGGCAGGGCAACCGTGCATATGAGTTGTGATGAAAATGTGTTCATTACTATTAGAAGCGCTGGAATGACGTTGCTCGAGAAATCTCCGCTGAACCCATGGAACGCTGCCTCCCAACGAATCGAAGTTATTGTCGCCTGGTGACCAGTCGAAAAGAAATGTTCAGACGCAAGGAAAAAGACGAGCACTACGCTGATCCATGAAACATCGACGTCATCTACAAGTTACCAAATTTTCCAAGTTCAATTGAATGCATTGCTTGCAAAAACAACGTATAAAAGGAGGCTCAACATGAAGATTACGGGGAAGTTTTGGAATTGAACAAGACTTGCCTTACAATGCAGCTTATCATAAAAACTATATGGTCACAAACATTGAAGGATTTAATTCAGTTTTGCAATTTGATGTGATGTTTAAATCACTGATACTGTAGTGCCAAAAAATACAAACACTTGGCAACCTCTAAAGTTCCTTCTTCTTTGACAAGAACAGTTTGACCTACTGAACTTCTTAACAGTTATTTGGTAAACTAATAAACTACACATAATAAGGCAATTTCACCAAAAATAAAATAAGCTGTTACAAGTTTGGTCCTAAAAACTAGAGTGAAAACAGAGTGAAAAAAATTCATATATACAATTACGTAAACAATACTTTACTGGTGTGTAAATGTAATATCACTGCTTAGATTTTTGCATTAGCTAGCGAAACTGAAGCAGGAAATCAGCAGTTGAGACAAAGACTAATAATAATGTTGCTGCTCAACTTCGCAAGCATCCTTGAAGTTTCTTTATTAATTAATTGCACTGTAATGATTGTCTTTGGCACATTTTGCTCCAATATAAAAAATTCTTCACAGATTGTAGTTTTGCAAAATTACCTTAAAAAGGAGACTCACCCTTTTGAATGTTGGTTCGGACATAACCAGCACACAACTCGAACTGTGCAAACAGCACCAACAACAGCAGGAATACACTTGGTGCAACACCATCACCAAGCAACAGCATTGTCACTATAACAACCGACAACAACAAAACAAGATGGCTGGATGAGTAGACCGTGGCTAGGCCGTAGACAACAGGCGGCTGAGAATCACTGTTTGACGTATCTTTCGATGTTTTTGAATGTCGCTTGTAGTTGAGTTTCAGATGATTGTAGATTTGTGGAATGAGGTTGACTTCGTTGCCGACAGAGGGCAACATCATTTCCTGCATTGGATCAGTCTTAGTTTTCCTCGAAACCAAAAACAGACACAGAGGCCGGACAACAACCGCGGCGATAGTCGCCGAACACAAGATATACACAAATCGAGGAGGAGCAAGCAAGAAGCCTGGCGGTATCAAAACATTTGGCATATTCTGTGCAAGTGAAAGAACAAGCCAATAGAATGCTAGCATTAGTCCAGAGAATGGAATGACATACGACATCATAACTACGGCAATTGCATTGCCATTTAGGTTGCCACAGTACCGCATCCACCGATATGTGCCGTATATTGTTGCAGCCACACCACACATGGAAAAGAGCAATCGCAAAGTCACAGAAATGCTGGAACCTTTCGAAAAAGCAGACAGCGGTTGAAGAAACATAGATGTCTCACAGGTCCACTGCTCTTCGCGGCAAGCACGAAAGTGCTGTGACATTCGTACACCAACCAATACACAGAACATTTGGAAAAGCACAGTTAAAAGAAAAGACAATTCGAGTTTCGTGTGACGGCCATGCTTTGATTCAGGGTTCACTGTTTTCTTAAAAACATTAATAACGATAGCCACACACAATAAAATTACCAACGTTTGGAAAAGAAAAGCGGTCACAGCATCTTCGTATACCACATAACTGTTCGAAAACAAACTCAAGAAATACACAAGACATGAAAGCAAGGCAGCACAGTCAAGGAAACCAGCCTTGCATTTGGAAAAAGGGATTCTCAGCTCACTTAGTTTTGTCTTTCTGAACACAAATCCGACCGCAACAACAACCAAAAGGCATGACACTGCTTCGTTCAACACGTTTGCATAAAGTGCCGTAACAAAAACCATTAAACAGAGAGACGCTTTCAAAAACCTTGATGCCATTGAAGACAAATATGTCAAGCGGTGTCCATTAAATATCAAAAGGATGTTGACAAGCAGGGCCGAGCAGTAAAGAAACAATCCAAGAAACATGGCTCTCAAGTCAAACTGCGCCCAGACATTGCGACACATCATTTTCACTTCAGAAAGATAATTTTCATATGCATTTCGCAGATTTTCTAAGCATTCCATAACAGCTGCAGTGTTCTGCGGCACAGACTTGGAGGCATTCATCACGTCGACAAGCTGCTGCTCTGCTTGGTGAAACATGTCGTCCAGCTGTGCCAGGTTTTCATGAGGTAGATCGTTTGACAGTTTTGCATACTCTTTCGTATAGTGATAAACCTGTTGAGCATTGAGATGCAAAGCCATCACCTGACGATATAATCCAGCAACTTGATGCTCATCGTCAATATGGTCGCCACCATAATCGAAAAGATCGGTGACAACTGATCCGAGGTTTGAAAATGGAATTGGCAAACCGAGTAGGAGCGACAATGTAGGCACGAAGTCAATCTGTGAAAGAGTCTTGAAACCCGCCTGAAAGTAGAATTAAACAACCTTATAACAGTCATCTGAGAACAGTCATCTGAGGACAGCCCAGTTTACAGTGAAATCAATATAAAATAGACCAACATATGCTTCTTGCATATAATATAATAATATAACATGACAATATTAATATTATATAATATTTAACACACTAAAATATACAACAAAGTATGCAACCATATCTATTTTAAAATAATTTCCCTTGCAAAAAAACAATTTTGAATAAAATGGATCTTTCTGGCAGTTTTTTTGCATATAAAACGATGACCACGGCAAATATCTGGTGCGCTCATTTCCGTGACCACATTAAATTCCAATGCTTCTGCTAGCCCACTACAACCAAAATTGTACAAGGTCAAAAACCACCAATTCCATATAATGCAGCTCATAGCATAAATGCAGTATTGATGTGGATACCCTAGTATATTAAGCATCCATGGTCCAATGTGTGTAAGTAGTATCACTACAACGTTGCTAATATTACAGTTTTAAAAATCCATTAAATGAAGAACTGTCAACAGACTTACTTCTGGAACGGGTGATGCAGTAATCTGTTGAGGGCTGTACACAAATAGAGCAGCATCAACCTCTTCCTTGCTATCACCGCCATGGTCTCCAGTCTTTGTCATTCCATGGTCACCAAGTACGAAAAGAATCGTATCATCAGTCATCTCTTCCATCAGTGACCTACAAAGGCACATATGAATAAATAAAACTATATAGAACAACAGATGATACCTAGCAATCAAATGAAATCCGAGTAGGAAGAATTGTTTTAATGATCAACCTATTTAGTATGGCTGTAATTTAACCTATGATTCCTCTACAACACAGTGGTTGAATGATGATGCCCTGTATCTCATGATAGCACTTCATGTTACAAAAGAATAAATATGATTGGATTAGAATCTAGTTCTAAGTATCCAAACCTTGCAAAATTTCTAAGTATAAGATTAGGTAAATCATGCCACAGCACAGATCTCAACTGACTAATTCATAGACTTTTAACCTCCGCGGCACAACTCAGTCATGTAAAATCTACTCACATTAACATCACTGTAATACAGATTAATGTGACAATGGTCAAACAATCTCATTTCTATTTAAGTAAAAATTATTTACATCAATTCGACTTCTATTTAGCAAGAATTCTTTTCATCAGAGCGCTGAAACTCAGGCAATACCAAATAACTTACTATGCTAAAATACATGTTTAACTAAGAATGCATGAATTATTAATCTATTATTACTACAGTAAATCTACCTCAGAACTGAGTCCATCTGTGTGAGCTTTTCAGTCATCCTCTGATGGAATGGGCCAAATGTATGCCCACAGTGGTCGACACCAAGAAAATGTGCTATAAGAAAGGTCCAATCGTTCTGCCTGTATTCTGGAAGGAGATGCTGCATTATACCATTGTCAACTGTGTCCAGATCCTTTACATTGAATGAAGGATACGAAAACGACTTTCGAAATCTCCTAGGAAATAATCCGTCCCAGGTGTCGTCTCCCATGAATGTAATATTGCGGCCAAGTCGTATGACCTGGTCAATGAAATTATCCTCTGTGATCTCAGGGCTGGCAAAATTCGCTCCTGCATCAACAAAAGTGGGCAAACTGCCGGTCGTCAACCCCTTCAACCGCTGCAAAGTTGTCGTGGGTGGATCAGCCACGAATCGGTACAGTCGGGCATTGTATGGAGTCTTCTCGAGAGAGGTTTTGACTGACACCATTTTATTTTCAAACGCCTTTTCTTTCTCTACAGCAATGGATCGATTGTAGAAAGCAAAATCGAATCGAAGAGCATCTACGACCACAACAACGGCACGGCGATACCGACCTGGCATCCAGCACCCGTCGTTCTCGTGCGCCTCATGTTGCGTGACATTCAGAAACGCATACAAATCCTTGAAGGCCGAACCCTGGTCATTCAGAATGCAAGTGTTGTTCTTGAAGACTACGATCCGTTTCAATAAAAATCCTAACGTGAACAGGAGAATTCCTGCTGAATACACCGTAAGCATACACAAAATGGCCAAACATATCTTCATTTCAGAGGATTTTGCAGTCAGACAACTCGTAACGTGGATTCGCGCATTGTTATTCAACTTCACCTCTTACACAGTGATACCGCTCTAAAATTTAAGAAAAGCCAAGATGTGGCCTTAAAAAATGCCAAGAAAAGCCAAGTTAATGATTATGTACTAAAATGACACCTATTTTCATTTCAACAGAAGCTATTTTGTCCGATAAATTGTGATGTTTATGAAATTATGCATAGGCCCCTAATTAATTCTGAAATTAATGTATGTTAAATTGTTAATAATAAATCATCAATTATTTATATTTATATAAATAACCTAATTATAATAATTTATATAAATAATGTAATTTATATAGCCAATTATTGGTTCCGTAACTTCCGTTCTCTGATTTTCTAACATACCAACAAGATTTTGGAACATAGTGCGCTAGTATTATCCAAAGATATTAGAGTCTTTAGACTCTAAAGACTTGAATATCTTTGATTTGTCTTTATCAAGTTATTTGCAATTTTGCGCGGAATCTCGCGAAATTGCACGTGACGTCACAAATAACTAATATGCAGAGAGCAAACAGTTCAGAGAATAATAATAAGTCAGATGAATACTAGTCAGTAGCTAAGATTATTGTTATTTAGTGGATTATTGCTTAAATTATTGTTATTTAGTGGATTATTGCTAAGATTATTGTTATTTAGTGGGCAGAAAAAAAGCCAAGTAAAAAAGCCAAGGTCCTTTGAAAAAAGCCAATATCCCAAGATACGATTGAAAAAGCCAAGATCTTGAGAAAAAAGCCAAGGAGCGGTATCACTGCTCTTACAGCACTGGCTGTTTAGCAAGTAAGTCAGCGGATTTGTATTTGCCAACTTAAATTTTAGTTAAAATTAATATCGCGCAAAATTTTTATGTATATCCGAAAAAAAGCTGAGAAATGCAGAGTTCTCGACAGAAGCTTCTGGACTGGATGACGCGGGAGGG
The DNA here is from genome assembly GCA_945859605.1 of Lumbricus rubellus. Classification (NCBI taxonomy): domain Eukaryota; kingdom Metazoa; phylum Annelida; class Clitellata; order Crassiclitellata; family Lumbricidae; genus Lumbricus; species Lumbricus rubellus. Next base: position 25,763,567 of record OX243812.1, on the reverse strand, counting down.
ATATCAACAGCTAAAATGAGGAAGATCAACACGAGAGAAGCGAGGCCACCGGACATACGAACTGGCAAAGTAATTTGCGCTGCATTGCATTGTTTTGTGGCTCTTAAGCAGAAACGATTTTATATTATGCTAATAATACCGTTAATACGATTGGCACATCGAGTCTAAGTTATCAGGCATTTAGGACGTCTGTATGCCTAATTTTTTCTTACTAATTTAAGATGTTCTGCGAATCCGGTCAGTGCGTGAAGACAGTCATATTTATTTAACGACGCCGTCATTTCGACGATGATTGGCTTGTTGACCTGCAGCTTGTTTCAGTTTAACGACCATGGGCGGAGTTTATCAGGGGCTAGGGGGAGCTAAGCCCCCCCCCAAGAAGGCCCAGATTAAGCTTTTTTACCATGAAAATTATATCTTTTTCCGGACTTAGCCCCCCTAAGAAGGGATTAGCCCCTCCAAGAACGGAAACCAAACTCCGCCCATGTTAACGACATTAATTTTGCCATTTCAAAGATTAGTGTTGCCCTCCTCTTTTAACCAGGCTTGGGATTGGCACTGGTAGAATGCAACCAGTATCAATATAATCGTTACTTACACTGTGGTATGGTAGGCCTACGAGCTCGATATTCCCGCCTGTATAAATTAAAATTATGTATACGAACTTACTGTACGGAATTACAACATGCAGAAACGCTCTTGCTGAAGGGCAGTAAAAAAACTGTAGGCTAGCGGTCACTTGTGTAGTTTGGCCTACTTGCTCAAACTACTTTTGAAAGTTAATCACTTTAAACTATTTAAAAAGTAGTTAACTACATAAGCTGTTATCTGCAGCAGTTAACTAGGTCCCTACTGATTTTAATCGAATGACATCAACAATATGATGTAGCCTAAGTTACAGACCTGTAATTAGCTAAAGTCATCTATCAAACATTTATTTTGCCATAAGCTACAATTTATTTTTTGTTAAACATCATATTGATAACTAAAATTTGTTTTCATTGGTCTAGGCCTACTTGTTTAGATCTGAACAGAATTTAATTATATATATATATGATGTGATCAAATGCCATCGGACGACTATAGGATAATACAGAGTTATAAATAGGCTAATATTGACGTCACAATTAGCAATTTATTTTGCGTACGTACATTTTGTCGAGACACCTCCCACCCCCGCTGTATGTACCCCTACACAAATCGCCTCAACCCTGCAGTGACCCCTCCCTGTGTACGTAATAAATTATATGGTCAGCCACTTACTCATCAAGTAATTATCAAGTAAAATTTGACGAGATTTGATGCTCAAAACCCAACACATACCTTCTTACGATGAACTTAATTTGAAGTTTAAAGCCCTTTAACAGATTTTTTACATTTCTTTGCATATCATAAATTTTAAATTTTTTATTTTATTTTACACCTGCACATGGACATAGTGGCAGTGATACATGGAGAAACTTCCAAAATCACGGCCCAGTAGTGACCAAAAACAGTTATAGTTTTGGGTACTACCAAAGAAAAATGATCAACGACCTGGTAGACTAAATATAATTATCTGGCACAGAGGCTATTTTAAGTATTTGTGATAAGTTCAATTTTTAGCACTACAAATCTTTTGCTGAGCAGGAAGCCAATGCAAATATTTAGGCACAGAGGCTATTATACACTCATACTTTGACATAATTATTACATGTTTATATTCTAGCTAAACAGTCCTGAACTGTTTGGGCCGAAAATTATTATTGTGCACCAAAGAAATCGCAAGACTTAACAAGAGTTACTCAGTCAAGAGCTAGACACAAAAGAAAAAAAACAATACAATTTTGAATTAAACTTCAAAACTCGTAATATCATCTAAAAAACAAAGTCACCGCCTTTCATACGTCTGTTACGCTACGAAAAAAGTTGTCCTTCAGGCAAAACTTACATGCTCTCAGTGAACGACAAAACAACGAGAAAAACAAATATATTACCGTAATAAAAATTCAACATAAATTAACACAATTGAAAATATATCTCTCTCTGATCAAACTGATTTTATTTTCCTAATCAAGCAGTTGTTTCTACATTTCAACATTTCTAATCCAATACACAATTTCTCACTCATGCCAGATTATATATAAATCTGCACCTGTTCTCAAAAGTTTATGTAGCTCTATTATACAACGAATGTTAGAATGTGTAACAACAGACCGCGGATATGTAACATATTATGTCACATTTCCTTATTATACATAACATAAAATAACAAACTGATTTTTTTACTTTTCCATACATAGCGCAAAGAACAAAAGAAGAAGACATATTAAAAAAACCTAGGCATACTCTCCACTGCTGTTCACAACCACTTTTCACACTGGGTATAACGGAAACTTTTAATGCCATCAACTCTTAAATCGAGTGTAAAAGAATGACTAACCTCCCTCATCTTTCTCTCACCTCAAATCCTGCTTTTTATCGCTCTGGGAGCACTTTATAAATGGTCATATACAATACAATGCAAACATTCATCAGCATTTTATAGGAAGCAAACAGTTTCCAATATAGAATTCCAACTACGGTTTTGCCGAATGATCATTTGAAAACTTTAAGCAAACACCTTCAAAAACTATTCTGATGATTTCAAAGTCATAGAGCATACAAGAATGTACAGTTAAACCTTAAATCAACAACCACCTACAACTGTCTTAGTACATTCAAAATGCAACATAATCAAAATGTTATTAAAAGTTTTGTGAAACCATAATCCTGAAACTTGCTGCCAACAGGAAACAACTGTTCTCTGGCCAAATGTTTAGCTGACCAAGTATTTGATTTGTGGCCTTTCGCAGTCATTTGTATAACATGCTGATTGGTCAGTAAATAACTGCTGTCATCACAGCAAATAACTTACAATTTAGACTTAATTGTTTTTACAAACTTTGGCAAACTGCACAGAGCACTAACAGAATCAGATCAAGAGACAAATTAATTATATATACATTTTTTTGTCAGCACACAGAACGCAGTTCGACAATAATCGAAAGTCATCTCAGCATCGTCGTACGAGAGTCAAAAGAAGAGTGTCTTGATTCCTTTTTGCAACTGATTTGCATGGCAAACATATGAAAGCATGACAGAAAACCAGAATCATTTGGAGATAATAAATAACATAGAACACTACTACATAAACACCAGGTTCACGAGAAGAGCAACCGACGACGACGTCTCAAGAGACAGACTTTATACACGTATAATATGTCTAAGAGAAACCGTTGAACATTCCCGATAGGTCGCTGAATTCAGTGGCCGAACCGTCCAAAAGACCAAACATGTCTGAGAGTTCCTTCTGGGTCTGGTTCCCTGTTGACTGAATGAGCCGTGAGTGCGTCGACATCTGCCCCACGGACTGCTGGGAATGCTGCAACGGTGGCACGACGGCCTGCATGCTGGTCGCATCTGAGCTCGTGTGGCCCCACTGCGGCCAGATGGCGCTGGTGTGTGCTGCGTAACTGGAATGGGAAGCGTGACCAGGCCCATTCATCTGAGTGTAGCTGTGTGATGAGCCTGCAATCGACAGATTAACAAAATAATCAACTAGCCCATCAATCAATAATGCTCGATCTGGAAATCAACTAAACCAATCACACAATCTGCATCATCAAAACACTGCATCATCATCATTGTCGTCGTCGTTGCCATCATCATCATCATCATCATCATCATCATCATCATCATCATCACTATCATCTCATCCAGCTCACTGTGATCTCGGTTCTTTCTACTGGGTCTTAAGAAGAATTGAAGTAATTCAGGCATGTGCTAATAGGAGAAATATATATACCGGTATGCACATACAGAAAAATGTCACAATGACGCCAACAGAGGAATAAATTACAATGAAATGATTTTAGAAAAAATCATCATTTTGAGAGAAAAAATCCATTTCTGTTGCAACTCAGGGCTAAAACATCGCACTTATGAAAGGGTTAATTAAGCTCCAGGTGCTAGAGAACAATAAAAAAAATGTTGTTTACCGTCGGCATCATCTGATGCTTGTATCATCTGAGTATAATCAGTAGATGGCGCTACAGCACTGCGATAATCATCATCCTACAAACATTAAAACAGCAATGCATTGACATCTGCACTTAACAGTGAAATCTTACTGCAGGAATTTATGCTTTATAAAAATTGAGTCTTGGCAATATAGATGTGGCAGTCCTTAGTGAAAGAGCATTTCTGCTGAAATGTTTACAATAACAACAGTGATAATTATAATGACTAGGAATTCTTGTTTTTACAGGCTGCACATCACACTGCCAATCTAGTTCTAGTTAACCCGTTTACCGTGTAATAAAAATTTTCTTAGTAAAAATTGGACGAGTTAACTCGGGGATCACGGTAAAGGGGTTAACAGCCAGAGGTTTAATACTAGACGCACAAATTAAATGTGAAATATTAGCAAGAAGTGTGTAGTGTGCCAACCATAAGAAAGTAGATTCCGGCATCTGTGCTAGTAGTACACTTTTAACATGGGCGACATTGTTAAGAAACTACAATTGAGACCTGTCTGGCATAGGTAGCCCTTGACCAACTGCTGCTGCCCTGGGTTGATGCTGTGTTATTGGACAGCTGTCGATCCAATGGTTCCGTCTGCTGTGACATGCCCATCATACCAGAACTTGAGCCCATGTACTTGATGGTTGACGTTCGGCTGTAGTCAAACCCATCTTGAGGGGCTGCAAAAAAATCAAATCACTAATTTCTCACACCAGAGCATTTAACCTCTTCCCTGCGGAGGACGATATCCTATCGTCATAAAACTTTAATCTCGTAGGCGGAGGACGACAACCTATCGTCATCTGCATTGCATGATATATGTTCCTCCCACGGGATTAAAAAGCCGTCGCAGCGAAGGGGTTAAAAAGATTACTTACTTTACAAAAAAGGATTTTGCATCTGGAGATTTCAAATTGGAATAGAGCAGGGAATGAGGCAATAATGCAACAATATAGGATGTACACTGGATAATGCTCAACAATAATGACAACAGTAGAATACATGGATAACCTTCGGAAGGCCGCACAGGTAGTGTTCAGTTTAAACAAACGAGCACTGGGCCGTGGACTTGAGTAACGAAGGCGAGGAGATGATTTATGAAAGGAGGTAAGGAAGGACGAATCTTGTCCACAACATAAACAGACTCATCATTAGCTTGGAATCAAATTTGAGCAGAAAGGCAATAAACAAAGCAGAACTTGTGATATATATATTGGATTAGAATACATTACATTATATAATTAGAGCATTTTGAAAGATGTGAGAAATAGAAGAAAGTGAGTTCTTACCAAGACTCTGTGATGGCATCATGCGGCCGTAGACGTCTGAATAGAGACTGCTGCTGTCTCCCTGCTGCTGCTGCTGCTGTTGTAGAGTGGCCGCCGCTGCCGCCGCAGTGTCTGTGGAATGTGAGTAGGAGAATGGAGCTGATGATATATCGGTAACAGCGTCACTGTCGTTCTGCGCAACACCCGTGTGTCTGTAAAAGTAGCAACAGCACACGACACAAGTTTACATAGGAAGACATTAGTAATACACATTACTTGAAGAGTCTGAAGCTTGGTAAAAGAGGTTCAAATATATCCAAGTCCATTCTCAGTGTGTTACTACATGTCACTGGATAATAAATCAATTGTCCAACAGCTGTAAGTTATTCTAAATACAGACAGTTCCAGTATCACATGTTAACCCGCATTACATGTCACACACACACACGCACGCACAGACACACACACATCTGTAGGAGACAAGATTCAACCATGTATTAGGTGGAATTACTACGCGTAACGAGATTACGCATCATGCAATGCAAAACTCACTTTGTGACGCTGTTAGTACAAACAATGTACTCGACTTCTTCAGTGTACGGATTCAGAAAGCTGAGGCTGCTCGTTCGAATCCAAGCCCACTCGTGACTCTTCGTACGAAAGCGGTAGATTACCGACATAACCTGACCTTTCAACTTCAGCACTGCATACCAACCATGACACAACTCAACTAATAATAAGATATCTGGAAAGACTAAAAATGATTATCTGACTGCCAACACAAGTACCCCTAACCCTGTATCTTGTAATAGAGCTGTCTCTAGAAGCCACATAAAAAGTGACCTTTAACATCCTGAACAAATCTGGTTCCATATTCCAAACCCAATTACATCAGAATACATCTTCTTAATAAGCTACATGTATTTAAAAAGGCACTACATAAATTCAAGACAGTTTGATGTTATTTCTAGACATAAAAAAAATAATTTGTAATAGAAAATAATATGTGTTCTATCCTGTCCAAGTTGTCAATTTTTTCATATATTTTTGTTGACTCTTTGAGATGTTGAAAGACATTTTCTGAGGCCTGGCGGGTCACTTTTGGCCTGCGGGCTACGGGTTGGGAACCACTGGGTTAAAAGAAACTCTTGATTATAACTCCTGTTTATATCCCTCCACAGAAACTTCCTCACAAACAAGAAGGGTTCATGACTTTACAACTCTTGTGATTCATGCTCAACAGCATATCAACTTTGAACATGTCACTTTTCACAAAGCAAGACACAGTGTCTATCCAAATATGGATCTCATTAAATAAAATAAATAGAGACTGCTAGTCGGCACAATACCTTGCTCGAAAGTTTCTTTCATGTGCTCTTGATCTTCTGGATGATAGAAATCGTAAACTGATTTACTCAACAGCTCCTGCGGTTGGTACCCAAGAATCGTAGTTACTCTATGAAAATTGACAACATAGAAACGTTAGTCTAATTGTTAGTCTTTATTCTTAAAGGACTGACACAACAGTCGGATATGGAAGGGTGAAGGAATTGCTTATCTATATAAATAAAAATGAAACTTTCCAACAGTTTGCAATGAGTGTTCTCGAAAACTGACGGAACGATTGCTTTGAAAATTTTACAAAACCTTCCATTCCAATAGAACCGTGTTGTATTATGCTTTTTTCCGAAAAAAACGCAATCTTTCCCACGAAACCAGAACTTTGAAATCCGTTTGACCGCCATTTGCAAATTATACACTTCCCAACGTCCATGAGGGTTGCCAGATTTCGGAAACGTTTTTGTCGCGACATCACGTTGTAAAGTCGCCCAAAAGTCGCGAGATGACCAACTTCGATCAGGGTTGCCCAAAAGTCGACCAAAAGTCGCGATAGTGCATATGTCGCTGTCGGGAAGTAACGGTGTGAGGGAGGAAAGAAGGGAGCTGGACGAAGAGAGAGGGGAGGGACCGGAGGGGAAGGATGGAGAAGGGAGGGATGCAGGGAGGCAGAGGGATCGAGGGAGGGGAATGGGACTGAGAGGGAAAGGGCGGAGGGGGAGGAGGAGGGAGAGGAAAGAAAGAGCGGGGGAGGGGACGAGGGAGGGGGCGGGGAGGACGGTCTTTTCTGCCACAGCAACGCGTGGCCGGGTACAGCTAGTACTAATATAAATTCTAAAGAATATTTTGACTACGCAAAGATATGGAAACAAGATTCTAATGAATGCTACTTCAGTTATGAACTGCTAATTTCCTTGACTAATTGCAACTTGAAAGCCGAACATTTTAGTGGGTACAGAAAGAATCCTAATTCACAGACAATGCTAATTAATCTATCTATAATGCTTTTTAAATATAAAAAACAAACCTCTGGTCGACAAATGTGAACTTGCCATCGACACTATGCCTCGAAATGAATTCTGTGGCTGGACTTGTGCCGAGCAAGTCACTCGTGTTGGGAGTGCTCGTCACCTGGAGACGACCGATGGCCACAAGACACTGCGACGTGACGTGAGATTCCTCATTCCCACCGGTGCCTTCCAGCTGGGTTCCTGCAGATCCCATCAAACACTTGCAGGTCAATCAATCATGAAGGTCATTTCCAATGGTAAGTAGAGGTTTAATGCAGGTAATTGTAATTAAGAAAGGTTATTTAAAAGAGCACAGAGCAGCAAAAATGGAACATAGACTTTCTTAAATGAAACATCATTTGATTTAATAATTTCCTACATTTCTGACCAATGATGTTTTGCCATTGTTTAGCCAGTTATGGAGCCAATAAAAAGTTCTGATACCATATTTCATTATAATTATAATAATCAGTAATTGCCATCCTCAGAATTACCTACTTTCCATATATGGCTTGCATCTGTAGGTTTTCTAAACAACACTAATGAATATTTTCTCTTAGGAAACCAGTCTTCAAGATGTGTTAGTCATTTGCCTGTTTTTTCCTGCTGTCTACCTGCTGGTGGCCAGTTTTTCACATATCCCGTGACATGAACGACCGCATACTGGTGACCATCGCTGCTAGGACCGAGCGTATTTCGTTGGCGTATGCGAATCGTATGCGACGCAGTCATAGGATCAACTGCCGTGTTACCGATCTTCATGCGCACAATGAAACCACGTCTCGATCCCATGCAAAGGCGCATCGACGCTGTCAACGTCAGAACGTAATGTGGTTGTAACATAACGTAATTGTAAATAACGTAATGTGGTTAAAACATAATGTAATTGTAAATAACGTAATGTGGTTATAATATAACGTAATGTGGTTATAACATAATGTAATTGTAAATAACGTAATGTGGTGATAACATAACGTAATGTGGTTATAGCATAATGTAATGTGGTTATAACATAACGTAATGTGGTTATAACATAACGCAATGTGGTTATAACATATCGCAATGTGGTTATAACATAACGTAATGTGGTTATAACATAACGTAATGTGGTTATAACATAACGTAATGCGGTTGTAACATAACGTAATGTGGCTATAACATAAGATCGCTGTCACACAAATATGGTAATTGTACATAGATTGGCAGCAACTATTGTTTGTAATGGAGCGTGGTAGGTAAACAATGAACACTGAATTACAGCTTATTACGTTGTATTGCATCGTATTTATAAATCTATAGAGTGCCTCTCATGGAGCACAGTGCTTCCAGTGCAAAATACCCAGGGGAAATAGGGGTGGAAAGAAAGACAATTGATGGAAAGAGGCAAATTCTCCTTCTGGCGCCTCTACTCAGCTTGACCAAAGAGATGCACTTACACAATAATACACACCTGTTGCAGTCATGCTCCCTTGACCTATTGACACACAGGTCTATAAGTTCTATAATACAGCAAGTCAACAAAAGTAATATAAAATCGCTCAGACTGCAAGAGAAAATTTTTACGAATTTATCAAATTTGTGCAGTAATTACAGCTGTTAACAAACAATAGATCCAAGTCCAACAATAGAAAATTAGCACTTACATTGGTGCCCTTCCTTTTTCACAGTGCCAGCTGAAAGTGACATGTACAAAGTAACAATTAAATGGAAACAATGCAGAGCATGCATGGTGCATGCGTGTTTTAAGTGATATATTGTCTACTATCACTATGTATACCTAAATACAGATATACATCAGCACTAACATTGCATAAACACAGAAAGAAAACCAAATCATTTTCACATTCAACACATCATCCATGTAACTAACTGCCATGTACCTAGAATGTACATAGTGATGGCATGAACATAGATGATGATATAAAGTCTACAAGCAAATGGTGGTAGGGTTGAAAATCAGAATGAGATGATTTTGAGCAAATGTAGAGTGCTGCAGAGGTTGGGGAGACTGCATCAACATACACTCTCAAGTTGAATGATTTATATTTACATAATTTATATATTGAGACAACCCTATTCTGGAAACCAGACTACATGAAATTACTATCCAAAAAATGAAATAAATAACAACAACACCACCAGTAACATGACATGATAATAATAATAATTACTATTACTATCACTATTATTACTATTTACTAAATGAAGTAAAACAACGTGCTCACTCTTTAGGTCAAGAATTCGTCCAGTACTTTGGAGATCGTTGCTTGACAGCTGTTCTCGCAACTTCTCGATGTCGTCTGGATGAACAAGGTCGTAGAGACTGCGACCATACCATTCCGACTGTTCAAGAGAAACAAAAGCACAAGTTAAAAACAGAATCTTGAAACATAAGGAGACAAAGCATTCGATTTTTTAATAAACAATAACAGCAGATTCCTTAATAGTTGTGTTATGCTGGTTTATTATCTATAAAGATGCGTCATTTATCTTACCTGAGAGTAGCTGAGTACAGGTGTAACGGAATCCGAAACGTAGATAACACAACCATTATCACACTGCGCAACAAAGAGGAAACCATCGGTTGCCTATCAACAGACAGAAGAGTTTTACGAAGACTTCATAACACAGGCTGCGATCATATTCGTTTATATGGCAATCATGTTCACAGCTGTTAAAAAAATTCAATACTCAAAGCTGTTCAAAAAACTTACAATGATCATAAAAATTATTAAAGTGAAAATGATGATGATGATGATAATAATGATGATGAAACCAGAGAAGAATCTGAGAGAAGATAACGTTAGATGACCATTGCAAAATGCAGAATGTGCTTCAGCTGAGTAGCTGTATACTTAGTATTATTGATATTAAAGCAATGTCATAGAATCAAGTGGTTAAGGATATACTTTACCTCAAGCACCAAATGTTTGAGTTCTTGGTCTGTGAGGAAAGATGGCTTGTAAGCAGTTTCATTTCTAGAACTGACAGGACCTGAAAAAAACAATCGCAAGTTCCAAGCATCAAACACAATGACTAGACACCTAGCATAAGTACATCCATCCGCCCATAAATATGGCTTCACAATTGCTCATCCATCCATCCATCCATCCATCCATCCATCCATCCATCCATCCATCCATCCATCCATCCATCCACCCACCCATCCATCCATCCATCCATCCATCCATCCATCCATCCATTCAACAATCAATCAGTCCATCCATCCATCCACCCACCTAGTCATTCGTAAATCCACCCATCTACAAACTCATCGACCTACTTATCTCTTCCCTGATTCACATATCCGTCCGTCCGTCCGTCCGTCCGTCCGTCCGTCCGTCCGCCCGCTCGCCCGCCCGCCCATCCATCCATCCATGTTGGTCACCAACACCAACAACAGCAACTGACCTCTGAGTGTTTTCATGTGTGAGATGGCCATCCTCAAGATGGTCAGTTTGTCTGGCTTGCGTGCGAGTGTGCTACACGTCGGCACCATGTCACACAACTCGTTCATATACGTCGTCATCTTGTTCCGTCGTCGTCGCTCGATCTCACAGTGGCTCTCCCTACGAAGAAATAAGCATCAATCGTTTAAACAATACAAAAATTACAAAGTCCACCTTTCCATGGAAGGCACGTAGTAGAACCTTCCCCAATGCACTAAGGGTCTCTATACAACCCCTTCAGCCAGCAGTTCTAATCTGAAAATGTAGAACCTTCGGAACAGGCACATTATGAATTGAGATGGAAAGGAGCCCTACAGCATCTCAGAATGGCACTCATGAACTTAATGTCTATGGGCCATGGCGATAAAAATTTATTAGATTAGATTATGGTGATCATACAATATCAAATGAAATCTTTCCATCCTTTGCTGCATAATGGTAGGTTGATCAGATTGGATTAGATCAAATTGCAAACTTAATCACTTTAATCTCCATGACGACCAGACCTGAATCGACCGGATGCTGTTCATTTAGTGCAAGCTTTACGAAAATCAGAATATTGGAAAAAAAACAGATTTTGATCATTTAAACACTTGCAGCAATCAGATTGGAGAATAAATAAATGAGAAGATACTACCTCTTCGGACTACAAAGTTCTGCGAACAAAGATAATGACCTACCGTATTTTGACTGTGATCCTTCATCACTAGTACTTTAGTCCTTTGAAGAAAGGACGACTAAACATTTCGGCTGATCCTCTGTAGTTCTTATTTTAAAATCATCGAATGATACAATAAACTATTTAGAAAAGTTCTGACTCTTTACGGGTCCCGGCTGCACATGATTTTGCATGTGGGCAAAACACAGTGTATATTCTATTGTATTCTAGCACCAGTGCACCACTGACCTAATCAAAGGTGCTCCAAGTGTGAAGAAACCTCTCCTTGAAAAAGAAGTCTTAAGAGAATGGGCATTGTAACAGCAGTGTTCCTTGATAAGATCTCAACACAAATTATAAAGGGAAGACCTGTCATTCAGCAGATATTCTGTTGAATGAGGCACTAGAAGGTCATGATGGTCAATGTAATAACACCATACATAAATCAAATTAAAATCATAGCTAGACCAGTGATGAATTATAATTATATACAGAATAAAAAACAAATCAAATAAGATCAAATTCATTTCAAGCATTTTTAACTGTTTCGTGATACTGCAAGCCTAACCTGCAACTGAGCACACTATATATTTTGAAATTCAACTTGCGCAAATAGTAATTTCGGTAAGTAAAACGATGAAAGCAACTCTAATCTAGCACAGCATAACATTCCTTAATTGGGAAAGCATCGATCCGTTAGCTGGTGAAATTGCATATTGAAGAGTGAAAATTAGAAAGAAGGGTGAAAATGGAGAAACAGGATGGAGAGGGAAAATGGGAAGAGAAGTAACGGATACATACATTGCAGCTCTTCTGTGGCAGCATTATGCAAAACACAAACAGCATCGTACAGTTTACGAACTCAAGAACTAAAGCATCTACTTTTTAAACAATCAGCAGATAAATCATGAAGAGACATCTGAATTCCAAGAGTATCAAGAACTTGTAAGGGAAAATCCCAGAGAGGTAGAGATTATTATCAGAATACAGTCATTTAAGAAAAGTGCAATGCAATTGGAACAAAACACAGCATGACAAATGTCACTGGGGTGAACATTATGCAAGTGCTTACATGCAATAGAGAGTAAATTTATCAAAGTTTTAAAAAGTACAAAGGACCTACAAATTGTTACAATGAAATAAAATTTAGTGACTTTGATTGCCACACAATGACTCCAATGTCAAATTACATGAAACAACATGAGCAGTAAGGTTCGGGTGCTAGATGCAAGAAACACAGTCGAAAATAACTTAAGCAACCAATTTCCACCTTCATTCATGAATAATGCATACATCTTGGATCAATTCATGTATCAAAAATCATCAATTTATTCTTATTTATCCTGATAATTTTAATCTGTCGTGACATATACAGTGTTATACACAGTCCCAACCATATTTCTAAACGAATTTCTCATCATCTGGCAACAAATGTTTTAAATCTTTCTGCTGAATGAATATAAACATCTGAAATCTCTTGAATTCTAAAGATAAGTAAATATAAATTACTTAACATGGATGCTAGAACTGAAGGATAAGCATAATCTGCCAATGCAAATAACGTCTGTTCTTTGAATGACTGGACACGTATAAAACAATGCAATACAATACAATACAAGCGAAGCGCTGAATAGCTGCAAGTAAAAAGACAGCAAACGTGCTACATCTAATTCCTGCTTGTGCTATAGAAATTACTAATTACATTAGATTACAATTCAAAATAGACATCAAAATGCAAGATGGTTGGTTACCTGGCCATCCGATTTTTGTCGGTATCATGACCAAAACTCGAACTTCCTTCCTCTTTGCTAAGACATCAAAAAACAATTTCTCAATGTATTAAGTGATCATGACATGAATTCTAGTGTTGCAAAAATTGATAATAGCCAGCAAATCAACCATTTAAACAGATATCAATACAGGTAACCACAGGCAAGACCCAAAGACAAGTCCTACCAACAGGATCACGTAATTTCATGTAATAGATTTCGTGTGGCATTTCCAACCATCATGCATCTCACTAGTGTACTGGAATGTTAATGTTGCAGTGCTAAACTTGTGGAATTTTTCAGAAAGAAACTGAAGTAGTTTTATCTACATCACCATTTCAATTCCACATGCATTCAATGATTGGTATATTGTCTTTAAATAGATAAGTTAGCAATGCATCAAAACCTCACAAAAAATTGACTTTTCCGATCAAAAATGTCTAGAAAAATGCCAAGTGTGTTTTTCACCTGCCATGAGAAAATTGACTAAACTGGAAGAAACAATTTCAAGTAAAATAGTTTTGAGACTTACTTAAAAGGCACCAGTTGTATTACGTGTCTTGAGATGTGCATACTGCACAACTAGGGTTTCCATGGAGGGAACTACTAATTATTAATGTGAACAGATTTCTAAACAGGTGTCTGTTAACTCTGTACGTATACTATTAACTTCTGCATCAGTTTACAAAATGTCTACTAATTAGACACAACTGATGGTTGCGCACCATACAATGCAAAATGACAAGTATACTTTTGGCTTAAGTCTGATAAAAATTTACTTTTGTGTGCACCTTGCTATGAATAAAATATCAACTTTAAATCTAAACTGTGGTGCTGTACTGTAAATCTTCCAATACTGTAAATCTTCTGAATGCTGATGTATAAATGACTGGTGTAATGCATAATAACGTTATTCCTTAAACTGGTGTCTTTACTACTTTATATAGTGAACTCTAGCAAACAATTTACTCACTATTGATCATCCTGTTCAAGACTGAAGTCATCGTCATTATCGTCGGAACTGCTTAGACAAAATAAAACACTGCAGTTAAATAACAATTTAGACAAAATTAAAACACTGCAGTTAAATAATAAACATAACTTAGCTTAGTCATTACATGCCGCTGTCCAAACTAGAGCCGACAGAACATACTTTTGAAGCAGAGACAGGATAACAGATATCACATAACTTCAACAATTATTGCTTATGGACTGAAAAGCATGATAAAGAATATTATTGTGAAACTCAAACTAGGTCTCAGGTCCAACACACCCTGTAGTCAAGATGATCATCAAAACAACATTGCAGCACTTTTGTGAGATACTGTATGGCATAATAAAACGCCAAGGTACACATAAACACACAAGCACACACAGAGATGTGCATGCATAAATATATAATCAAATGCTGAGCCACACTTAACACCAATGTACATTGTACATCCTCATGCAACCACAATGATCCAATCTAGATCCCAGTGATTGACCAGTATCACATTAAACAGAGGACAGTGACACCAAAATTTATTTACAAGCATCTAGTTATACTGCAAAATTGTTTACATAAAATTTATATTTATGCACAATTGAACATAGTTTAAAAGCTGTCAATTTCATATTCTGAAAATGTTACAGCTCTACTACATAAAGGCTGGAATGAATAAATCTGCGATCCTTACAAGCAACAAAGCACTGAATCACCTGACGAATTATGACATTGCAAAGTTCTGTTAAGTTCAAAAAGCAGCATCTAGTGTACTCTAGTGTTGTGTGAGGTATTCCAGATAACTTGCTGTCCAGAAAGTGTCCATTTGGGAAGACCAAGAGAATCTCTGGATTAGTGCATATTACTTCAGTTACACTCTACACATCAGTGTGAAGAATGCCATTCACCAAGGATACAGTGGCAGATGAATGTCTTCTACCAGCTGTCCGGCACAACTCAAGATGTTGGGGCTTGTGTGTTGACAGGAACTCTGAACATCATGTCAAACTTTACTGGGAATTCATGTCTGCGCTACGTGTCTTTAATGAGAGCTAATCACCAGACAACTTCTGTAGTTATCCAAGTGCCATTGGCTTACTTATCAACACAGTCCAGTCAGCACTATTGCAAGACACTTGAAAGCCTGCGCTAAAGAAGGTGTCAAGATAAATATGCATACAAACTGGCTATACATATACAATTATACATATTACATACATATATTACATATGCATACAAACTGGCTACAACATAAAATTCTAAATTGCCAGATCACAGACTTACTCGCAGGTTGTACTGACAACATTCTTGCGTTTTCGAGAATTGTTATTTGGTATCGGAGCTGTGAAAACAAAACAATTCGATGTTTACTGGAATGTACGAAAATATGACAGCAAACTTACACCATATCAATAACAACAGCAGCAAATTGACCAATTGTCAATGTTGGCTTCAAAGCTTCACAACAGTATGACTTCAGGCTATGTTCAGTCATATACTCCAGGTAATCACCAATGATATATGTGTATGTATAATTGTATATAATATACATGTACATATACATAAATACATATATATGTTATATGCTCTATTATAAATCAAACACATGGATGACAACAGCACCCAAACTCACAATGCAATAAATGACCAACTCAAAAGTACAAAGCTAAAATAAAACAAAAAATAATTGGCTGTGATCATGAAAAAAATTCATTAATGTAGGACTCATGAAATGAAATTCTTATCATCTTTTCATGGCAGTTTGACTTAGTGGGCATGAAGGCACCTGGCACACGTTATGAGGTCGATGATTTGTAGGTGGGAAAATGTGGCCCAATATGTTCGCACCATTCCACATAACTACATGGAGGAGGCAGTCCTCAACATCCCCAACTCACAAACAGGGGCCCTTGTAATAGCATCCGCATGGTTGTGTTACTGCACCATATTAATTGTCATAATTATTATCATCTCCCAACACTTGCCAGTATTAAGTCGGAGATAGCTGCATTGCACCCTAGCTCTAGCTCCTCTTTTACCGTGGCTCTAATCTCCGACCCAACCAGCAAGTGTGTCTCATCTTCATACTTTATCAACCTGTTGGCAAAGTTCACCGGATGGAATCATTGATATGATAAATGGCTGGACCAACACTCCATCTCTGAGTCAAGAGTTACCATTTCCCACGAAATGGTTATAAAACAGTAAAAATAATAATCTTCGCTTAATTAGAAAAATGAGACCAATCAGGGTGACACACTGCACCCAGTTACACGTCAAAGCACATTAAATATAAACAACAACAAAAATAATGTGAACCTAACAACATAAGTAATTTGTCAATTTACCATTCTCTACTGTGTCTTATAAAATCGAGTTTGAGCATATGGAAATTATATTCGGCACAACAGAAGTTGGATTAATGAAAAGAATTCTTGCTTTTAAAATTAGAACTTGGATAGACGGAAATAACTCTTGCTGAAACAGAAGCCGAATTAACATAAATAATTTATGCAGAAATAAAAGTCGGATTGATGGAAATAATACAAGTTTCAATTGAGGTTTGAATGACGAAAAGTCTTTGTTTAAATGAAACCAGCAATGATGAGTAAATACTATATAGCAAACTAACATGATTTGATATTTGATGCAATTAAAATTTGTGTTAATTTATTTACTTATTGAATGCATTGCATCATGGGATGTGGCTGGTGGGTAGCATCAATCTATATGAGCAAAGTTGAGGCAATATGTTTACACTTACAGGCACTCAGTCTTTGGGATAACAACATTTGCTAATAAAGCAAAATTTTCTGAACCACTACCATTGTAAAGTGCTTCTCTTCACTCATGCACTTTGGCAGAAATATTAGGCTGGGTAATCTATCGTTTTAGCAGAATAAATTTTTCGCCATTGCATGGTATACAAGTTGGATATCATGTAATTTCGTTGCTTTTAATCTCTTTGTACTCTTTCTACTCTTTCATAAAGCAGCATATATATTATTTTTTACAAGCAACTAAATTCCAAACCAATGGTCTTAATAAAAGTCATACAAACACAAATGCTTATGACTACAGATGACAACACATTTAAAGCACGTGTGTGTTGATGTATCGGCTCGTGCGTAAATGTATGTGTATACGTGTGTGCATGTGTGCATACGCCTAGGACAATGTCGCCAACCATGACATAACAGAACACGTACGACTACCCGCTCCTCCTCCAGAAGCCAGCGAAGCCATGGCAGCCATTAGACGACCCGTAATTCTTCTCCACTCTTTGAACTGATATTCCGACGCCTACGAATTGTATTTCTATATAAATTCCAAACTAAGTTCAGTTTTCACGCACAAAAGCTGTAAAATAAATTCACTTAGACCGTCTTGATAAACAAAAGCTTATCTCGCGAGATTTTTGCGAGAGTTGCTATGACGAGAACCTTGTAAAACGTATAGCGCTAATAAAATTGGTTATTTTCAATGTAAAAATTACAATTAAATATCGGCGTAAGTTCCGTAACATTAAGCCGTATTATGTACCCTATTCTGCTCCTTCACAGACTACATTATTATTTTGAATGGACATAAAATCTAACTAAACGATGCATTCATTTATATGACCTGTAGTTCCACGCTGATCAAATTAAGTTTGTTCAAAATCTTGAGCTTGATGGTTTTGTCAATATATTATCAGAGTAGGCCTATAAATAACAATTATTAACCCGATAGGCCTATTGCACAGCGAAAATTATGGGTGATAAACTTTAGCATTTTAGTAAAGTATAGAAATTTGCACCTAAGAATGCTGGGAAATGAGTGCTGTAATCATGTAGGCTACGTAGGTCATATAGGCCTACAGACTATATATATATAGACGTAGGTTACGTACGTTGGTCTAGCCTAGTGTAAAGTCACGTGAAATAATTATGGCTTCCTTTAGGCCTAATTAAGCTTAGGCTAAAATTGACAGGGCTGTTAACAATACTGGAAAAAAGTATTGGCAATACCAATACCAATACTTACTAATACCGTCGATCTTGGGGCACCCTCCCCTAGGCCTACAACAAACACCTCGCTCGCATGAAATCATTCGAGATAATCATGTGGGTTCAGTCAGACAAAATAATATGCGGAAATTTATTTTGATTGGTCTGGCTACATATTATGTTAGGTCACAGACACCTATATAATGGACCGCACCTACATGCAGTGGCGGATCCAGAACTGTTTCAAGGGGGGGGGGCCAAAATATTAGATCTTGGATGGGAAAAAATTTTGTGTAGTCATTTGCCAAAAAAATTTCCGGGAAAATCATACCATTTCCAGTGACGTAACTAGCGTTGGGCTTGGGGGGGCTTAAGCCCCCCCCAAACGAAGCTGAAGCCCCCCCAAATGAAATCAAGCCGTTGTATGCTTACGGCTAATTTAAATAGACTACCGCATGGACGGCGTACATGCAGTTACGGACGACCGGCCATGACTGCCTAAAAATGGCTCCATTTGAGGTCGACACAGCCAAAAATGCGCTGGTCGCTGGGGCTCCGCCCCAGACCCCGATAGGCAGCTTACGGTAAAGACAAAACCTTTCTCTTTTACAGTATAGCAGTTTTATTTTTATTGTTATCCTGGTAGCTTGAGCCTTGCAACACTGAAACACGACTTTTTCTTACAATTTTTGCAACTTTTCCGTTCACAAATAGCTGGCAAACAAGAGCCTTAAAATGGTTCCATTTGAGGTCGACACAGCCAAAAATGCGATGGTCGCTGGGGCTCCGCCCCAGACCCCGCTGGGGAGCTTACGGTAAATACAAAATCCTTCTCTTTTACAGTAGCAGTTTTAGTTTTATTGTTATCCTGGTAGCTTGAGCTTTGCGACACTGAAAAACGACTTATTCTTAAAGTTTTCGCGACTTTTCCGTTCATAAATAGCTGGCAAACAAGAGACTTATATATAATGGCTCCATTTGAGGTCGACACAGCCAAAAATGCGCTGGTCGCTGGGGCTCCGCCCCAGACCCCGCTGGGGGAGCTTACGACACTCCCCCCAGACCCCCTAATCGGGACGGGCTTCGTGCCTTCGGCACTCGCAACTTCGCGCCTTCGGCGCCGCCACTCACGACCAATTACAATACAGCGTCCTGGCACTTCTTCTTTTACACTTTAAGCATTGGTCATACTTAAGGCTTAAGCCCCCCCAAACGAAAAATCCTAGTTACGTCCCTGACCATTTCATTCGCCAAAAAAGTTGATGACCTTTTTTTTAGTCATTCGGCCAAATTTTCGGGAAAATCGTACCATTTCATCCGCCAAAAAGTTGATGACCTTTTTTTACCTTTTTTTTAGTCTCCAACTTGAAAATCGAACGGGGGCCACATCCCGTACAATTTTCCGAATAGGGGGGGGGGCAATTTCCATTACACCCATATTCGTATAGGCCTAGCTAATTTCAGACCAAATGGGGGGGCCACGTCCCATGGCAGTTTTCGATGGGGGGGGGCCATGGCCGGATTTCCCCCCTCCCTGGATCCGCCCCTGTTTACATGTAGAATGGGCCTATAATTATATTAACACAACGCGCTGCTTCAATCAGCGCCCTCTGTAGAGAGTCCTTGAGTGCACAGCTAGTACAGCGGCACTACCATAGGTGGCGGCAGGTCATTTGACCAATTAATTGTACTGCGCATTTTGTTCTTGATCTGCCTTATATTTTGACCTGCCAGAAATTATTTGGAATTGTTAGGCCTAATATCTTCTCGACGTTTTAATTTCTTCGACCTGCTGAATAACTCCTATATGACTCTGACGCGACCATGCTGTATATGTAGGCCTATGGAGGCATATATATTATCTGGCGCCGTCACGTAGGCCTACTTAACTGTAGGCCCTAATTAAGTGCACTTCGTAGGCCTACACGTTGCCTATGTAGGTCCAAGTACGAATTCAGCACTAAAGCTAGTGTGAGATTAGACATAGTGACCCATTTAAGAACCCTATTATAAGCACGTGCATCGGACGAGGAATTGCGTGAGCGAGTAGAAAATTTCAGGATAATCTAATTAGTGGCCTACTTCAATTCGTCATAATCATTCGGTAGGCCTAACCCCTAATTAATTGATTCTTCAGTTTACAATCAGTAATCACCTCAAGCATACGAATCTGACTCACCTCTTAAATTAACGCTACACGCAATTAGGGCCTATAGGCTATATAGGCTATATGAAAATTAATTGCATACAAATAATTTGGGGTCAGATCATGATCCACGTGGAGAAAGGACTTTACTTTGGGGACCTCAAAATAAGAAATAACGTCAGTGTTGAACCCCTCAGCAATTTTTTACCCTGCAGGCTGCGTGGCAATATGCGATCGAGTAGACCAATCGAATGGTCTTGCAATTCCTTGTAGGCCTATATATAACCGTTGTAACTTGTACAGCTTTAGTTTAATTATAATTATATCCTAACCCAGGTATAGGTCTAAGACTCTTAAGTCAATGATTCTGGAAAGGTTGCATTAAATCGTCTGATTTATGCTTATAGGCCTAGGCCATTAGACTATGTTACACACACACATAATATTATACATATATATTAATGTACGTATATTTTACATATATAGGCCTATATATATATATATATATATATATATATATATATGTATGTAGGGGAACTTGGTCTAAAACGGGCCCCGCAGGTGAAATGGGCCCCCTCTTTAGTGGGCTAATCTAGCGTGTTGGACCGCGTTTTCCATGACAAACGTCTTCACGCTGTTCTGTTGAATATTCATCAGCATTGAGATAGAAAAAAAATTCGAACTATCGACGGAAACAGCCAAAAGTTTAAATTTCGCTATTTTCTTACGATTTCAGTTGGCGTTAAATATTTGTGTATGCGTTTTGCATTAAACATTTCCCGTGGACATAAGATATCATTTGAAGCAGTATTTACTCGACAATAAGTCTGTCATCGTCAATTTAGTATATTCTATCATTTCACTTAAAAATGGTCGTCTGTTGCAATGACCTATGGGGCTGTCTAAAACGGGCCCCCAGGGCCCGTTTTAGACACATTTAGAAATGTGTGTTAAAGATCATAAATCATTACAGCAGTAAATCTGTTTCGTTGACGGGTATATATGAGACGTTGTAAGCTTATAAAAGAATGACCAACCGACAGTACAGAGAGTAATAAAAATTGAAGAAATGAGCTTGAAGAAGACGTGCAAAGTGGGTTTTTTAACCAAGAACCACACTGCAGCCGATGTTTGTATTTCCAGGATGCCGAATGAAGCCTGAATTGCTGGATGCAGCACCACCTGGATCAGTCTCATCCATCTGGAAGGATTCAGAGCGATCTGTTTGTTCATTCGAAGTTGGAGAGCCCCGCAATCGAATAGCCCCGGCACTTTTTAACGCAAAAACTAGCACTTGGGGCTAGAAGCCCTTCTGGCTGAGTAGAGAAGATTTTGATGAGCCACAAAGTCAGAGCCCAAGGCAGATAATTAAGGACTCGTAGAAAAAATACAAAATCGAGAACGTTCGACTATTAACAGAGCCGTGGACCCTGGGGCCCATTTTACCCATACCTGGGGGCCCATTTTACCTACACCTATAGGGTGAGATGGGCCCATTGCCTATTTTTTTAAAAGCTAAAATGTCACTAGCTACTTCCGGTTACTCAAATATATATAATAGCCATTTATTAGAATAATAAATATCCTGTACATTTGTTCTATTTCAGTCATTTTAGCCCCACGAAGTTATGAGAAATATTAGTTTTCCCTTAAGGGGCCCGTTTTAGACCACTTTCCCCTATATACCGGTATATATCTAGCCCGTTGTTGTATAGGTCTATTAATGTTATAACTCAGCGCTGAACACATAGTATTACGGTATAATAGGGGTAGACGCTCAAGAGACCGATAGGCCTACTGCCGCCTACACATAGGAAGTAGCAGTGCTGCAGTAGCCTACGTCGATTTCCCACGATAAGCTGTAGGATTAAGTAGAACGCTTACGTCAATCCAATTAGCGTTCCCACGACTCGATCATCCTGACTCGTCCATGCAAGCCACATATTATTCGAGTTCAAGTCACTGAGTCTGAGTGATTTGGCTCCGGTCTTTGACATCATTATTATGAATAGACAGACAGACAGACCAAAACCGACAGACAGACAGACGGACGGAGATAGACAAACAGGGAGATAAACAAACAAACAGCTAGACATCTTCTCGCTAGATGGTAGCAGATCGGACCAATCCCGGTTTAGAATCGGTTGTGGGAAGGCTATGTACACAAGATGAAATGAATATACAGGTCCTTATGATAGGCCTACTGCACGAGTGTCCTATAGGCCTATGGCCCATACCTGCTTAAACTTAATTCTCTCTGTGACGCCAAAAGTAGGAGATTGTTGCCTACGGTACCACCAATTTCTCAGTCTGCCTGCTTATATCGATCATAATTGGTGTATGTGACAAGTATAGTTCTGTCCTCTCTTCCTTAATAACTTTTCTATGTAAGCACTTGTTTTTAGACACCATAGGAATTACATTGCAACCGTTTCACAACACTTTTCAGGGTTTTAAAAACCGCTTGACCAAATCCAGATAGGCTAGGATAATTCTAGCCTCTGTACACCTACGCTAAGACCCATCGAACTGTGGGGAAGGGGCGACGGAGGAGGGTGTAGCGGTCTATGTCACTATGTGCCACTTGATCGACGTTGCTACGATAAAGGCCTGCTTTACAAACCTTGTCTCAGTGCATGGCTGATTTAATGCCTTTTAATCAGTAACAAGTGCACGTCCACTTAAAGATCAAAGTGTAGCAGCCAAATAAAAAGAAAAATGCTGTTAAGGACCCAAACAAGACATGCATGAGAAACGCATAAATCTTTTACTATCACTTTCCCCCACAAGCTCTCTCAACTTATACATTGTCGCAGTTGTTATTATGAAACATGTAGGCCGAATCTGGTCCATGCTGGTTCGGTAGGCTGACATAAGATCTCCATAGGACAGATCACCTTGAAAGCATTACAACTATGCAGCTCAGCTGTATATATGTATATATATATACATATATATAAGCCTATGTGGCTCATAAGCTGCAGCAAAAGCAGACGTGAGATTTCTGCTTACAAATTCTGATTTACAATGTATGAGGGTTGTGGCAGCCTTCAGCTACAACTGGATCTCTTTCTGCTTCAATGTATTCAGGATGAGAATTGCTGGGGGTTTCAACCCCCCTCTTTTTTTGAGCCCCATGTTAAAGTATGTTTTTCACACCCAAATTCTAAGTGGATCATTGTTCAACCCCCCCCAAGTTATTTTTCCACAATTCTTACACTGAATGTATTCGACTAAACTTAGGACTATAGCATGGAGGTTTTGTGAATCTGTTATAAGTCGATGTGCTTTTAAGCAAAAGCATATGAAAATAACTTTGTAGGCTACTGGCAGTAAGGATGACATTGAAGGAGTATGCAATTGCAATGAAACGTTACAACTCCTATACAATAACCTACTTACCTATACACACTGTTAGTAGAAAGTTTTTCAAACTTTTCAGAGATGCGTAACTTTAATCACATTTTCAGTCAACATTTGCATTGTAACCTCAACAAAATGCTTGAATTAATCAGGGCGAGTATCGCCAGGGGTTGGGTTTCAATTTTTTCAAACTCCGAAATCTTTCATAGTAAAGTGTTTTCACACCCCAATTACAAGTGGATTATAGTCGGTTGGACTGTTATTTTTCCACAATTCTCGCACTGTATTAAATAATCAGCTGCACCTTATATTTCAGATAAGATAAGAAGGCCCAGCTGAGGGAATAGTGGTGACATTGGACAGCCGAACCTGCATAGGGGCAGAGAACCAGAAGAAGATGTACCTTTGAGAAATTCTTAAAACATTCATCAAATGCTCAGATCCTGCATTTGGTGCATTGTATAAAATTCTGTCAACTGGCATTTTCTTACATGTCCAAAACCATTATAGTCTTCACTGAATGACTTTCTCTAGCAGAATTGTTTGTCCACATATCCTGTTCATTTATAGACATGCTTGTGAAGTGCACCCTATTCTTAGTTACATGTCTTCTTCATTACTGCAACAGGTCTGTGCAGGGGCGCCGTTAGGCGTACGCACTTACGCAAGTGCGTACAGCGCGGAAAGACTAAAAAAAATTTTTTTTAAAAATTGTAAATTAAAGAATTAAAGCGTGAAATATTATACTTTTAGTCCAATAAATGCGATGATTGATGCAAATTAGTTTGCAGGGGGTAGTGTTTAGGAGGGGGGTTATAATTTCAAGCCTTTAGAATTTAGACTTACACCGGTTAGGCTCTATACTTTGTAAAAAGGTAAAATGTAACTGGCTTGCGGATGAATTTTGAAACGCTTTGTTGGTAGTTAGGCCTGTTTAAACTGTGAAAAATTACCTGTATGCGTACAGTGGCGGCGCCAGGGGGCCTAAGGGCGGGCTAAGCCCCCCTAAGCGTGGCTCAGCCCCCCCCCCCCAAAGGAAAAAGCTGAAAATGTCTAAAACGGCTTACTTCGTAATAAGGAAACTAGGCAATGACCAACGGCAACGAAATCAACTATATTATTCTAGTGTAGATGCTTATGCCATTGGCAACACCAGATGAGCGGGTTAGGAGCTAAGCCCCTAAATGTGACTCAGCCTCATCCCAAAGCATAAAGCAATGAATCTCCATGTATCGGCTTAAAAGTTATTATTATCTTGTTTTCGGACCTCAACTGCGGCGGACGGTCATACATCGACTCACATGTGAGACATCAATTGCGACTGGGCTCGACTCCCGGAAATTGATTCTCTCTGCGACTCAATATTAGCAATTTAGCATGCACAGTGCACACAGTCCTCTTATTTATACCCTAATGGAGCTGCAAGTGACAGGGGGCTGAGGTCCGGGCCGGTCTGAGAACCGGTCTGGCGGGGGGAAAGAAGCAGAGATCCGCGATGGCGGACCAGGGGTTTGAGGTACCGACCGTTCTGAGGTCCGGACGGGTCTGGAAGAGGGAAGAGAACTGGAGGGTTTGAACTGGCGGGGAAAGGGGCTGAGATCCGGACCAGTCTGAACCCGGGCTAGCGGGGGGGGGGAAGGGGGCTGGAGGTCCGAGGCGGCGGGGGGGCTGAGGTCTGCGCGGGGGCAAGGGGACTGAGGTCCGGACCGGCGTGAGTCCGGGCTGGCGGAGGAAGGGGGCTGAGGTTTGGCCCGGTGTGAGTCCTGGCTGGCGGAGGAAGGGGCTGAGGTTCGGCCGATGCGAGTCCTGGCTGGCGGAGGAAGGGGACTGAGGTTTGGCCCGGTGTGAGTCCGGGCTGGCGGGAGAAGGGTGTTGAGTCCGGGTTGGCGGAGGAAGGGACTGAGATTCACAAGGACAGCAATTTTGAATTTCGCTACAATAGCGCGTCGATGCTTATGCTAATAGAATGCGCCGCAGCCCGTGATGAGGTTATGTGCACCATGTCCGGCCGGCCTTCTGAGGGGCTACGCCGGTAGTCCTACACAACTATTCATTGGGAAATGGGTGTAGCACCAGCAGTCATGGGCGGAGACTTGGGAGCCAGGGGACGGTCCACGAGACCCCGAAGTTTGTGGTATTTCAATATTTCAAAAATATCTCAAAAATGTCAGTATAAATTTCTAGAGTGTTATCTACTGTTTATCCATCATGAACAATTTTGATAGGACAACAGCAAAACTGGTATACCCTTGCAGTGTAGCATTCAATAATTTATACAACGTGGAGGACCATTATTGAACTCATAAACCATTTCTTTCAGCAATAAAATAATTATGAGAAATTTTTTGAGATGACAGCTTAAAATGTTACCCTTTAAAGTGCTGATATCCAAAATTTAAACAATGGCCTACAAGGGGATACTTTTGAAGTCATAATCCACAACGTTCAGCATTGAAATGATGAGCTAATTAGTAAAAAGATGACAGCCCCAAATGCTATTATTGCTATGTGGAAATTCCCAAAAAATTTCATGACTTTATCGTTCATAAACAGTTAGCAAACATGAGCCTGAAACGCGCTCCTGTCGATGTCAACAGCGAAAAACGCGCTGGTTTCTGGGGCTCCGCCCCAGACCCCACTGGGGGAGCTTACGACGCTCCCCCAGACCCCCTAGTCGGTATGACCTTCGTGCATTCGGCACTTGCAGTTTCGCGTCTCCAGCGCATGCAAAATTACCGCCCTTAAGAAAAATATTCTACTTGCGTTCCTGGGATTTCAGCCCCCCAAACCTGAAATCCGGGCGCCGCCACTGATTGTACCCGTAAAACCCCTACAAACGACATCTTATTTAAGTTTTCATGATTTTATCGTTCATAAATAGCTGGCAAAAAGAGCGTAAGAAGGTCTCAAGTTGAGGTCAACAGAGCTAAAAATGCTTTGGCGGCTGGGGCTCCGCCCCAGACCCCGCTGGGGGAGCTTGGGACGCTCCTCCAGACCCCTAGTCGGTATGGCCTTCGGCACTCGCAGCTTCGCGCCTTCGGCGCGACATAAAGATGTTCCAGTTGGGCTTGGGGCTTCAGCCCCCCCAAACCTGAAATCCTGGCGCCGCCACTGTATGCGTATACCCAAAAGGGAACAAAAAGCTTATGCTGGTGATACCTCATAATTGCCAGTAGGTATATACGGTATATACATACATACAATATATAATATATAAGCTCGTATCGATCGCTGTTCGCTTCATATTATTTTGTGCAAGTTGTGCGTACAGAAAAAAAATCCTGGCGGCGCCGCTGGGTCTGTGTTTATTAGTCTTCCTATAGACAGACGAATCGTTCTGCTTGCTCAATATCATCATCTCCATGATAGTTATTGGAGACCATTTGGTCTTTTCAATAACCACTGAACATTTGTCTGGAATGACCTCCCGGTTACGCTTCGCTCTCTACTTGTGGTCCATCCGGCTGGGTTCTACAAGTCCCTCAAGTCTTTTTTCTTTGTTCGTGGTTGGGTTGGGGCACCTCTGGGTAGTTTCTTGAAGGGCGCTTTATGCTCTGAATGAATGAATTTGTTTTTCTGCATTAATCGTTAAGCCGAATCTTCTACTAGCGTTGTCAACTTGAAACATAATATCCTGCCATTACCAAATATATACATATTACAGAGATGAATAAAGACAACATTGTTTCTTGAAAAAATTCACTTTTTCACTTATTGTAGTCACCGGCATAGGCTAATTACTATTATCATTATAATTCTATTTTTATTATTAGCAATAAAATGCTTTTCAAGCCATCCTCGATTTGGGAGTCCAAACAGAGGACATAAATCATCATCTAAAACATAACATAGGCCTTCCAATCACAACCAACTGTACCGTTAGAACAAACTGAGTCTCATACATACCAGGCCAAATTATACTGCGGGCATGAACCACGAAGTGTCTAGAATTCCAAAAGTTACTAATTTCTGCGAGTAATGCAAAGCTAAAACTGAGGAATCGTGTGGATACACTGTAGAAAAAAATGAACAGGAAGGCATCGGTTGGGTCCGTCTAATATATTGTACACTAAGCGACTGCTGCAGGATAATTTGATTGTCGACAGCGTTTGCAGATTACTTCAGTGCGGTTATCGTAACCAGCGTGCCAAGTCCGACAAAAGTGCAGAGGAGACCTTTCCAGACTTTCGACTCGGTCGTCTCTTCCTCGCGGAACTGTTGCTCAAAGGAATCCTAGCAACACAAAGAACACAGTTTGATAGAAGATATTTTAAAAATAAGTTAACTAATAATCAGATAAATACCTGTATGGTTCACAGCACACTAGTTAGTTAAACCCTACAGGCATACATTAATTTAAAAAACCTGAAGAATTCACGCGCAAATGAATCCTACCAAATCATGCCTTATATGCAGAAGTCATACATTTAAGTTTGAACTTAAACCTCTACTCATACAGCACTTTGATATAAATGCAGACCACGCAGTAAATTGATAAAAAAAAAATCTTTGTTTATTATTTCAAATGGACATGAGCACAGTTATAATAACAAGTCAAAGTTAAACCACCTATCATTGCATGGCATCAGTCAGAGGTCAATTCATGTGATGGGCTTAAGAACAATTGTAAATTGTCATATTCAGAAGCCCAGCTGAAATCCAATAGGTCATGGAAACGAGACAACAGGATATACATGTAGTTGGTAAACAAATTGAAATGGCGGAATGAACAGTGACGTTTAGAAAGTATAACATAATGAAATATGTACATCAACGCTGATAATTTTTTGCCACCTCAGTGGAAGATTCCAGGATCGATACAATCCATGAAACATTCACACACAACCCAACGATTCAGAACATTTCCTGGACATGCACATTGCACAAACCTGTAAGAAGCTTCTATCAACCTGCCTGCCAATGCATGTCTGCTTTTAATGGACAGCTTGGCAGACCAGCAAGGCAAGTAAAAAATGCCACTGGCATTTGTCCAGCATACCGACAATTCCATCTCTTTCTGTCTTTCTTTTTGAATAAATATACTCATCTATATTTTACCAGTTCACTGGAAGTTTTACAAATTGAAGTGCTCAATTATTCACTTGTTTTTGCAACCATCAACGACCAAACTTAAATAGCGTTTCAATTATTGGACATTTCGTATAAAAAGAGCTAAAATCCCTGGCTAAGCATAAGTACCGGTACTGTCACATTTAAACATTAATTGACTTTAAAAGAACATCTTTCTTTCAGGTTGTAGGATGTTCAGGATCTGCCATAAATCCAAGCAACTGGTATTACTAGCAGAGCATTAAACGAGATTCACTCTGGATGCAACATATAAATAAACACTTTTTTAAAATTATTGTTGTGAGAAAATGTGTGTGAGTGTGCATTTAATCTGAAATCTCACCCAATTGCACAAGTGTGTAACTGGCAACTAAATTTATGTAGGGAAACATTTGGTACTGTGATACTTACACTTTTTGATCGGTGCTCGACTCTTATGATATAGATTTATACGAGCTATCAACTCAAGTCTATGTCAGTCCTGTACACTGATAAATTTTCCAACATCTGGCACTCTAAGGAAAGACAAATAAGTTGTAGGTCGGCTTTAAATAATTATTTTGACCTACAGATCATCACAGACTCAAGCCATGACTTCAGACTGAAAAAATATCTGTAGTTGGTGCATTTACTAATACTGATATATATATCCTCAAAACAGTTGAGATCTGATCTAGCAACATGGCAATGATGGCATGCATACAAATCACCACAGAAGAACTGAAGTGAATTACTGCAATCTAGGCATTTATGAACTAAAGCCACATTCATTTAAATATGTACACCTTTTATGCCTATTATGACCTACAGAAACTGGTAAATCTAGCAAAACAGATGCTACAGCTGACAACAGTTGAGTGATTATTATTAGTTCAAGATGCCTCATTATACCCAAGTCAAATGGCAAAGGAAGCTCACTCACATGAATTACACCAAGTGAACTAACTAGAATGTAGTACAAAACTGTATAATGCAGCAACTATTATTCAGGCATATATTATACTCGGTATATATATTTGCGAAAGTGGTTGAGCAAGAGCACATGAAGGCCGCAACGATGGAAGAGGCGAAAATCAATGTGCTTTGAATGGCGTCGGCACTGCGCTCTTGCAAGACAAAGCCTACAACTGTTGCGATGGCACTGCGCTCTTGCAAGACAAAGCCTACAACTGTTGCGATGGCACTGCGCTCTTGCAAGACAAAGCCTACAACTGTTGCGATGGCACTGCACTCTTGCAAGACAAAGCCTACAACTGTTGCGATGGCACTGCGCTCTTGCAAGACAAAGCCTACAACTGTTGCGATGGCACTGCGCTCTTGCAAGACAAAGCCTGCAGCTGTTGTGATGGTCGATACTCAAAACAAACTGCATTGGTAGATCGACACCCATTACGTGCACGTGATAACAAGTATTCAGGCATCGCATGTATACAAACACAGTGTTACTATGACAACAGCAGAATAAATGTTCCAGCATCTGCCATTTAATCACGCATTGTATTCACTCCATCGGTCTACACCCTTGATCTAATATCAAGCGATCAAAGAAACATTTGACCTTCAACAACTGTGTAGCATATCCTCGAGGACACAAAAAAATCACCTGTGCCATTTAGTTTTGTTGATTTTTCTGTTGTCAGCCACAGAAAGGTTGAGTAAAGTAAATGACAGTCAGATAAAGATGTTGACAAGGATGCCATCATGCGTCCTGCATTTATAAGTAGGCCTAATACATTATAGGTAGGCGTAATACTTGCAGCTTGTTGAGGATTTATATTTTACCAGTTAGTTTATATGACGATTGACCCATGGTCTCTCGCTAAATGCAGCATTCATCCGAATCCAGGTAAAACTGTCAGATATCAATACAGCAGACAATTATTTTAGCTCAACACAATACAGTATGGGCCTCACCATATATTACGTATACATGCAGAAAATCATTTTCCCCATCTGTTGCACTTCATACATTTTTTTAACTCTCCATGCATACATACAACTAAGCTTATCTGCCCAACCCCTCTACAAAAATTAATTACTTAAAGTCATCTATAGAATATTCATTTTACTATAGACCACTATTTATTTTTTGTAAACATCATATTTGCTAGCTAAACTTTTTTATCTATCAATGATTTACTGTTTAGATGCAAGCGGAGTTTAATTGCAATGTAATCAAATGTCATCGGACGACTATAAGATAATACAGACTTTATAAATACAGTTGGCTAATGTAGACATCATAAAAACAAAAATTTATTTTGTGTACTTTCATTTTGTCTAGACTCCTACCCCATACGCACCCCTATGTAGAATCGCCTAAATCCGATCCCTCCCCTCCCTGCATATATAATTTATGGACAGCCCCTATGCACATTTTTTACCATGCCAATGAAAACTTTTGCCCGTTACTGTAGCATTCGAAATTGAAAAATGTATCGTAAAGAAACGGAAATTTTGTGAATCTATACTGATTATGCGGAATCAGATCTTGATATAAATGAGACGGCTTCTAGCACGAACAGTAGTGAATATGAAAAAATTCTACTGCCTCTGCTAGTTTTGTTATTTGAACCAATCAGGAAGAACATAAAAGCAGGAAGCAAGAAACGAAGCGGAGCAAACTGTTCAGAGGTGCCCTTTCAGCCTGCTTACATATTGTTCTTACAAAACCTGGATCCTCGTTTTAATATGATCCAAAGAAATATCCTGAAGCAAAATTTCATTGACTGTTTGACCAACTAAGTTAATGTAGGGTTATAGAAGCCATGTAGAATATTTGTAGAATAAGATTAGTAAAATTTTGAGTTTTGGAATCATTGAAAACTATAGACATTATTCAATGTCAACGTTTTCACCAAATTAACCAAATTTGGTTACAAGTTTAGGTGTGTTATGTGGCAGAAAGGTTAAGACCCTCTCACTAAGATGTTGTTTTCCATCTAACTGCCTCCAAATTTGTCCTCCCCAAAGTGGCCTTCCCTTGATGTTTCAAATCAACTTGAAGGCAGGATATATATGGTGATCTTTAGTAATTCCGATTACTTGCTAAGTACTCTCTTGAGCTGACCTTAGTTCATTTCTTTTAAAAATTACAGTCTTAATTCTTAGTGGCTCCTTAATGTCATGGCTGTGCACCTACATTTATGTTTGGAGAGGCTTCAGGTGACCTGAAGTTGATTACCTTTCACAGGTCTTGTTCAACTACGGTGACATCATGTACTTTGCCTTTTACAAGAGCAAAATGCTTAGATCTATGAGAGAGTAAACATGCTTCACTTGCTGTTCACTAAAGTTATGATGACAGTGCACATAAAGTACTTGTCCATTGGCCAACAACACACCAGACACCACTTGTACACCTGTGCCTGAGCACATACATGTGTGCGTTTGTGCATGCATGAACAAACATGCACACAAACATGGAGCCCTTACATAAACAGATACATAATTTCACTCATGCATAAGTAAATTGCATGCAACCACCGTGACCAAAATAAAATGTGGCTCATGATGTTCTCATCACTGTTGTTTAATGTTTATGTCAGTGTGTGTGCTAGTGTGTTATTCCTGATAATATATATATATATATATATAAATATATATATATATATATATTTGCTTGTGCAATTTTTCACTAGAGCTGTGTGCAATTGTTCAGGTAGATTTACACATCATTGTGTAATTGTGTATATCTGGTTTTCTAATGATTGACATTGGTGAGATATGCGTGCAGTTCCCAGGTCGAACAGACACCAGTTTTTAAAGCTGGCAACCCTATAAGATGTCTATATTTCTGTAACTAACCTATAAATTAAAGTATAAGAGTCCACTTTGAGTATAAACAAGTTGCTCCATATAATCATCAGTTCAGAAGTAGAATAATATTCTGAACAATGTTCAGGTCACTAATATTTTAAAACAGGCCTCATCTAACTCGAGTATTTCAAATTATGTGACACACTGTAATAGAATTATGATTAAATGATGAAATAAAATCCTTCTCTGTTGTTGAGTACTTCACAAAAATAGAGGACCTCAATGTTTATTTAATTCTACAAAATTTATCATTTGTTGGTTTAATACAAATTCAACTTTTAGTAGTTTTTCAAGAAGTTTGACATTAAATAATCGATAGATTAGCATAACACCTCTCACAAAACAACAATTCGGAGGCGTCTCAGCACAAACACCCCAGGGATGAAAGCGAAATCTATGTCTTTAAAGTATAAACAATAAGAGACTGAGGAGGAAAATCCAGTTATTAGTATAGCCTTTTTAGAGAGAGGAGGTTCATTCCAAATTTGGGTCCAACCACAGTAAATTAAGCAAGTTCTTCCCTCATGACAAATTGCAGTTGTGCAGTCGAGGCATGTGTGCAATAATTATGGGCAATCCTGTCAACGGCGGTGTTAAATTATTTCACACTCAGATTCGGATATGTTCGCCGATGACTCTACTTTGTGATGCGGTGGTGGTGGTAATGGTGGTGGTAATGGTGGTGGTGGTACCATCACCACCATTACCACCACCACACCCACCACCATCACCACACCCACCACCACCACCATTACCACCACCACACCATCACCACCACGACGATGACTCTACTTTGTGATGCGGTGGTGGTGGAAATGGTGGTGGTAATGGTGGTGGTGGTACCATCACCACCATTACCACCACCACACCCACCACCATCACCACACCCACCACCACCACCATTACCACCACCACACCATCACCACCACGACGATGACTCTACTTTGTGATGCGGTGGTGGTGGTAATGGTGGTGATTCGCCGATGACTCTACTTTGTGATGCGGTGGTGGTGGTAATGGTGGTGGTAATGGTAATTACCACCACCACCACCACACCAACCACCATCACCACACCCACCACCACCACATTACCACCACCTCCACCACCATCACCACTACCATTACCACCACCACCACACCCACCACGACGATGACTCTGGCTAAAATTGTGGTGGTAATGGTGGTGGTGGTTGTGGTGGTGATGGTGGGTGTGGTGCCGGTGGTAATGGTGGTGGTTGTGGTTGTGGTGGTAATGGTGTTGGTGGTGGTGGGCGTGGTCGTGGTGGATGTGGTGGTGATGGTGGTGTCAATGGTGGTGGTGGTGGTACCACCACCACCATTACCACCACCACCACATCACAAAGTAGAGTCATCGGCGAACATATCTGAATCTGAGTGTGAAATAATTTAACACCGCTGTTGACAGGATTGCCTAATTATGAGCCTTGCATGGAGGGAAATATAAAATTTTAGTTGTTGTATTGTATTAGCTCACTAGTAGAACAATGATTAACTGGGTAAAAATCAAGATTCGGCACATGGTGAGTACCTAAAAAGATAAAATATACAGAAGTGAATATCTGGGATGATTCAGACGACCAATATCGGTTGCACATTATATAAAGCCACCAATTCTCAACTCCTTGGTCCTGTCCTTCATCCACAGCACTATGCCAGCAATGTCAAGATTACTTTGAATAGTACAGAATTCATTTGCATGAATTCGCCTGCCAGATGAGTATGCTGGATAAGGTACCCACTGGTGTACTTGTGCTGACAGGCCAGATGAATATGCAGCTGGATAAGGTACCCACTGGTGTTCTTGTGCTGACAAGGCGACTGATAAATAAAAATCACAATATAGCCCTGCATGTCGAATACCATCCATACCATATGTTTCATGTTTGTGTCATATTTACATCCGGGTAGACTCAGTCAAAACACCAGTAGGCCAATTGATATATTAGGCTGCACCCAAGCGCAACATAATATCATGACAGATGTCTTCAACTGACATAACTCAGTTTCCAAACCTCAGATCTATGCAACATTTTGGCAAGAACAAGTACGCTTGGTTTGGCCACGACAATGTAGCTTTGCTTTTTAACTAATTACTAAGCACTTAATTACTTAAGTTCTAAAAACATGTTTGGGGTAAAGCACGACTTACCCATCCACCCTGACTTAAAATCCATTCGGACAAGTCGTTCTCGACGTATGTTGCTGTGACGTTTGCGATGCTTTTCACATCGTGTTGCATATCGTTCTGGACGCAGTACTCGGCCATACAGTGGGCGAAAGTGTAGACGGCCACCACTCTACCCCAGTTTTTCTGTCCATCTTTAAGCATCTCTGAAAAAACCTTCGTTAGTCCATCGCCCAAGGGAGAGACGCCATTCTGTGATAAGTCGACGATAGCTCTTACTGATTTTCCGAATACGATCTCGTGCTTTTTCGAAAGTTCCTTCACGACCCTTTGCATCGTACGTTCGTGGGTCAAATTAGACCCGTAACTACCGGATTTCTGGTCGTCGTGAGAACACACGACGTTGGCCATTAATCGACACGTTTCCTTCACCGAAACGATGGTAGGCGATAACACACCGTCGACGCCATTTTCTCCACCAGGCAGAACGTTATATCTGCACGTTAATTCCTTCCAAATATTCATTTTTCGCGATTATTTGCGAAAAACAGACGGATGTAATGCGTCCTAGATTCAACCGAAAGGCCGAATGAATTGTAACATTGAGTGTTCGTGATTTGCACTGCGTGGGCGGGGCCTATCAGCTAATTATAATAATTTATGTAAATTGCATTACTTTAGTGACGCATGATAGGCCACGTCTCGCCCATCGTCTCGCCGTATATTAATAGCCCAATACAACACAGACGGAATAGGCGGAATGCGTAGGCGGCGAATGCGGCTCGACAGCATAAGTAAAGCCAACGTAAGGCCGACACACGCTACGGCCGTTGACATTGCGCTCTCCTGCCGCAGGTTATCTTCTCCTATAGGCCTAAGCCTCGTTTATTATTTCAAAATTCAAACTGACATAGCCTAATGCAGCACGATTATAATTCATAATTTCATAGTATACAGTGGGAAGCAATCCTGTATGTGTTCAGTGAGTTGATCTGCTCCGTGCCAGAATGTTACGAGTAGGGCCTACAAATTTTACACTATGCCCGTAAATGTTGATTAGGCTAGTTTCTGGACTGTGCGGGTCTATTAGCATTTAAGCTGCTGAGGAAATATTAGGGATAATTGCATAAATTACCGTTTTTACCCACCCACCCTGTAACGCTTCGTAACGTTTCCCTTGACCCACCCATCTCAATGTAACATTATTATTATTGACTTATATAGCGCACCTTCAAGGTAATATGCTCCGAAGCCATACATACCATGCAACGAGCAGTGGGGGATCTCAGAGATTGGATGTCAAAGACCCAATTCATTTGGCTGGGCACAAGGTAGCAGCAAGATAGGCTCGACTTGAGCATTCTCTCATCTCAATTCCCATAAAAGACTTTTTCTTCTGTGGCGTACGGCACTGGTGCGTGACCTAGGGGTGCTCCTGGACCCTGAACTCACCCTTGCACTTCATAAGGCTCACATAGATCAGGTGTGCCGTGGCAGTTCAGGGTCATTGCTAGCTCTCTGACTTTTAAAGCTGCAGTCCCCCCCCCCCCCCCTTGTTCATGCGTTTGTGCTCAGCTTCCTAAGGTGCAGTTGTACACAAAATGTGCAGTTCTAACTGGATTTGTGCATTTGTGGAAGCACTTCTGTACAGTTCAAATCAAATCAAGTTTAAAATCAGTTAAAACTTAAAACTAGCAAAAAGGTCATTGTCCTCCGGTTGGCAGTAATTTACCATGTAGGATGAGAAAGGAAAGAAAGGGTTGTGCAATTCTTCTGTTGAAGAATTTTTCACTTAACCTTGGCCGAGAGCGCTTCTGAGTAGGTATTTTGAAGGGCGTTATATAAATTCTGACTGATTAATTCCAATAAAACTCTTCTTCAGCGTTCCCACTGTTGAACCAAACCACTTTAGCCACAATGTAGCTGGACATCTTTATACACTCTCACATAAACTCAGTGTCTGCGGGCATCATAGGCAGGGTTCGTTAGAGCCGAATGCCAATGAATGTGCAAAAGGAAGGAAGAGGTCCAATGTAGATCATGGACAGATTTGATAATGTCTTGCACCAAATCGAGTCGAATTTCAATCAGGTTTTATGTAAAAATTAGCAACATTACCTATGTGTTAGTTTTCATTTCAGTTTCTGCATAAGACTGCACTACACAGGTTTGATCAATTACACAAAAAGCAGCCAAATTTATCTTGGTCATCAACAGAGAAATTAGAAATACTCCTTGCAGTCTTAAAGTAACACAAGCCTTCTCATGCCTCATTGAAAATCAACTACACTGTTAAGAAACAAGAACTTAATGCAGCTAATTTGCATTAAATTAAAAAACACAGAAGAAACAGAAACAAAGAAAGAGCTTTACTTAAATGCTGCATAACTTGATGTTTGTTATCAATCATCTCCTGCACTTTCCACAGCTGATCTTAGCAACAGCAAAACTAAAGATAAACCAGTTACTACATAGTAATCCTACAATTCAGTTATTCAATTCAAGTGAGTTAATTGTTCAGGATAACCAATTACAAGTTAAACAGCAACAGAAACTCATATCTGTCGTCGTCATAGGTAGACTTTTAATAACGCAAACACAGCAACAATAATTGCTCCAATCTACTCTGAGTAATTCAATATCACACCACGCAAGGGAATCACGGTCCAAGTTACAACCCCCCCTGTGTGAGCCAGGTCAGAATCATAAGCCTAGACCGGCCTCACCACAGATCATGAACCAAACTGGAAAAATCTACCATGCGAGTTTAGTGACTCGCTGGCTCAACAGCAAACACACTAAAGTGGTTAACACTTTTATGACGAGCTGTGTTAATGAACCTCCAATGTACAGCACTTAAAGCCTGCAGCATAAACTCAGTCACAATCACCATAATGGTGAATTTTGCCACAATAGAAAAAATAGCTAAAATGAATTATTCAAACATTCAGAATTTTCAATTGCCAAATTTTTCAACATTACTATTATTACATGGCAGGTTCTACCAGTCCAGTACCCACACTTTTAGTTGTGTACCACATAGCCACATTCAGTGGGCTCACAGCTGGCTTCCATTGTGTCACTGTAGATAATCGAATGGTTACCCAACCAAATTTGGCTTATATATGGGTTACATTGCAGACTCTCATCCTGTGATGTAAACATGCCTTTCATAGCAAAATGATTAGATTTCGGAAGTTGGTATCAACTGGATCAGCCTAAGATAACATCTCCAGGCAGACTTAACGGATATTTAGGAAAGTCCATTTCCTGCCACTAAGATATATATGCGTTGAACTCTGTACAGTGCAACATTTTGTAAACTTGAGATCTATATTCGTGACTTTACTACATGAAAAAAAGAATTTGTTATTATAAATGACGCATAGTTTGCGAAGTTTGGGTTGTGTTTTATGATGACTATTAGTTGTGTCACAGGACAATCATTTGATTCTGGATAAATGAGAAAGCAGTAAAATTTAATCTGACTGTTTTACTGGCATCTCATGTAGAAAGCACAACAAAGTGCATAAAAAATTCAACCACTTCACAGTAAATTTGGCAACCAGGATCTGGAAGACAGGCCTAAATGAATGAAGCTCAAAAGCACAATTATATGACGCATAAAAAGCTCTAATCAGATAATTTACCAGCGTCACCACCAGGCTCATTAGCACTTTCAGCATAATAGTTTGCTTTCATTATTGTTTACAAACATCCGACTGCGTTTGTAATGATCAGTGTTGTTGCTACATGTTTGTCACAACAAAACGCATGCACTGAACTTATGCTTCGTATATTTTAAAAACAGGCATATGTTAGGTAATTATAATTCATGGCTTGGCCATGTTTACTGTTTTATGGTAGTGTTAGTGTTTAAAAATAATTATGACAATTATTACGATAATTATTCTTCTGAAATATTCTCACAAAAGCAGAGTATTTTGTCACCCAAACTTTGGAATATTTGCGATTACAGATGCATGCGTAAATGCCAACACACACACACACAACCACACAGAGCTAAGACACACAGACAGACAAGGCATAGATGCATCATAATATTATTAGTGATACAGTATTCAGATTAATCTGTGTGCTGATCTGTTACTCAAACTGTAATTTACCACAACAAGGAAGTAACAAATGAGGATATAATCCAAGACCTACAGTGCTCAACCAGAGTACACAAATTTCACATAAATCAAAGTCTCTATGCTACAATAAATCCTAAAATCGTCACACCAACTTAACAACTGAGAAAAATCACATAAAGTCCTTTCTTTCGTACAAAAACCTTGTGAATGTATCCTATTTAAGTAAATCTATAAAACAGTCTGGTTGTGTCAGTTCGTGGAGCTGAAGTACTCCTGCGCCACAGGCCAAGACTCCTCCGGAAACCGTAACGCCAGCAACATACGACTGTCCACTTCTTGGATGGCTGCTGCAATCAGCACAAACCCTTTCGTTAACAAGACTCTGCTGCATATATGAAAATTAAACTCATGTAAACTCCTGTTCTAGAATTCATCAGTTCGTTTAAAACTCTCATGAAGCCCTTTAACCCACCCTCCAAAGAACTATAATTGAGGGAAGCAAGGAGGAAAAAGTCAAAAAGGCAGACGATGGGTGATCGTAATGAACTGGATGATGAAAGGCTTTGCAGGTTGAAGAACAGGGTGGGAAAATGAGACAAATGGCAACATTGGAAGTAGGAACCTGCCGAAAGGCAGTGAACAAAAGAGCAATTTTAAACACAAGAAGGAATAGAAGGAAAATGAGGAGAAAAAGAAGGAAGAGGAGAAGGAGAAGAAGGGGGAGGGAAATTGAAGGAGAAGAGGCCTTAACTGAATTTCAATCATTACATGATGCACAATTGCACATGTTATGATAAACTAAAAAAATTTCAGTTTCAGAAATGTTGCTTATTTCTGCAACTTTTTAATCTCTAATGATGAGGATGCACCTACTGGAAAAACAATACAGCTTGTCATTAATGTGAAACAGAATGAGATCTACTCTTCTTAACAACAACAACAACAACAACAACAACAACAACAAAAAGCAACTCACTTGTACTTTTAGCTTTCTTTGTATTCGTTGACGATGATAAAGCCGTCTGCTGCTTCTCCAATATCTTCTCCTATGAAAACAGATAAATTGACCGCCTTAGTGAACAAAATAAATTTAGAAAGCCAACTAAATTTGAAAAATAAATACGTAGCAGTATTCCACGCTGTGTGCATAGGATTTCTTTACATTATGCCAACATGCTAAGCTTAGTGATTGCATTATTAAATCATGACTGGACACTTATTAGACAAATACTTAGATTATGTCATATGAGTGCATAAGCCTGGTGGTTTGATCTTTTAAGACACCATTTGCATGGTCACCTAGGCATTTTGTATCATGTAAATGACCTGGGAACTCAACATAGTCCAATAGAGATCATCAGACTATCTATGAACCATCTTACAAAGACAGCCACAGAAATAGAATTTTATCATCATAAAAATTAACTAATTTTGAACTTCAGTTCCTTCAGAATATGAACTGTCATGACTAATGATTTCATGTGTTTCAGATCGCACTCTGCAAATCAACTTACAACAGTAATAAGAAATAAATAATAATAACAACGGTTGATTAATTGAATGATTGGAATGGTACTATATAACAACAGATTGACATTGAGAGAGAGACATATATACCAACCTCTACGAAGTTGGCGAGCAGAGCACAGCTCAGCTCCTGCTCGAGTATCTCTCGATTTCGTTGCAAGAGGAAACAGCACGACACGAGCGTTGGGAAGAGAACGGCTGTCAACCGGACGTCGCTGAAGTACTGGAATGGTAGAGCACAGAGCTGTTGAAGGATC
The DNA here is from genome assembly GCA_945859605.1 of Lumbricus rubellus. Lineage (NCBI taxonomy): Eukaryota > Metazoa > Annelida > Clitellata > Crassiclitellata > Lumbricidae > Lumbricus > Lumbricus rubellus. The sequence goes on along the minus strand of OX243812.1, from coordinate 25,722,632 downwards.
GTAGGAGATTGGCCACTCTGAATGATCACCTGCAATGTCAGAAGAACAACAACACATTGATGACAAGTATGACAGGAAACAGACGTTACTCTCAGATTCAACATACAAACAAATAGTCTGAACAACAATTACACTTAGTTCAATGGTTCAGTTATCTATTTGGAAAGTGTGCTGGTCTGTAATCGTATGATTGTGGGTTCGATGCTGCTGCACAGACTCTGTATCGTGACAGATCTGCTGACCTCTCACAAATAAATAATTGCATCTCACACAAGTGTCTAGTAATAATTTTGTGCAGGCAAGGAATGATTGCCAACAGTTCAGCCTTTGACAATTACAGTGTTCCACAACTCAGGAGATCTTTTGCCCTATGTTCCTATATACTGGGATTGGAGTATTGCACAGTTCTAGTTCTTCATCCATTGGTCCATACTCCTGGAACAGTATTTTTCTGCCCAGCCAAACTGTTCCATTTAATTCACAAGACGCATTTTCAGCTAAACCCAACAATGCATCTTTTATAACTGTCAGATGGCAATGTCTTAGCGCCTCTAAGACGTACTGAAAAGGCACATTGTAATAATATAGTCAAGAAACCTACATGAGAACATACCACATTTGCTGTAACATTTCATTACTACATTTGAATAAATCATTTTTTACTGTAAACAACCAGCATGGAAATATTTTACAGATATGATACGTGAAGTAACACAATTCATCTGCATGTCTCTTCAACTTTTCTTCAATTTTAAATACAGTATTTTCCAGGTAAACCGCAAAACTATTTAACATTTAGCTGGCAGATTCAATTTTTAGACAACTGTGGAAACACTTGTCTGCAAAGAACAATCAAAAATTTAAGATAGTGTCTAGCAAAAGAGATTTGGAAGAGTGGATATTGTTGTTGGCTGACCTGGTTGTCGTGGTTGAGTACGCTGAAGAATCCAATGCAGAGAATGACTTCGTGCAGTAGTTCTTCGTTCATACAGTGAGAACAATACCAGAGCAAATAACTCGAGATATGGCGGAATTCAAGCGACGTTCCTTCGTCTCCAAGCGTACCCTGTATCAACATCATGCATGAATGACAGGATGTATGTACGTCAGGCATGCATAAAAAGAAATATAAAAGTACCCACTGCGACCAAATAAAGAAGAAGTCAGTTCATACAAAGGAAAGAGTAAGGTGAGTTGCTCACTAGCTCCAATTTGACAACTCATCAGTGCTCACAACAAAACCTTGAATTCCAGCTGCATTCGTAAGTATCCAACGTTCTTAATTACAATCCTAGAGATCAGAGGACGCTTCACTCGGTAAATCCACCAGCCATATGTGTACACAATTAGGTTCCTACGACATGTACAGTTGTACATATTGTACAAGTATGTGCAAAATAAAACTTATCTCTCAGCTAAAAAACCATAACAAGGACAGATACCATGAATTCAAATAAAAAAGTTTATTCTTTACTCACTTAAACAATAAATTAATACAGAAACCTCTTCGACATTTTAGAAATAAATATTTCATCAACCATCTCTGATCTTTACAAGATTCCTTTTACGAAGACCCTGCGCAGAATTACCTGTAAAAGCTGAAGGTCCAACTGTGCTATGTGGTTCAACATTCGGAATCCCATCGTGGCAATCGTAAGCGTGTGCTGCGGCAAAGGTGGCGGTGGGGTATCGTCCCTTGCAGGCGCATCCGCATGCAGTAGCATGCCATACATGAGCGACACAATGCCGACAAGCTGTGTCACCTTCAGGGTCACTATTAACTGGGTCGGGTCGTCAAATTTCTTCTTCTCAAACGTTCCACTTCCGCCTCTAAAGAATTAGATAAAACTGACGAATGTAAAAAAACTCTTCAATCTTCATTCATTAAAGATATTAACAGTTTAAAATTTCAAATAAATTACCTAGTTAAACTGCAAAATTCTTCAATTTTAACAATATTCACATATGATGATTGCATAGTATGTTGTCAAATTTGGCTGCAAGTTTAGGTGTGTTGTGTTTAAAAAAAGTTCAGAACTTCTGTATTAAGAACAAATGACATTCTACATAAGCATGTACATTCAAAGACAAGAATAATTATAATCGAAATATAGCATATGAATAAGTAACGTTCTTCTCATTCAATCATCTGCCTCCGTGAGAAAGTTCTCTATCATGTGCCCTTGGTCAAAGGGAGCGCTCGACTGCTTTATTGGGGTATGTAATAGAACAGCATGTGCTCAGGGTTGAGCGCAATCGAAGTAAAACTGCATTGTCTGCCATTGAGCACAGCTGCTCAAAAGATAGGGTATCATCAGGAACATATGGATCTCACAACATCATGCAATCTTAGTTCACGCAGTTCATGAGGCAATAACACTTACATCAACAAGAGGATGGCACTATAATAGATGATGACACTGTTAATAATTATAATAATAACAATGACGATTTCTATGGTGCCGTAACACAGCTACAAGGGCGCCTCACATACTAAACTAAACAGCAGGATAAGCCTTAAGGAATAAACACTGTTGGTACATTATTCCTAATGCGCAGAAGACTCTGAGAACTGACCGTTGAAACGTTAGTCCGATGAGAGCGGTAAGAAGTTCCATGCTGTGCTGAAGGAATTCCGTCGCCATTGCATCGCCATCCACTGGACCACGGACATTGTTAAAGTAGAGTGCCAGCTTGTCTACTATTCCGATGCTTATGACATAGCTAAAACAGAAATTGTTGTCAGGTTGTTACAGTGATCTATAATGATTCTCCCGAATTGCTCCTTCACCCTGTCCTATTGTCCCTGCACATAAATAATTTAGGCGAAGAAGCGATTTTTCATAATCAGTGATTTACCAAAAACTTACATTTCATTATGTCTGATGTTTCTGCATATCTCTTTAATGTTCGATAAAATTTCTGCGAAAGCACACTGAGTCTGTTATTAAAAAGTAGATATGCCATGCAAAACCACAGTGCCAAATTAATTTACAAAAGTCTCAGTGCAGAGCCAGCAGCACAAAGAAACAAACCATTACTTAGAAAACAGAGAATTCCTACCTGGCTACGTCATTACACTGCGACAAAATGCCATCACCAGAAGCAGCACTCTTCCCAGAAGACAATGCTGATGAAGCCTTTGACAGCGTTGCAGCAGCTGAGGCACCATTCGGGAGGATTTTAGCAAGAGTTGCTATGACGACCGCTAGTGCTTCAGTCAGGGCAGTTGTCACTGGGTTAGAAGGCAGCTTAAACAAGGAACCGGCACCACTGCTGCTCAACAGCATTGATGAATAGTTGTCTGGAATCAAAATCTGAAAGCAAAAAGTTTCACTATTTAAACGTCAGCAAACATCAGCTTCTTAGACCTTTGAAAACCATTTTCACAAACTAGTAAATTAGTATAAGGGACACATGAGCACCATTTTGTCTTTTTCCAACTTTTAGAAAAACCTACACAATTTAACTGCCGATAAAATTACTATGGTCGGAAGTTCTCTCAAAGTCCTTAGAACTGCAAAACTTATAAAATCCTTTTTCATTTCCATTTCCACCTATCACTTTTGCTCTTCACTCTCAACTTCCAGCCACACCACCCTCTCGAATAAACTAACCCCCCCCCAGTCTTCCCTTCCTATAGTGCTCTCTGTCTTTTTTAATCTCCCCTCTGCCTGCTGGCATATCCCTCTTCTGCTCTTCCTATATTTAAGAAATATCTGGCACTCTATTTCACCCTCTCCCTCTTCTTCCACTCAACCCTCCTTTAACCCTCAATGGGTCCTTGGGGTGCAATTGCACCCCAAGGCCGTTTATATGGCTACACACGTGTTATTATTAAAATTTAAGCAGTTATCTTCTAGGACATTGTAAGTGTACCATTTCTTCCTATAGTCATGCATGAAACGAAAAAAAAAGAGTTGAGGTCAATTTTTGCCAGGACAGGTTCATCTGGGGTGCAATTGCACCCCAAAATTATAACGTTGATATTATGAACAAATTTAGGTAATTGATGCTAATTAGGCCTACTGCAATAATTTTCTACGTTATTTTCAATTATGTTTGTTTGTTTGTTTGTATGTGCACTTGTTATAGCGCCCCTTCAAGATCTCTACTCAGAGGCGCTCCCGAATGCAGAGCGGACACTGCATCGGAGTTTCACGCCGAAGCGCTGAGCAATTGTGAGTGAAGGACTTGCCCAAGGTCCTTACGCGGCGAGGTGGATTCGAACCTCGAACCTTCCGATTCGACAACAAAAACACTCTGGAAGAACGGCGTGCTACAGACAAGCTAGCTCCTATTCGAGACCTGTGGACACTGTTTGTTGCCAGATTACGAAAATACTATATCCCTGGCACAGACATAACAGTCGACGAACAACTTGTCCCCTTCAGAGGGCGATGTCCATTTAGGCAGTACATACCCAGTAAACCTGCCAAATATGGGATAAAGGTGTGGTGGTGCTGTGACAGTGCCACGTCTTATCCACTGAACGCAGAGGGAGCTCGTGTTGTGAAAGCAATGGTATCACCTTGGTACAAAAGTGGACGGAATGTAGTGGGTGATAACCTATTTACAGGCGTTGCACTGGCAGAAGAATTGCTTACTCAGGGTTTGACCTATGTAGGAACAATGCGCAAGAACAAACGAGACATTCCTCCAAGCATGATAGCAAAAAAGAAGACGAGTTTTCTTCGATATTTGCATTTGATGGCAACAAAACTTTGGTATCATATGTCCCAAAAAAGGGAAAGTCGGTCATTCTTTTGTCAAAAATGCATCACGACAAGGTTGTCGATGGTCTGAAACAAGAACCAGAGATCATCCTTCATTACAATGCAACTAAGAGCGGTGTAGATAACATGAATCATTTGGCTTGCATCTACTCATGTAAACGAAAGATCAACAGGTGGCCAATGGTCCTCTTCTTCAACATGCTTGACACAGTTGCCATTGCCAGTTTCGTGATCTGGATGTGCAATAACCCTGACTGGAATAAGTCGTCCAAAGCGATACGCCGTCGCCAATTCATCATCAGTCTCGGGGAATCTCTTGCCGAGCCACTTATAAGAAGACGTTTGAACAAGCCAGCCCTGCTCAGAAGACCGATCATGGACGCAATCCAACTTATAGAACTGGACTCTGGAAAATTCGAAGCAGGAACTGAGAAACCAGCTAAAGTGAAGAAGACACAGGGACGTTGTCATCTGTGCCCGCGCGAGTGTGACAAGAAGACGCGCAAATTCTGTGATAAGTGCTTTAAGCCTACTTGTCCGGCACACTCTGTCAATAATTTACTGTGTGACAAAAGTATGTAACTGAACGATTTAGACATGTCACTTGTTAACTGGTGTAATATGTTGGCCGTTTCTTACCATCCACTAGACCAGCGCAGAGAGCGCCTCTGAAGGGGCGCTATATAAATGTGTTAAATAACTAAATAAATAAATAAAACATTGAACAGTATGTTTATATAAAATACATGGTATTCGATTACAGGTAGACAGAGTGTATCGTTGATTTATATTCTCAAACACTTAGGGGTGCATTTGCACCCCAAGGACCTGGAACGCAACTTTCTGACAAGGACCCATTGAGGGTTAAGCTCTCTCACAAACACTTTGCCCTTCAATATCTCCCCAATATATTATTATCTGGTTCTTTACTTTCTCACCTTAGTACAAAAAGTGAAAAAGCAGGGAATAATATATTGGGGGTGAATCTGGTGATATTGAATCTTTAAATAAAAGCTTACAATTGCTGATCAATCAACAAATTAGCATAGTTTAACTTGCATGAGATGTAACTGGCTGGCCACGTATACAACTATACAATAGTATACAAGTGTCAAAGCCTTTTTATTACACAGATATGAACCAAAGTATATGAACTTACATTTAGGTGGTCAACAAGTAGATCCACGAGGAAGCAGATTTTGTTTGTCAGCAAGAGGTAATGGCAGTTGTCATAGCAACCCAAGCAGACCTTAGTCAGGACGGCACAAACATGCACCACTGTCCTGCAAATACAATGAAAGTTTATACATCTCAACACAAACAAGACATATCCAAAGAGATGAGTAAGGGCTGGCTGATGGAACTTCATGACAGAACCCAAATGACAACATTACGCGGTGGTGTAGTGGTGGCGTCATTGCCTTGGAGCCGGAAGGTTCGACGTTCTAATCCACCTCACCGCATAAGGACCTTGGGCAAGTCCTTCACTCACAATTGCTCAGCGCTTCGGTGTGAAACTCCAATGCTCTGCATTCGGGAGCGCCTCTGAGTTGAGAGAGCTTGAAGGGGCGCTATAACAAGTGCACATATAAACAAAGACCTGTCAGACCATGTGGAATTTTAACAACCAAAGCGTCACTATGCTCAGAGAGGAGAATGATTCACGACACCAAATGACTATCTAAACTGCTTCAAAGAATGCTACTTAAGTTGGTAATAAATGGTAGTACTAAATAGCACTAATGTCAGTAACAAATGATGGCATAAAATGATACAATTGGAGATAACAAATTATGGAAATAAAGTACAAGCGAATGCTGGTAACATATCATGATACTAACTGGTACTAATGCACTGGTAAAAAAAATGCTGGAGCCACCAATTGATACACCTACTTTGCCGGTACGATGGGTGGGAGATCAGATGACGGCTGGCAGATTATCTTCAGCATATCACAGAGTGCAGCCAATCCACCATAGACACAAAATACGACCTGATCCTCTTTGACCTTCAACAGCAGATAACAGAGTAACAAGATGTAGCCAGAATTATACTCTCAGCTCTCTGATGATCAAGTTCTCGAGAAACAAAGACTCTGAATTCATCGAAAAAGGTTGGAAAATTATTCCATGATAATGGGCCACATTATCAAGGTTCGCGAGATTCATCAAGGTTCGTGAGATTCATCAATGAAGTGCAAACGAATATTTTTTTCTTTTTGGGCGAGTGGGAGTCAGGAGCGCCTCTGAATAGTTTTTTACTTGAAGGAGCGCTATATAAATGTCTGAATGAATGAATGAATATAGTTTCACAAACTATGACGTAAAGCTACTGGGCAATTGATGTGCTGAGGGCTAATCCAAGCCAACTAAGTCGACATTAATTCACCTAGCACAATTAATCTAAAACATTTTAATCTCAGAAATTGAAATAATTAGAACTTTACTAATCTAGACATCTAACCATTTTCATGCAAATTATTTTGACCTCTGTTCTTGCCCCAGACAAAATCCAGTCTGTACACTATAAAACATTTGTCTATCATACACTTTACATTACTAAAGGAAAAAGCAGTTCGGAAATCTAACAGGAAACAAAGAACTTATCCCCAAAATATAATCAGCCTACAGCACAGACTTTGTAAAAGATGATTTCACCATGAAAATAATAATGTGCAAATGTTAACTTGTTTATAAATTAATTTCAACAAGCCTATGGTCATTTGTTTGTAAGTGTCATCTGTATTTGTTTTAGACATTTTATGCAGAATGTGATACTACAGCATACATTCTTATCACATTGCCTGCCCATGTTCTGCTGATGTTTTACATAAATAATATATTACTAATGATACATTAACAATATTATTACTATTAGGTTCATATATTATAAATAATAGATCCACTGATATAATATAATGTAAGCAGCGTTCTTACTTTTCTTTCTAAGATGCGACCAATTTCTCCGAGATTTCTTTCAAAAGATGAGATTCTGTTCTGTGGCCAGGGACCAATGGTTTGTGACTGCAGACACTTCTGGATATCTTTTATTATCTTCTGAAGTCTAAAACAAAATCAGATTCACACGAAACTTTAATATGGATATGTGCCTTGGCTACGTGAGGCTGTCAAACATTTAATAACTTGCTTGTTACCAACGGCAATACAGATTTCTGACTTCTGTCAATCAGGAAAAGTCATCATCTGTAGTTGGACTTGAATACATTACTTACATGCATGGGCTGTTAGAGTAAAAAGTCAATGTTAAAAACTGTGTAAAAAAAGACAAAACACTCACTTAGTTCTGTTCTCAGACTCGACATTGTATTGCTTGCCCATCAGCGACTTCTCATAGTCCATACCCCTGAAAATATACAAAGCAAAACAGCTGACAGCCATTCTGACAAATTTCCAGTAGAAGCAGAACATTAGTGAACGTTTAAGTAAAACGTTATAGGTCAGAAGCACAACTATGAGCTTTTCCTTGATTCTTTGCGGCTTCACAAATACTCAATTAAGTTACATTATCAATTTATCAGCATCTTTCTGAGAATTTTACAATAAATGTTCCCTCTATTCTGTGCACTATATAATACAACTTCTACTCACAAATATTACAGGCTCCGTTCCAGCGAAAGATAACCATTCTCAAATTCTAACAAATAGGACATGCAGAATTCTCCAATACACACAGAAATATGCAGATATCGAAGGCAGCCATTGTTCAGCATTTAATCTATCCAAATAACATAGCTGTAGGCTGTAGCAATATGCATCTGAATGAATAGCAATCAATTTCACATGCATATATGTATAACTAATGAATGCAGCCACTTAAGATGGTGAGTTAGTTAATAACCAAAGATGGTGAGTTAGTTAATAACCATGCAATGCAGTGTGGAGACCAACCTTTGAGCCAAGCGAAATCGTAGTTTCTTGCAGCGCTTCTTGAGCGCCTTGTGCCTCTCCTTCTCTGAAGCAATCTTTGGATCTGGCTTATCAGATGGAGCATCAGATATGTGCTGCAGATTGAAGTTTTCCTACAGAAACAATGTACATGCTAAGTATGCTACAGCAATGTAGTCCAACAGTTAAACAAACACTGTAAGCTTACACAGAGCACTACAACAAGTAAAACTGATATATTCAGTAATAATAGAGCTCTATGAAAATTATTGTCAAAACTTCCTCTTGCATCATCGAAAAAGTATTCTGCAATTACAGTCTAAGGCTTCTAAGCACTAAGGCTATAACAGCAAATAAAACAACCACTCAAATGAAGCCTTTAAAGACAATCAGCAAAATTTCTCTCATATTTTGCATATATGTACAAAGTCCTATATTCAGAAATTCATGAGCACCCAATCTAGGTACTAAACACAAAGATTCCCTTACATCTATCAAAGATCAAATAGCCAAACATCAACAGTAACAGCATGTTAAAAAATTCTAGTGCACGAATATATATGTTTGTGCTCAGAAGAGTATAATATTACCACTCGACGCAATAATTATAATCTTAGATATTCGAAAATAGTCAAAAAAGACAGCGAGAAAGCAGAAATAAAGAACTCACAATATCCTGTTTTGATAGTTCATTGCCACCATTACTGTCGCTTAGAGCCTGCTGATGCTTCTTGCCTCTAAGATGACTCAACAGATAAACCTCGGAAGGGATCTGTTTGCAAAGAAAGCAGCTGCACTTAGAACAGATCCGAAATCGTTTTCATAGTAACTGATATTTTTATTCTGCAGTTTTAAGTAAAGATTAACTTAATGCTAAACAGCATTTACAATGGAACAGCACAAGCTTTCGTTTCGTACAAAGTTATACTTTGTCTTATAATCGCTTTCATCTTAAGAGTTTTCAACGTCACTGTCCGTGCTACTAATCTTAACATTCCAATGTGCCTTTTAAATTAAAAATATCTGTTAAATTTTATTTAAAGTCAACAATTTTGATTTACATGTCATGAGTTATTAAAATAATTGATAAGCCAAAACGTTTTAAAAGATGAGACAAAATCATAGTTGATAGGCACTGCGTAAAAGGGTCTAATTAAACAATAGGTTGATTTAGAATTATACCAATTTATGCACTGCCTGGGTTCTGATGGCCTTGTCCCTGTCATCTGCTAGCATGGTCCACAATGTAAACACATACATGCATGGCTCTTAATTGAGCAACATTACAAATCTTTGCCAATTGATGCACCGACCATGATGTTGCAGACGAGGCAGAACTTCTTCTTTTCATATGGAACTAGCTTTGGCGGAACGTCGTTCTGGTCCTCGGAAGAATGGTGCAGAATGCTCATGCGGAATGCCTTCTCCTGTATTGCTTCCAGCTTCTCTTTATGACGTCTGTCTGTTTCATCTTGCTAAACTCGACAGATGAAACATAAGAAAATCATATAGAATGAAAATCAAGAGTCACCACTAAATCTAAAACACAAATAAGCAATCAAGCAGAATGGTTTCCTTAGAAGAAAATAGGTAAACAGCCAACATGCAATTGACGATAATCTGCAACTTACAATTGCAGAGCTCTGCCTGGCAATAGCAAAAACAAAGTTAGCATTATAATTATCTTTAATATTTGTGGATAGTATACCTTCTGTTGGATTTTCTTCTGGAGCTCTTCAATGTGAGCCTGTTGTTGTTTGCTAAGTGCTGCTAGGCGTTCCTCTCGATCACGTTCCTTGACTCTCGCTGCTTCTAGTCGCTCTTTCTCCTTCTCTTGCTGGCGCTGCTCAAACTCTGTCACACGCTGTTGGCGACGCTCCTGAATCTCCTGCAGTCGTGTCTGTCTATCAGCCTCTAAGGCACGACGTCGCTCCTACACATAATCACTTTATTGTCATTCATTGCTATCATAACAATCATAAGAACAACTATACTCATAAGTAAATGTTCACTAAGTAAACATCACTATCGCTTCTGTGGATGTTTTACATAATTTATGTCTATTAACTTGTCTGTACAGTACACCAAAATGCAGATAGCAATAGGTCAGTTAAAAAATATTCTTATCTTATCATGTTCATCTATCATCATTATCTTTATACTTAACTTAAGCTCACCTCACTTCAATAATCTCCATTACAACTACACTCATCGCCACTACCTACATCACATTAATCAAGGTTGTTGTCACCATTCCCACTGTCATGAAATTCACCACCACTTAACACCATAACAACAAGCGTGTACTAAAGGTGATTGAGAAACCAATGCACCTCTTTGTTAAAATGTTAAGAGTATTTGCTCACTCATGCACCTTTGCCCAGGGCTGAAAGTGGTTTGGAAAAGTTGCCGGGTCTCACTTTGGCGGACGAGCACGCCGTTGACCCATAAATTGTTCTGACGACGTTTTTCCTATAGTCATTTGCCCAAAATTATCCAAAATCATACCATTTTTACCTACTTTTGGCATCTGACGACCTGTTTTGCGACCCGGCTGAGACCCGGCAACAGCAGGTCTCGAAAATCGATGCCGGGTCTCAGACCCGGACCGACCCGGCTCACTTTCAGCCCTGCCTTTGCCATGTTCAACAATTTATCTTTCTTTGTTTCAATATCTTCAGTTATTGTTCGAAAAAAGAGATACAACTTACTTCAACTGCAGCTTCTTTTGCAGCTTTTTCTTCATGCTTCCTCTGCCTCTCTTCCTAAAATAAAATCATATTTAATTCTATAATCTGTCCAAAAGTATCCCTCACCATCCTCAGTATATTATCTAATTCACTATAAAAGGTAACAAAATAGAGCAAACAGCATAAAATTGGTCAACCTCAATTGCAGCAAAATCACCTGAAAGTTTAGCAAAGGAGTCTGCTTTATTTTGTTTGTATGTGCACACTTGTTATAGCGCCCCTTCAAGCTCTCTCTACTCAGAGGCACTCCAAATTATTTGTTGAAGTCATACGTGGAGAACTCTTCCATTTGTGCAATACACATTAGCCAATATCATTAAATGCAGCCTATAATTTGGACATTCAATTTGTGTTTATACTGCTGTGATACAAAGCCAAATTTCACCTGGAGGTCCTGAAGACGAGCCTCTGACTCCTGATATTTCGACATGATCTCGTGGCGTTTATTTTGTGCCTCAAGCGTGTTGATGAACACGATCTCATTCAACTGGAATCAGTCACAAGTTCCGTGTTATTATATAGCAAATCAAATTTTTACTTTTTTTATTTAAAAAGAAATAAAGTATAAATTTTCTAATTAAGAAAACTAGAACAAGAACATGCTAGGATTCTGCATGAAGTCATCATCTTCGTTGAATAATAATAATAATAATAATCTTCGTTTACTGTCTCAATCTGACAAGACTGCACAGAATGATTACAGGTACATGTTATACAAAAAATGGCCCACAACAGCATGACACGCAGGTCGGCTTTACAGCAGTGGTTTCGGTAGCCTAAGTGCTGGATCACTCCCAGTTCGGCCAAGCCAGAATAGACCTCAAGCCAAGACCTCAACCATCAGTCATGGGAGGCAATGGAAGAGAATTGGTTGGACTGCATGCATGTGCATGGGCCCAGTTTTCTCTTCATTGTTTTGCATACGAATTGAAATTTCTGTTCTTAGCAACATTCTACAACATATACCAAATATGTCAAACTATAAGTCATGGTTTTTTATATGAGAATTTCTGCTTTGTTGAAGACCTGAACATACAATCTCATGGTTAACAGAACAGCCTCCTAATCACAAAGCAATTGCATTATAACTTTAACCAGATAAAGATGGACCTTATTTTCCTCTTCGTGCGCTTTGCGAACTTTCTTCTGCAGCTGAAGTTGTCGTTTTTCATCTGCTCGTTTCAGCTTTCTCTCCATTGCAGCGCGACGTTGCTGCAGCAAATCCAACTTCTTCGCCTGAATTTCCTCTGCCTGGAAAAATATATACACCTCACTCTCATATAAGTTCCCTGCACACATGCATCAAGGATTCAATCAATCAATCAATCAATCAATCAATCAATCAATTCACTTTATTGCAACTAGAAATCAAGATGACAGCAAAAGTAGAAAATATGCAAGCATTGGCTACAAAGGGGGGCCCCTAAAGGGACGGTTTTAACTTAACTACATGCGGTCATGTATATTACAAAGGCATTGCATGCATCTCTAGCTCACAGATATCAACAAGTGCACATAAAACAGTTTGAGAGTGTTTCTCAATGTCAGAGTAGCTCAGAACTGAGTGTTTTCCAAGGAAGGTACAAGACACTAGGTATGATGGCTTGAGGTGATGTGCAGAAGCTCAGATCCTCAAAATCCTCGCAAGGTACCACTTTGATTATTTTAATCATAAAATAAAATACTTAAATATACAAACACGTTATCCACCCAAAGTGAAGACACACTACTCTGAGCATCACAGGTATTGTAAGCGACGGCTGGCATCATACCTTTTTCGTGAGCACACGCATCCGCTCCCCTCTCTCTTGCAGCAGCTTCTCTCTCAGCTCCCGAGCCTTCGCTTGCTTCTCGTCGTGCTGTCGTTTCGATTCAACGGTCGACCTACACATTTATTAGCATTCATTATTTGTCAAAGTCTATATTTCATATCTACTTATTCAAGTGTTGATTTGTTAATCAACTAAATGTTTACCTGTCCTAAGATTTTCATGGGGCCTCATGCCACAGGCTGCATGTTGGACAATAGAAGTGCAACTGACATTACTACTGACATAATTATAATGAGCTTAGAAGCATAGGAAAAGCTCCCTTCATGACATTTTTTTGTTTTGTTTATGTATGACAATGACAAGTGACAAGTTAATTAATGTATAATTCAGTCATCCATGATTCAATCATTTGTTTATGACTTACTTATCGGTTCAGTATGGAATTCCATTTTGTAAAGCAACAAAGAATTAATAAAAACACCATTTTACTTACCTTTTTCGGGAGGGAGAAGAAAGCTTTTCATGTACATGGACCACCCTTCCAGGTATTCGGCTCTCCGCCTCTTCGCCCATTTCCACCATGTCACCCCAAGACATGCCCTTCCATCGTTCCGCATCATCTGCAAAACAGACTAACATATATAGATATTTATATATGCTTAGAAAGTGCCATTGAACTCTGGCCAATCACAATACTCATAAATCATCAAATCAAGCTTCATAAACAAGATTAATCATGATTCAACCGCGTCACCTGCTTGGGCTGCTTGCATAGATTTTGAAACTCTCTCCCTTTGTCTACAGGTCTGTCTGTCTGTCTGTCTGTCTGTCTGTCTGTCTGTTCTCCTCACTTGCTATACATGTGATTTCATCACATTTTTAATACATGTCTTTTCAAATTGCTTAGTATTGTCTGTCCCTTAATTGACTGATCTTCTGGATTTTGAGTTGGTTATGGCTTGGTATGGGAATACAGTTGATACCTTGTGCATTAGACACTGGCAGAAGAGCAGCTGCTAATTACAGTTAGACTTCCTCTAAATCTCAATGTCCTAATCTTGCGTCAACTAGATAGGAATTGCTCATTTCATAAAAGCACTACTGAAGTTATATAATTAGATAGACTACTTGACACAAATGTGACAGTGTTTCAAAATGCTTGTATAAACCATGAAAATATATTTTCAAAGGGCACCCCAAATCGTTCGAGCACAGTACAAATAAAGTACAAAACAGAAAAGCATCATAAGCTAGCTAACATGAATGAAGCAATGCCAGGCAATGCTCAGAATACGTACCTTCATACTGCTTTGCATATGCCTCTGCCGAAAACTCTGTTTGCGATGAGCCCAACTACAATGAAAACAATTGATAACAGTAACTGAAAAAAATCTGACCAACTACAAAATGCACATAATTATCTGAACCACAATGCCATGTAACTTACTCATTTGGGATTACAACATTTACAACATTTACACAGCAACTTTCTAACTCAATAACGATAATTCTCTCCTATTCCACCTGTCATCAATACAATTAATTTCTGCTGAAAATTATAATACATATATGTGTGCGTATGCACACGCACAATCGCATGTGCATAATATTGCATATGTAATTATACACATGTGCACTAACTCCGTGTTCGCTTTCTGCTTCCGTGTCTGGTTCGGCTTCTATGACTATTTCCAAGTTCTCCTCTCTAGCAATCTCATCCAAGTAACTCCTCTCCTCCTCCATCGCTGACTTCAACGCCTCTTCTTCGTCGATTGTCTTGCACAGTTCCTGAAAAGAACAAAAAATACATCCATTCATTCATTCATTCATTCTGAGAATTTATATAGCGCCTCGTCAAGATACGGCAGTTAACCAACATGGAGCATTTACAGTATGTGTGCATTGATCACAGAATCGCGATGTACACATTAACTGACATTTTGATATACATTATGTACACTACATACCTCTGCTTGGTACCAACATACAAATGATATATTGCGTAAACACTGGATGCTGATATCACAGTGAGCATAGAAGCTAACCATTTACATACTTCGATGAGTCATGGGTTTCCTTTTGGTGCATAAAAATATCTTCCAAGTATGTAAATGGTTAGCTTCTATGCTTCTATGCTCTACTATGATATCAGCGTCCAACTGATGGTCATGGGTCCTCAGGGAGTGCCAGCTTCACAAGTTCATGAATGAATTTGACTAGAAAACAATACAACCAATGAAGGGTCACTTGCGACAATCTTGGAAGAAGAGCAGCCACAGGAGGAAGTCCATACAAGATGTTAGTTAGGAGCCTTCCAGAAATGAAAGCACACTTCAACTCACATGGACATGGCAGGACAAATGAAACTATACTGTCTTAGAAGTACCTTGACTAAATGTCACTTGTGAAGTGCAATATACTATTAAGACTCACTTTGTTTATATCTTCCTCTTCATCTTCATACTCTCCATCAGCATCTTCGTCACTCGACCCAGCTCCCCTCTTGCTAATCCTTACACCATCGATTAGATTATGATCGTTCTCAGCCGTCACAGCCGACTGCAATTCCTCTGAAACTCTTGGAGATGACTCTACAGTATTGGAAAATCATAGCAGACATCCTGTATTAAACAGTGCCACAGTTTTGGTTGAAGGCAATAAGAAATATATTTAATTCACCAAATAACAATATTCATCCACAGTAATTACATAATTCTAAGGGAATTGGGAAAATCACTTCCATAGTTACAGCATCAAGTTATTCAAATACAATAGTTTCAATTTTCATTATGTTTATAATCAATGGGGCAATTTGTTTTTGATAGTCGTCAAGTCACACATGTGTTTTTCTTACAAGAAATGACAAAATTGCATATTTATCTAGCAATCTTTAAAACAAAAAACTCCTCAAAAAAAATTCAAAAAGAACTTTCAACCTGACATCACAGAGAACGTTTTTCACACTCTGAATGGTGCTGCTACTCCTAAAAGACAGCTAACAAGGACAGACCATAAACATGTTTTAAACAATTCATTTAAAAATAAATATAAGATTTTCAGCCTCAAGACACCAGCGCAGGTTCTGCAAAGTCTACATTAATACAACACAACACATATATATTGGTGCAGCATTTCGTCACCTGAAGCCAAGTTGTCCGCATCGTACGCTTCAATCTTTCTCGCAGGCGACGTCTCCGACGGCAAGACAGCAGCGTGCGGCGAACGTGGCGTCACGTTAACCCTTTGCAATGCCTCCGCCTTTGGAGCGAGCTTCAGAATTGGAATGGTGTTTGAATCGGAAATAACAACCGGACGATTCTCCTTCTCGCTGTCGACTGGACTTGGTTTCTGTTCGACGATACTCGCAGGCGGTGATGGAAACGTCGTTATAACGTTCAACGCGCTCAGACTGCGCGCCGACTGCGTTCCGAGAGGAAGGCCGTAGCCTCGATGCGTCTGAACGGCCAGCGCAGACACTGACCTCTTGAACTCTGGAATTACTGAGCCATCTTCGTGTCCTGTGAAGCAGGCCGACACTGGACGCATCCGGACTTTTCCGGCACGCTGCACAGTCTCCCATCCCTCAAGATCCTCTGGGAACAACAGCAGCATCACAATTTACTGCAGCCATATGACACCTAGCAGTCCAATGCAAATTCTCTAATACACAAGACAAGCATATATTTACAGTAGTTCATGCAATTTACAGTAGCTCATGTGATTTACAGTCATTGATAAACAGCCCACATAAAGAACAAAAAGAAAGAATATGACATACCATTGTTCTCTTCGCCAGCATCTCCGAGAGCCTGTAGATCCAGAGACAGTAGGTCGCAATCGCTTGGTTCCTTCGGTTTCTGCACGCCGTTGTCAGTCAAATTGTTTGGACTATTCACTGGCTGGTCCGTCTTCTTCTCAGTCACAACTGACTGGTCAGTGGACGCTTGACTGGATGCAGTCAAAGTTTGTGCCATCAAAGTTGGTGCTGTCTTGACGCCCCGTACTTTGTCAGCCCAACTGTTGCCACTACCCTGTACAGCTCTGTAAGCAGATCATATATCAAAATAAAAACAATGACTCCCACTCAATATACTACCCTGAAGATTTCCAAGTTGTATGTTTATCCCTGTGTAGAGTGTATATGAAAACTGTACACATCTGCATAGACTAGTAAATGTATAAACTAATTTTAAAAAATGTCAGTCATCCATTAATGCTGCCATAACAAATGCTAATTTCTCCATCCTTTATAGCTCAGGTCGGGAGCGCCTCTGAGGAGTTCTCTTGAAGTGGCGCTATATAAATGTTCAATTACAATTACAATTACAATTACAAAGCTCATTAATCATCAGCATCATAGGCAAACTGTTACAAATCATGTGTCTAGCCACATATTTAAGCTAATGCTTCACTGAATTTCAGTCAGATCTGTTGAGCATCAGCTGGAGAAAGCAACCACTTTCTTTGCACATTTCTCTAGCACTCTGCCACGAAACCGAAAAATTTTTGTTTCTTAAAGTTTCATATTCAAGTCACCTAGGCAGCTAGTAATGGCATGCAATACTGCCCCACAATTTAATAAATACGGTTTTCAGTAAATTTAATATAAAAAGTCAATATAGAAAAGCTCGGAGGACTGGATGAACAGTCGGTGGGTTTGATTCTGTTCAACAGATCGCATGTTGGACAACTCTACTGTAGAATAGCATAACTCCTATTAAAATTGATTAAGTTGAATTACGTAATGCAACTTCTAACAAGAAAGTTGCCTCAGCCAGACTTTACAATACCATACCACTGGTGACAGAGGCAAGTTAAAAAAGCCGTACTCCACCTATATTACAATTCGTTAGGAGAGATTTCCGACATTAAGTGTTTGTTAAAATAGAGGCGCATATCACCACCTCGCATTTCCAGGTCCACTAAACGTCAGACTTCGAACGACTGTTGGCGAGGGAAGGAACCCGTCCTTTCCATGGCCAGAAGAAAGCAATTTTCCAGGAGATTTTCTCACTTCCCACGCTAATGATGTTGGCCTAAAGTAGAAAGAAATTCAGAATGAACAGACTTGAAAGATGTTACTCAGTCATTGAGAAGGTCTTTAACCAATACCAAGAAACAAACTTTCATGCCAAATTATAGCATGCTATGCTAACAGGATATAATTTTAATAAGACGGCAAAAGGTTCTGAATGAAGATAATGCAAGACTTTTTGCCCTTTCACTTTGTACATAATAATGTAAAAATAGACTGCAAATGCACACTTTTTGACAAAAAATTTATAGTCATCTCAAACACATGTATATTAATTTCAGGTTCACAGCTGCATAATATATTGTAATGTAACTGAACGTTACAGTACCTTCAAAGCACATTTACAGTATCATTACCTTAAAAGTAACAATTAAAGAAAACAAGGTGAGGTTAATTTAACATTAGACTTCAAAGGCTTAATTAAATAACCTACCATGTTCAAACCTAAGAACTGCAAAAATATTGTTAAAAAGCGTATATAATTATGTTTAATAGCAGAAAAGCTGTTACAAGCATTTTGTGCAAGTGAAAATCACTGCAAATGGTGATAAATGGTGTCAAGTTATCCTCTCAGAAATAAACAAGAAAACTTAAAGCTAACAAGACTCTTGTTCTGCATTCTTTTGTGTTACAATTAAGCCAGTAGAATTCTACACCAAAGCCTTGTGAAAACTATTCAATGAAAGAATATCAATTGTTATGTTCTGCTTTCCTGTACAGAAACAATTTTAATGCTGAACTTACACCTATAGACTGACTGATCTCGCTGATACTAAAAATGCTGATATTACTTTCATCACTTTTCTTACATTTTTAAACACTGGATATTGTGTGGAGTGCATATAGCTGGATGAAGATTTCAAACTAGTATAATTTGCCAAAAGTAACACGGTCACATCGCCAACACATGTTGTGAAGTCCAGTGATTTCGTCTAAATATATTGCAGAAACCTTAACGTTGAGTGGATTACAAACTTAATCAATGAAGTAGCCCTCAGGATTTAATGCATCAAGTATTAAAATTTTATATTATGGTAATGCGGCAATGTTTTGAACATTGTGTATGGTTGGTTCACAATCGAGATCTGACAGAGTTTTTACTTCTTCTACTTAACAAGATCAAATCTCAATTACACATTAAATATTAACCTTGCTGCAATCAATTACTCTTCAACATTAGACACTTCTGCTTTATCAACACTGTTTGTTAAACAAAACTGGAAGAAAGAGACAAACAGACATGACAGGTTGACAGAGACACAGATCAACAGACTGAGGAGAAAGCAGAGAGAGAAGAAAACAAAAAAAACAAGGAAATGCAGGATTAGAAAGAGAGACAAACAGATAGACAGACAGACAGACAGACAGACAGACAGACAGACTGGTTGATGGTCAGACAATGACAGGTCTACATACATTATAATCAGATGAAACAAACAGATGGACAGACAGAGACAGGAGGGCAGAGACAGGCAAACGAAATATGTACAGACAAACACATTGTGTTTCCCAGACTGACCTTGAGCCTTCGTCTGCGTTTTCGTAAGCTCTCATCAACTGCAGACGCTCAATCAACGACTTAAAGTCTTTAGTATACTGGTCTAGCATCATGATCACTTCCTGACATGTCAAAAGGTCAACAAAGTTCAAAGGTCAATACTTAAGGCCTTTGACCTTGGTTTGTCATAGCAGACTTGAGCACTGCATTTCTACCTTACACATACATCGATTTATTGAAAAGCTATGGCATACATAACATTCAATCAACTAACGCAAACAAGCTGTGACAAAGACAAGCAGATCACATTACTAACTGAAGCCAGACAAATTTCCAGGCTAACACATAACATACAGCAAATAAATCAGATATAATATATATTGACTTGCTCTGGAGTTATTGATGAAGCAAGCAATTTACTGCAATAGCTGCAGTATTAGAGAAAATGAAAATGCCTGTGGATGACAACCTCCGAGAGATTTCAGTCCACTGGCAGTTTCTGGTCTTGCAAGATATGTGGCAGATAATTGAGAACCGAAAATGGGGTAATATATTGAAGTTCAGTAACAAAGATAGATCTCAGAACCAACTTCTTGTAAAAAAAACTCACGAAAACAAATGCAGCACAGAAAACGAGACTACATGCAGCAGTAGCAGAGCTTAAATACTCATCAACAAAAGTAAGATGAAAGGTACAGAGAAAACATCATAAAGAACAAAATACAGTGAGAAAGAAGCATTAAATCACAGTGTTCACAGTTTCAGAAAGCAAAGTGTTTGTAAGACAAGAGTGCTACTAAAACATTGAGAATAGTGGTGCATTAGGCAAAGAGAGTTGAGGATTTAGAGCTTTGTATAACAAACACACATTTCAAACAAACGACTAAGGAAATTATATCGAACAGAGATATTTGGTACAAAAAGCTGAGGGCCAGCTATGACAAGCATGCAAATGGTTCTAGTCCTTCAACTGATAATCAATCTTATAATATTAGCAATTAAATGAAGGCAATCATAGATTTGCTATGAATCATTCTAACATGGCTAAAAATTAAACATGCAATCTGTTGGCAGCTAAAATCAACTTTGAAATCATAGCTCTGCCCTCACAAGCACCAAACTATCACACGAAGCAGTTGACCACTGTGTACACAAATAGATGCCATCAGGTGTTTAAAGCACGAACCTCTGGCCTGCACTCTCGTAGGCCTTCAGCATGCTTAGGGAATCGGCAAGACATTCAAACTCATGGCGATTCCTTTCAAGGGTCATTATCATCTCCTGGTAAGAGCACTGCAAGATCTTACTGCCTAACTTTGACAATTCTAGCTACACGACCAATAAAATATATATATTACAATGCACCACATCATTGGCTGGTAATGAAAAGTCTACAGAATAATTGCACAGCAGAACAGCATGAAAGACAGCATATCGAAGGAAACGGGATGCCCACAGAAGTCTGTCATATTTACCAAATGCTATCCATTCATAAGACAAACCAAAGGGACAAATCAAATATCAAAGACATTTCTGCTTCTTATTGAACAATCGAGATGGAAGCACCTCAAGTATAATACCAATAAACATTTTTTTCAGCAACGTGACAGTGTTTCAGGTACTAGTACTCATTTTTTCAGCTGCTGCTCTGATTCCCTAACTGAATAAAATGCTTGTACTAACTTTAATCCTTTATCTATCAGAATAATTCAGAGATAAACTAACAAATGTGTATGCATGAGTTACAGCTCTGTTCAAATCCTTTGATTTTTAAGCTAACACAAAGAAATTATTATAAGCCACAGATAACAACACCACAAACATTTATATTAGTACTGAAAAACAATTTAACCATTTTTATCCAAGGTCAGCATGGTCTAACCAAAAACTTTGATCACATTTAAGATCGATTAAATATGTTCAATAGAGCATTCTTCAAAAACTTCAACATATTCTCTTTGCTAATGTACAGTAATAATGCAAAACTTGAAGGATTGTATAACACACATGTATTAAAAAAATAAGAAAAGTGGGATTTTCTAACCTTGCACTCCACAACACTTTCATCTGTTTCACATGTCTGATAGATTTCGTCAACTGCCCGGCGAAGATTTTCAAACAGGAAGGCCCAGTAGCGGGCTCGTAAATCTTTCTTTGTGGCCACACCAGTCTGCCTGCTTCCAGGCACTTTTGAGGCACCACCGTCTGCACCTTCGGCGGCACCTCGAACATTTCGACGTGGTGTACGTGGACTAGAGACAGATCGCGGATCTGACTGAGTGCGGTGCTGTCTAGACTCCGTTCGAGGTGTCTTACGTAAAGGTGACATACCCTGAACACCGGCTTTGCCTGCTTTTATTTTGGCTGTTGACACACGTACAAAAAATTGCTTTACATTTTTTCCAATTAACGAGCATTATCTGACCTTCAGTCCTAACCTGTTTCAAAAATTTTTAAAAAAAGAAACCTAAAGTTAGGATCAGACTTGGAAAATTACATTTTACGGTCCTAGCTTGTGTAGACTTTGCATGAAAATTACAGAACCTGAAAGTCAAAATGCTATGCAAGTGAATGACAAGAATTTAGTCCTTACTTATAAATTTATCTGTTTAAAAGATTATTAGTGCACAATCAGATTCAAAGGACTGTATAGCAGTATGTACAGAAAATGACAGTACACAATCACATGGTTTGCATATATATCAGTTTTACTGATAAAAATGGTTCAATTGACATTGGAACTGATCAAGTAAATGACATCTTCAGCAACTTTAGTTTATTCAGATGAACGTATACTTATACCATGGATAACCTTTGAGAACCTGTTTGTTGCATAAAAAGACCCAAATAAGGACATTTTTAAAGAAAAATTGTAACCCCAAGATTGGAGGTTTCTGACCATTATTACGTTGGCCTATTCATCTAGGAACTGCATGATGAAAAAGTAACAATTGAAACTGAAATGTGCCAAACATACTCTGATCAGCAGAATCCAGTGGAACGCTCCATGTGACTAGGTTTCTGGCTGTCCGCCCTTCAGCCTGAACTATCTTCCGGAAGTGATCGGAACCAGATGAATGCTGGAAAAAAATTAACAAAATAATCAAATCATCATTTGATGGCAACCACAGTAAAAATAAATGCATAATCCCTAATTTGATATTTATATGCGGTCATTACCAGTGTGGCACAAACAAATTAATCTTTTACCTGTTTGCCCCGAGAATATCCACTGAAAATGGGTTTTAAATTTAAAAATGAAGGGGGTAAAGGGTTAAGACCTAAAGACGGCTGCCTATTTTTCAAGCTGGTTTTGCCGGCTACTCCTACCTAAGACTCGGAGTAGCCTTACGCCTGGTGTAACTCGCTAATCTCGACCCATGCATGCTGAATTAACCCACTACTCCTGTATAAGCCAGATTTAAGCCAGAGCATGCGGGCACAGGTCAAGATTTTTAAAAAAGAAGTCAGGCAGGCAGCAGTGTTCAGAGCTGATATGGCGAGGGAGATGAGAGGAATCGGGATATGATTTGGGTAACAGCATGCCGGGAGAATCCCGTGTGGTCTGTATTTAACATATCAGGTAAAGGATAGAATAAGCCCATATCTAGACCTTTGACTGCGAAGCTTGGTTCTGTTTATTTCTTTGACAGTCGGACATGTCGGACACTGGCTTTGGAGACTTGAAACCTCCTCCTCCGTCTCCACTGATGCTGCCTGTCGAGCCACTCGAGCGCGACGATCGAAAAGAAGAATTTTGCCTCTTCTTTTTCTGGTCACTCATTCTATTCGTATAAGTTCTATACACTTGTATCTCAGGTGTAAGGCCGTTTCATTTGAAAACGCAAGAGTAAATAATAATTTTCAATGCGTAATGCCGTTTAACAACAACTATAAACAACCGCAGTCAAGAGAGTACTGCCCTGCACTAAATGGGAAATATAAGAATTATTGGTAAAATGAGATTACCGCATAAACTAAACATTTATAAATTCATTTAATGCTAATAGAAATGTTTCAGATTTTATTTATGAAGAAATAGAAAAATTTGTTTTATTAAAACTATTTCGAAAAACAAACGCGCTCTGTAACATTGCGCTATAAAAGTTATAAATATCTGCAGAGTGTAGAATGAAAAGCCGCAAAAATTCGTGCAATGTCTATTTTTCTTTGCGTGAGAAAGAATATTCGGTTAAATGTCTGTACAGACACAGTTTACAGATAGTAAAGGAGTTGGTTTGCCAGGTATTTGGAGTGTAATGAATAAAAGTTAAACGCATATGCACGTGTTGCAACTGTAAATAAGTATGTAAGTGATATAACGTGACTTGCTATGATATTGATTGATTCCTGTTGGATAAGACTTCAGTAAAACTCTATTCGTTTGTAATTCAAGTTTTTGTTGACTCGGCATTTGTGTTGGTCAGGTTTTGTTTTATTGCTGCGGCAAAAGTTGTGAACTTTGCATTAATGCTTTCAAAATTGTTTGCTTCCGACTAGGTGATATGTGTAGGTGCATGTACTCATTGTACTGTCTTATTAAAACCTGTACTTTCATATGTACAGAAGGTTAATCTCTATAATGACTCGGTAGCAAGTAAACATCATGGCGACCAAAGATCCGCTCATAACAGAGCGCGGTCACGTGACGGCAAAAAGGTAGCCCAATATTTTCGCGGCCTACCGTGATGTATAAGCCAATGTTTTCGCGAAAGTAAGTAAGTAAAAATACCATGAAACGGTTATTTTAATAAATATTAATACGCTTAAATAAGCTTAATAACACAACAAAATCGATGGACCTTAACACATTGGCCACCATCTACGAGATACTTCGCGGTAAGCGCGAGATATCGCGGTAAAAACCGCGAGATATCTTCGCGAGATCTCGCGGTAAAAAACCGCGGAGATATCTCGCGGTTTTTTACCGCGATATCTCGCGCTTACCGCGAAGTATCTCGTAGATGGCGACCAATGTGTTAAGGTCCATCGATTTTGTTGTGTTATTAAGCTTATTTAAGCGTATTAATATTTATTAAAATAACCGTTTCATGGTATTTTTACTTACTTACTTTCGCGAAAACATTGGCTTATACATCACGGTAGGCCGCGAAAATATTGGGCTCCTTTTTGCCGTCACGTGACCGCGCTCTATTACGAGCGGATCTTTGGTCGCCATGATGTTTACTTGCTACCGAGTCATTATAGAGATTTACCTGTACAGAAAGCTGTGTTTATCCACATGTATGATTACAGAATGCTTTCAAGAATTATTTTACATATGTACACAGACACTGATTTTACTTTTTAACCATGTAAGCTTGGAAATATTTTATTCTACATTTTAAATATAAGTGCTGCACCGTTGCATACTTTTATGATGAATGATTGCAGCCTTGCGTAAAGTTCAGGAAGACATTTGAGAAACAGTCAAAACATCGGATTGCTTGTGAGAGGTAGGCTACTAGATAGTTGGTTAGGCTTAGCATAGATTTGAAAAGACTTGTAGCATAAGGGTTTAGAGCTCTGTCTGTGATGAGTTTGTCATGTTTTAAACTAATTTTTGCCATTTTTAAGCATCACAGAGAGTTAATTTTAACACTGCCCCAACCATTTACAGTGATTGAAAATTGAAATCTCTGAAAATCTCAGCATTCTACAAAATTTGTGTCAGGGAAATTGTTATTCTCTGACAATGTTGACAAAGAGTAAGGAGATGCTGTTATCTTCCATGACAGTTATCGTGTGTATAACTGTAAAGCCTAAAAACAGTTTTACAGCAAGAAAGTGGATTTTGGTAATATTTTAAAAGACAATGGAAGCTTATTCCGTACTGCAAGGTCAGCAACATAAAATATTTCTACTTCAGTTCCTGTAACAACCAAAACAGTAACAATTTTACTACATGCTGTTGACTGAATTGTTTTTTTTTTTATTTCAGTGGACGACTGTTTTTCAATGATTTCCAACATTGTTTCTCACTGTAAGACCTTACATTCTTTTTCAGTATAAACAATGGGTTATGTTTTCTGCTGCTAATTAATTATTTCAAGTATAGCATGGTGGTATAGACCAGAGGTTCTCAACCGGTGTGTCGCGACACACTATGTGTCGCGAAGCGACCGGAGGTGTGTCGCGTAAAAGTGGTGTGTCGCGAAGAATTGGTGTGTCGCGAATTCTCACAGCATACAACTGTCGTTCTTGCATTACACTGACTTGTTCACTTTAGCAGTTTGGCAGGCGTAGGCTGTTGGAATATAGGCTATTCGAAGGACTTCATTTATCTATTCCATTTGATCTCAATCAGGAGCAGCCACAATGTTTGCCTTATAACCCCACATGCATTCCATATAATGTAGTCCTACATGACATGGACGGACTACTGTAACATCAGGCATATAAGACGTCAGCGAGCGCACCGATTAAAATTTTACCCAATGCTGTAAGCTTCGAAAATTAAGGGGAAAAATATCATGAAGAAAAAAAATGCGATTTTAAAATTGATGACTCGGAAAGGTTGTTTGCGTATTCAGAGAGTGACAATTTACAATAATATTATAAGAAAGGTGCACAAGGTCAAGGGACCTAGAAGTCCAATGGCCCGTTTTTAAAAAAAAAAATTGCTGTAGGCCTGCGCTTTCCAGTTTCCGTTACAATTATTCAACGTTTTGAAGGGCGTTTAGTTTCGGTATAGTGCTCAGTTACATTTAGGCCTATCCCATGTTTTCTTGTTTTGCTTTGAGCTACCAGAGCTAGGGTTTGCACTATGGTCAAATTATGGGTATTTAAAAATCCAAAATTCATATAATTCAAAAAGCCTGTGGATCCTCATCTTACTATGTTTCAACAAAAATCCAGGAGCAAAATTCTCACTAGGCCTAACTGTTAGGACAGACAGTTAATGAAGAGTCATAAAAAGACGTAGAATCGTAAGTTTAGTTTAGTATAATTTTGAAAGTTAAAATCATTCGAAAATAGAAACTTAAGAAAGCATTCAGTTTCAACAATCATTCATTAAAATTTGTAGCAATTTCAACTAATTTAAAGGCTAAGCTGGCTTAGGCCTGATTAAATTTTTTTAACGATAGGGCCAAATTCACATGACGATTTCATGGTGTGTCGCGAAATTTGGTTGCAAATTTAGGTGTGTCGCGCGCGGAAAAAGGTTGAGAACCTCTGGTATAGACCAATTTGCTTGTACCTGGTTATATATAAAATCGGTTTGACACTTTAACAATGAGCTGCATTGGTTTCTCAGTCACTTATGATTGAGTATGATGATTTATTCTAAGAAAAATTGACTGAAAAGATCTGTTACCTGAACATTTCAACAGGAATATGGCTTAATTTCAGGCAGAAAGTAAAGACAATGTAAACATAGTTCAGGGTAAGAAATGGCTGAAACGTAATGCATGCATTGAAAGTGAATAGTTGGCGGATTATAAGTAAGAGTTTAAAAAATTTCAGACGTGCCAGCAAGAACATTCCAGAGATCTATAAACAAGCATCTGTACCAAAGTCAGAAAAAATTGAAGTTTGTATAGTCAGCGAATGTTCGATAGTAAGTATTAATCGGAATTACCAAATCTTTGTATTTTGTCATATATAGTCTAATAATATGAATGATATAAGTGTAAAAATGATGGAAACGGCACCACAAGTAATGGGTCTTATTTTCGTATTATTTTTATTTACCTAATATTTAATCAGTATTTGACAAGACATCATTCCTTTGTATTCAGCAGTTGTGCTTAGAAACAGAGGTTATCTCAGGCAAGGCTCAAACAAGCATTATAACTTCACTGTAATCAGTCATCCAGTCTCTAAATATCATGTATACATCTAATGTGGACCATCGTTGACAAAATTTGATAGAGTAGTGAAGAACCACTAAAAAAGTGTTTTGTGTAATACATGTATATGCAATTATGCATTCAACATGAAGTGAGCTAGCTGTTATTTTCAACAAGTGTCCTTGTTGCAAAAGATCTAGAAATTTTCGCTGGCTCTGTTCACCAAGTTGATTTCTGAATGTCTGACTCCGTGGTTTGTTTGGAATGTTTCAGAACCAGATCCTGCCGGAAGCGCATTGTTATCGCCCGTCGATCATTGGAATAACTGGTCACAATTGGCTGCATCGTTATGACCTCGCCTCAGGAAAGCTGCTCGAGAAAGTCTTTCTCTCATCAAAATATAAGTTCAAGTTAGTTTCCTATATTTTATTTTATAAACCTGTTTCCAGGGTTTATACTATTCTTGTCATGTATTTATTTTTAGTATCTTGTGAGTTGCTAAGCAGCCAAGTCACGATGCCATACTTGACTTGAACTTATTGCACTGGCCTGCAACTAAAACTGTTCTTCCTTAATCCTTAATGCTGTGTCAACATGGGGGTTGGAAGTTCAAATGCGTTTCAGGACAGATCTGACTATAATGCGGTATTTAAAAAAATTAAGGCTGATGCTGGTTTCAAGAGGTCTTGTGCCATGTATTGTAGATATTTGGACTGGGATACGGAAGAAGAGACTTTTACAATTGCATCTACGCAGAAGAAATTGTGTCCATTTGGCCATTCTGTTGGAATCTCGCAGCCGGCACTTATGGCAATTGGGCTTTTCAAAGTTTGGCCATTGGAATTTATTGGAATGTTTGAAATCACAGCTGATGTAAGCTTTTTCATTGCTGCTAGTGATAATAATAATAATAATACTGATGATGATGACGACGATGACGATGATAGTAATGGTAATAGTTATAAGAATAATTGTAGCAAAAATTTCTATGGCGCATTGGCGCCGTAATACATAGCTTTTGCTGATACAAGGGCACCTTTACAAGCATCAACACAGTGAACTAGAGATGCACCTTGGAGAAAAGATACGTCTTGATTTGAGTCTGCAGTTGAATTGTGGCAGGCAAGTTGTTCCAACAGTTGGGACCGGCGGTCGAGAAAGCGCGATCACCGAAGCACGTCCTCTCATCCAAAATTTCAGATTACATTTCTGAAGACCTATTTTATACCATCCGATTCACTCATTTATAAATGTTTAACATTTTTTATGTTAAGTTTAACATGATCATTGACATTGATCAATGCAATATTGAATAGAATTATTTGTAGAAGTTGTTCCTTTGAAATACCTAGGTCCTAACACAGAATGGCGAGGGTTAATGATGTTTGTTCTTCCCGCTGTATTCTAACGCTGTTTTAGGTCTTTGGTCAAAATATATCGAATGCGATGCTTTCAAATGGATGTCTTCTCGTCATGTTCAAAGATGGCATCCTCCATTTGTACAGCATAAAACACATCATCAAACAGGTTTGCCACATAATGAATTCATTTATTCACTCTGTAATGTACTTGATCCAGATGTTGTTTCGTTTTGTTTGTTTGTATGTGCACTTCAAGCTTTCTACTTAGAGGTGCTCCCGACTACAGCGTGGACACTGTATCGGAGTTTCACACCAAAACACTGAGCAATTGCGAGTGAAGGACTTGCCCAAGATCCCTACGAGGCGACTTGAGGTGGATTCGAACCTGCAACCTCCGACTGCAAGGCGACGACTTGCCCACTACACCACCGCGCCCCATGATCTGTATTCCTTGATTAAACAGAGAAGACTGAAATGGAGGTTGTAGCTCATTTGGACAAAGATAGTGATGAACTAATGGGATAAGGAAGAGTAAGATCTGAGATGATCTGGGATATTTGGAGACGTTAGGTGATTCTAAGGCAGAAAGAGTGACACTGCACAGAAATGAATGAGTAAGCCGCATTGCCTGAAACTTCAGACCTGCATAGGAAGGGCTAAGTATCAATTAATTAAATAAGAGTTGTTAAAATGGTGACATATAGTAAAATTATTTAATTCTGTAATCCTATAAATGGTGACAAGCATTAATACTTACGATGATTCAATTTGTTTGCAGGGCAGACTTTATTCCGGCCAATTGAGCAATGGAAGGACAAGTCGGTGGGACAATGATTCTGGTCTTCCAATAAACATCGTTCTCAAAGGTTGTATTATCACCTAAGATGTACGTAATTTACATCTTTTTTGATAATTTTTGTATCCTTAAGATTCTTGACTGATACCAGCAAGAGTAATACTAAAATACAAGACTGTGGACTAAGCTCAGCACACCAAAACCACCCAATATCAAGTACCCAACACCCCTCCAAAAATAACTGCATATAAGTTAAGCTGTAGCAGAGCACTTCTTTAGACCTGCAAAAATATTTTAGAACTTTGTAATTTGGCTGCTAGTGAAATCGTGAAAAATTGTTTTAAGGCTATGTGTGTTGTGCTGTTCTCTTTAAATATACATGTACATACAACTTGCAAGATGCTGCAGTAGAGTTATAACAAGTTATAGGTGCTTCATGTGCAGTTCAGCTTTTAAGGCTAAAATTGACCAAGAAGATGACAAAGACTTTGCAGTTTTTCCAAGTGTAGATTCCAAGATCTTTGTGTAGCTCTAGTGCCGAATAATTATCCATAGAATCAGAACACATATGATCATTAGTTTCTCTTAAAAAGGAATTTTAATACAATTTTATGCTTGCAATTACAATCAATTACAATTCAGATTTTCTTTAGAATTTTATCATTTTGCTATGGGTTTGTTTGCTTTGTCTTTCTGCCTTTAGTGAAATGAAATATCTGTATCAGTCAATAATACATGAACAATTTTTGGAGTGTCTTCCAACGCTAGACGAGTGATTGTTATTATGTTTCGATTTTTAAATGTGTTTGTTTCAATTTGACATTCAGAGCGACCTCCTCTGCTGTTCGAAGTGAAGTCAACGGACTTCTTTCTCAGCGTTGGTGGCATTCCTTGGCACTACATCGTCACCCCGTCAAACACGCTCAGCAACTTCGAAATCTATTCAATTGCAAGCAAGGAACTGGTGGGTCGGGAGAACTTTCTTATCATAGAAAATTTGCGGTTTGTAATTGCAGTGTGAAGAATTATGGTTGTTCTGCTTGTTTCGATCAGAACAGGAGGAACTAAGTCTGCTTATATGGAATTTCCAGTTAGCCAAGTGTCATATTCTTGATTCATGATGAACTTGCTGTGCATAATGATTCTGACATTGTTTGTGATTGAAAATTGCGTACTTATTAGGGACTCTGACACATTACATTATTCACGTATTTTCTCCATTTTCTCAAATGTTAAGATAGTTATCGCATGGGTACAACTGACTAGTTGGTCATTTGTCTGTTTTTCTCTTCCAGGCGGAAGGTGGTCGACTGTACAACTTGGGTGGAATAAGGATGACGCCCGATCGATGTATTTTCCATCCGGATGAATCTGGAAAAATCATGCATATCGGAGCAAATGAAGTCAGGTTAGCTTATTCAGCTAACAAACCAACTGCAATTTTTACTTTTACTGTATGAAAAATCTTCCAATCTTATCTTGGCTTTGTTTATCTCATCTGTTACATGAGTGAAATGAACCATTTAAAATTGTTATTGTAATCTCGAGGTTTCTACAAAGTTTAGATAGTTGAGGTCAAATTTTGCGTCCAAGTCAAAGTCGAAGGGTTAGGCATGCCGACAGATTGCTGCAGTGGGTGGTATTTAGAACTGGAGTGTCAGGACAGATAAAGGGAAAAGGAGACATGTGCACCTTGTTGTCAGTAATATAAACGAAGAGAAATATCATGAAATCATGTGCGCCTTGTTATCAGTAATTTAAATGAAGAGAAATATCATGAAGTCACGATCTTGTAAAGTCACGAAGTGCACTGTTTCTGTTATGTTATGGATCCATCGTTATGGATCCAAAACAATAACATCCTCAACATACTTAAAATCCTAATCACTGCAAAGGTTGTAGCGAACTGGACTCATTTCAGTAGGTGCTATTGCTATTGCATGACATGCTAAGAACATGGCTGCTCATGGATGCTGACTCATTTCAGTCGGTGGTGCTGCTATCGCTAACCATTCTGTAGATTCAAATTATTTCTGTGTACATAATCAAATTCTCGTTTGTGATAGTCTATTGTCGTACTGTCCAACACGTGGCCCTGCAGGAATACAATCGTGGGATGAGTTTTCAGGTCAAGCAAACATCCAGTTGATAAGTGAAATAAATTTTTTAGCATCAAGTAAGACCAAAGTTAGCATCAAGTAAGACCCATGGTAGCACTGAATGTTAATTTTTCAAATTTGTCTGTAGAATATTTCAGTTGAAATCACTTGGAGAGAAAGTCACGAGTTGTCTGACGAACGGACACATCCTACATCACAAATGCAGGCTGGAGCTGCAGTATAAAATATCTGCGGAGAAAGAATCTGACCATGGCGCTCCTGTAAGATGCTAACTTTCACCGAGCATTATGCTTCAAGTTTATTTTATTTTATTTAAGAAAAAAAGTTGCTTTGATAGCTAGTTAAATTTGCAAAACTCTCATTGCTAGTATGATGCTGACTTGCAGCTTTGACTGATGAGCTATGACTAAATGCTATTTTGATTGTGATCAGAATTTGATTACTGTATCCTTTTAACCCTTTAATGCCGAGATTGTAGCAAATGGTATGGAAAATCCTATAGACTCCGGCATTAAAGGGTTAAATGGATCTGCCACAACCTTGAAGTGGAACTATATTGTTAATTACCATATGCATATTCTTTGAGGGTCGGCTCTTGGCCATTCCAACTCAAAATCACGGTGTAAACTGCAAAAAGTTTCATTTTCAATCAACATGTTGAATACCTGGCATGCATATTGCATAAAGTTAAAGAGATCTAGAAATCTCTTGAAGGTGTGGTGTTTTTTTGGTATTCGGTTTGAAAAATATTAGTATGTCTTGAATTACATGTTACCCTTCCTTCCCTTTTGTGTATGAGAGTGTGCTGTATAAATTTGCTGACTTGGTGAATAAACGTTAGATGATGTGATCTTTTCAGAGTAATGGAGTCTTTTACACTTCTTCCGGCCGTGCTGTAAAATACGTTCGAGGTCTGAATGACGTAGACTGCTCTTACGAGGTGAGTCTTGGCTAAAGTGGAATGGAGGAGAAGTTTGTCTGGTTTCATATGTCATTAGATTTTTAGATGTATATCATAATGTAAAATGTATCTGTGCTAGCTGCCACCATTATCAGTCATGACTGAGTGATTTTCATCTTGGGTTAGCAATGAGCATGATCTTTTCTTCTAGAGCACCAGGCTAGGATTTTTACTTTTGAGAAGGTATGCTGATTTTGAACTTAACATGTAGCATTTGGAAAATACCAATTTACAATGGAGGTTGTTAGGAACAACTAAAGAGATTGCCTGCTTAACTATTGTTTGTTCTTGTTCTGCTACGGTAATACTGTTTTTCTTGACTAGTGTACATGATTGTTATCCGACATTGTTCTGGATATGACCCAAAGCCCTTCCAGAGAGTTGGAAATAATAACAATTAGCGTTAGTACCGCTTCTTTGTTTAATTATTTCATTTCTGTGCGTTCATGTGTATGCAGAACAGTGAGAGACAGCCATTAGTGACACTAGGCAATAATTTTTTAAGGACATGGTCAAAGTCTCTATGCCAGACTATGTCTGGGCTTCACTAATCTGTGCATATTTAGGCTACAATACAAGCTCTCCATTGCCAACCAGCCACTTTGTCATGCAAAGTTCGTCGCGAATTCATTTAACATTTGAAGTTACCTTTTTTAATGTGATATTTTCAGGCAGTTCAGAGCGTAACCTATGAGGATGAATTGGACCTTCTTGTGGTGACATCTATCTCTGAAATGGAGGAGCAAGATGGCTATGCTGGAAAAGTCAGTCTCTATGACAATCAGACTGGAAAGCTCATCAAAACGATCGAATTAGAAGAGCCATGGGACATGGTCAGTTGGAAATCATTTTGAACTTTAAAAAATTCTACTTTATATATATCCTAATGGTTTTTTTTATTAAGACTTCATACTATTTATAATATATATAAGATCATTATATAATAATAATAATAATAATAATTACGACGATTTATATGGCGCAGTAACACAGCCATGCCGTTACAAGAGCGCCTTACAAAGCAGCTACATGGGATAAGCCCTAGTGATATATTATGTGTGTGCATTGTGCAACTGTGCATGCATGTGTACGTGTGTATGTTGTGTATGTATATATGCATACAGATGTGCGTATAAACATCAGTGACGAATTAATCTTAGACTTGGATAATTACCAGTGAGTAGAAATTAATTTGTAATCAAACTCTGTGTCTTGGGTCATAAAAGGAATCTTATCGTTCAAGGACACAACTTTCTTACCACAACTTTCTTAGCGTAGTTTAAAGTTTTATAATTAATGATTAATTTGTTTAGTCCTATTATTGTTTGTTTTTCTGATACGTTGTGCTTGTTCATTTCATATACCAGAGCTCATCTATTTGTTTTAGATCTCCGAACATGCAATAACTTTAGATCGTGAAGCACTCGTACACATAACCCACGGACCTCAGCAGCGTCATTGTGTTTATGTCTACCGACTTGATAGGGAATCTGCATATCTTGAAGTGAAGCCAAGCGATGAAAAACCAAAACCAAAAAGTAGACAAACACGGAGAAGAACTAGCCGAAACTGGTACGAAATTTTTTGTGAAAGTTTGATCATGTATGTATGTGAACATGTTATAGCGCCCCTTCAAGATCACTACTCGGTAGCGCTCCCGACTACAGTGCGAACATTGAATCGGAGTTTCACGCAGAATCGCTGAGCAATTGCGAGTTAAGGACTTGCCAAAGGCGCCTGCGCGGCGACTTGAGGTGGATTCGAACCTGCAACCCTCCGGCTGCAAGGCAATAAACATACTCAATTAATTCGTTGTATGCACGCGGTTTGGTTGTTCTTGTTGCCACTATCATTTCCAAAATTGTAACACCAAAATATAAATTTTCTAAAACTTAAATTGAAAAGAATCACAAGTACAACAATATTATTATATGAGGCGTTCCTGTATTTTCCACCTGTTTATGGCTATAAATGAATTTCGTCTTTTGCAGATTCTTGGTGCTTCAGACTGAGAAAGAGAAATGCAACGTCATTCTTTCCAGAGTATTCATCCACAGCAACAATAATAATAATAATAATAATAATTACGACGATTTATATGGCGCCGTAACACAGCCATGCCGTTACAAGGGCGCCTTACAGAAAACCAGCTACACACAACAGGCTAAATGACAGCTGCACGAAGACTGTAATTGGAAATTTTTCCAGTTTTACAACAGTTTAGATCTTTTAAAATTGTTTAAAATCTTTTTGAAGCAGACCATGTCATTGATAATTGTGAAAACTGGTTTTCACTTGTGCAGAGAGGCAAAATGGTGAAATCGTAGAAATTAATTCCCTGATGGTAAAATATTCTTAAGTCCAGATAATCGTGTTTATTACAACGAATATTTTGTATGCTATGTGGTTGTTCAAATCTAGGGATAGAATGGAAAAACTGCACACTGGAAAAACAGACAAATTTGAGTAAAAAAATTATTCAAAATGAAATTGTTTTATGCTAAATTCATTGTATAAATCACTGCCATGTCAACTCATAAATGTGTTGTGTTTGCAGCCCATACCCAAATATACGAGGGGTTAACAAGTTAAAGGATACACCAGACAGTGAAAGAATATAGTGATTTCAGATTCCTGATAACAAACTTTAATCTACTAGTCACTCGAATGATTATTTAGTTATCAATAGCATACGCTAGTTACCATACTCAAATAATTAATCAATAGCATACGCTAGTTACCATACTCAAATAATTAATCAATAGCATACGCTAGTTACCATACTCGCATAATTAATCTAGTTTCATCAGTACAAGTATTTGCCAGCTGGTTGTTTGAAAGATCATTATTGGCACCTTGCAGTCATCTGTCCTTGTAATCAAGCCAGCCATCATAAATAATATTCCTGCTTCCTATTTAATTCTGCATCACTGTCTAATCTGCAAATGTTTGCTAAGGCATTCACGTAGTATAGACCTATGAATACTAGCTTGACTACCGTCATTCAGCATCGTATGGAAGCTAAAGTCACAAAACAAATGCACCAGACGTTGTCGTGGCCATCACACGTGTGTGCTGCCTAAACTTGCGTTTTCTTCTCAACATTGATGTTCTTTAGATTGTCGTCGTGATACTTTCCGTACGATGACTGCGGCCGATGTGTGCGAGGTGGTGCACGGGGCATCATGTGTGAAGATGATGATGATGATGGTGATGGAAGTTTTTCATCGTCCATTTCCTTTGTCATAGCGTAAGGGCTAAAGCTCATATCATCCATGCCTCCTGCTGCTGCTGCCCCTC
The DNA here is from genome assembly GCA_945859605.1 of Lumbricus rubellus. NCBI lineage: Eukaryota > Metazoa > Annelida > Clitellata > Crassiclitellata > Lumbricidae > Lumbricus > Lumbricus rubellus. Next base: position 25,686,605 of record OX243812.1, on the reverse strand, counting down.
CTCCTCCAGATAAATTGACTAGATTGCTATAAACAACAGATACCAGCAACTGATGAGCATCTTTTGAGTTTACAAACAATATGCGCAATTTTGGTTAACACAGCAGCAGCATCAACTTAGCCATCTTGTGGTTGCAAAGTTTGCCAATTATAATCATGCCAATTTCATGTTTAAAAGCCTGAATTCTTTTTCTGAAGCAGATGCAAAATTTAACTGAATAAATATAACAACGAACACCGGAAAAACTGGAAAGAATTGGTTTTTCACTTAACTGGCACTTTCTTATATAGCGATGTGCAATAATTGAAGGGATAACGAATGCATACAACTAAAGCAAATGAAGAAACTGGCGAGCATTGCTTTCTCACTTGAACTGGCGGCTATTCTGGAATGATGGTGGGAAACTTTGCAATGGAACAGATTCCATTTCACAGGATCTTTCGTCCACCACAACTTTCTCCCGTTGCCCACTTATCTTCTGCCTAGAAAGATGAACATCATTGAACATGCATAGCAAAAAAACAGTTGAAATAATCATATCAAAGTTGGTGTTTGTTCTCAGCAAGCGCAGGCTTTGTAGGATAGTGAAATGGAGATATATTCTGAAGAATTGGAAGTAGTAAGGCCTTAGCCTAGATGTGCCTTCGAATGTTTTAGTTATCTCTTTGAAGAACAGCTGTTGCCAGATTTTAATGTGCATGGTCATCTCTGGGAATGTTGAAAACTGCACTAGTATTTCCTTGATCTTTTCATTATCAGTTATGATGTAGTTTGCAAACAATTGAAGACATCTTCCCCATTTACCTATACTCTTGAGGTGCTCCTGTAAACTAGCATACCATATTTATATCTGAATAATAATGACAATTAATTATGCACCATAAGTTGATTGCCAAAGTCAAATGTTTCAAACAGGTACAAAAGTTTTAGGATTTAAATATTAGAGGCCTGGCATGTACAAGTGCATATATTCTACACTGATGTTTGGTCTACAATTCCCAACAGGTTTCCATGTCTGATTATCATTGACAGCTTAAATGCACTTCAGTGTTTGCAATGCGAGTTGCATTTTCAACAGAAACTACACTGCAGAAGTGCACGTACATTGAGTATTTTTTCATCCCACCAACAATTAAAGACAGATTTCTGCATGTTGCCAGGCAGCAGACCCCATTCATCCCAGAATGCAATGAGTCAATGTACAGTGTAAACAAAGAATGGATCTACTTGAAATGTGGTATATAAATGTCCAGCTGTTCTATTCATACCTGTAGTGACGAACGACGAGAAACAAAGCAACGGCCAACACCAAGACAGCAAGTAGAAGGCAAGTTATGATGCCCCACATTGTCGATCTGTAGTCATGGCTGACTGTATCACTGTCCTCCTCCGATAAGGAATTTCCTGAGCCCTGTTGTGCTGTGAAAAACAAATGAAAACTCGTTTTAAAAATCATTCTTAACTAAATCGTATTATTCGCAAGAACATGATGTTCACTTTTTTTTAGCTTAAACCATAAGTTGACCATTGTATCATACATGATTGACAATTATTCATATGCATAAACGGTTGTTTCACTAAACATGGCAATTCATTTCCATGATAGGCCTACATTACGTGTGACATGTTGCCATGTGTACGCTTCATCCTTCAATACTATGGTCACACTTCTGAAAATAATTATTAAGGGTTAGAGCAGATACATGTAATCATAATCTCTCAATTTCTTCGAATCTCATGAAAGCTAAGTTTATTCATAGGTGCTGAAACCAAAACAAGACTTGTAGGTGGGTAATGGGTTTGGTCAATTTCGAATACAAGCCAGAATCAAAAGCTAGGTAGACAGGCTGATAGCCACAGTAGATGGCTTTTGGAAATGGTGTGGCGATAAAATGAAAATCTGGAAAGTATCTTGTTAGAAATTCCTTTTCTTTTAATGAAAGTCATGTTCAGAATGGAAAGAGGAGCAGAGATGGTAAGATCGTAGTATGGATCAAAAAAGCAGCGGCAGCTCAGGTGGAAGTTTATTCTAAAGATGTACAGCAACGTGATAAAGTTACAAGTTCTGGAGCGTCTTTCAGATAATGCCACAGGTCGACTCTGACTGTAAAGTATTTTCCTGTAATGAGTTGACAGGAAGTTGGAATAACATTAAGTGGGAGTGGAAGAATTCGAGACATACGAAGAGCAAGTTGAGATCGCAAGATGGGTGATAATAAGCAATTGCTTTGCCATTTCATTGTTACTTTCAGATCCTGTATACTTGAGAAAGCTACTGTGCGACATTTACCATACATTACGCTAAACATGATCCAGTATTTACCCCCAACAATGCGAGTATCCTCCTCTTTAGTTCCTTCCCATTCTTCATCTTCCTTTTCTCCAAGATCAATATACCTCGGATACTTCTCAAAGATCGTTCCGTTCATCGTTTCAAACACGAATCTTGCGTGAAACCCTTGCCGTGAATTGTGCGGGTCGTTATCAGACGAAAACTGAACAAGTATGTCCCTTCCAGAAGACAAGACGGCAAACGGGTTGTGCAAGCCGCAGTAGAGTCCAATCAGCGGAGATCCGACCGTCCCCCCGTCGAGGATTCGCACATGGTCAAATTTGTCATTGCAGTGACCGAGTGAGTGCTGCTCAAGAGCAAAAGAGGAGAATGTGACGCGAACTCTTTGACCTTCAGGAGCCGTTACGCGCCACGAACAACGGCTTCCAGATGGATAGTTGCCCGGCCATTTTGGAGATGCAAATTCACCCGGAGCGTTTTTCAAATAAACGTCACAGGTCCATTCTGAAAGCAAAATATTTCACTCTGGAAATAATCCAAATTTATCAATCGTAATTGTTGTGCATTACCCCAGCTTGGTATCTGGGTAGCAAATTCAGCTTTAATCAGTTCAATTTATTTTACAAACCGAAGTATAAAACAAATTTCTATTAAATATAAAATATTTACAATGACAGTTACTATGTACTGGCCCTTTTCTAGACACCATGGACGGTCCCTTTTCCAGAGACCATGGAATATCCTACCCTCTGGCCAGATAGGCCTTACTTTCATTGCCTGTAGGTGATATGCTGCAAGTATCAGATGCATTTACATAACTTGGAACCAAACAGTCGCAAGTGGAGCCAATGAACAGGAGATCTTATTCTAAATCACTAATTCCATCAATTCTTGCATATCTCCCTACACAAAAGCATTTCCCATTTGTATGTACGCTAATATCCCTCTTGGATGGATCCTGTAGTTTCTCTACATGGCCCATATCAGTAACACCAGGGTCCGGAGAGCAGTAATAGTGTGCTTCTCATCAGAGCACTGAAATCAGAAAGCCAGAATATATAGAGCAGACATACCTGCGCTGTAGAAGACACGAAAGCCTTGTGCGTCGACCTGTGCATTGGAAATGAACTGAAGCGTGACTTCATTCGTCTTTGTGATAACCTTCTTCGTGTTTGGCATCACACAGTAGGGTTTGAACCCCACATCAGTTATGATCAGTCGATCATCTGTGTCGCTGCACGAATCAGACGACTGCAGACCAAGCTCAAAATGCGTGAACCACATCATGATAACCTGAACACGTAAGCACACGTCACGTACATTGTACAAAGTACAGATATGTGTGCATACATTTCACGTATAGGACAGTCACCATAATCAAACAGAACAAGTCCTAGACGAAACCATTGCATGGGTGTACCACTGTACCATTGTATCAGGTTTGAGTTAATTCTCCTCTCCACAGGAAACTGAAGTTCAACTTAACACATCCATCAAAAAGGAAATGGAAAAAGATCTTAATGTGAAAATCAACGATTCCGAATTTCAAACAATAAAAACATAATTGTTTTTCAAATGCCACTCAGAGTAGTTGCAGCATAGACTTTAATCTTCCGTTCTGACCTTATGCCGTGATACTTTGATATTCCAAACGCAGGTTTCATGATGAGCGTAGTTTCTCGGCCAATTTGGAGATGCTATTCCGCCATCTGGTTCAGTCAAGTTCCCACCACAGTCTGTAAAATATTTTGCCATTACCATTTTAAACCTACATTAAGCAATCTAATAATCCTTTCGAATACATAATAAATGCCTGCTCCTTCTACTTCATTTATGCATCTTATCCTTATAAAATTCTGCATTTGAAATAAAAACCTGACAAATAATTCTCAATACCTTGTAAGCTCTCAATACTAATATGTTAAAGCAGGGGCGGATCCAGGGGGGGCAATCTGGCCATGCCTCCCTCCAATTCAAAGTGCATAGGACATGGCCTCCCCATTTGGTTTCAAGAAGCTTTAAATCAATGCAGTGGGACAAGGTGAGAGAGAAAACAGTACTTATCAATACGACTAGAGAGGTCATAGTATATTTTTTTTCTAAACATTTCGGCGAGATGACTATGTATGTATGTGCACTTGTTATAGGGCCCCTTCAACCTCTCTCTACTCAGAGGCACTCCCGATGCAGAGCGGACACTGCATCGGAGTTTCACGCCGAAGCGCTGAGCAATTGTGAGTGAAGGACTTGCCCAAGGTCCTTACGCGGCGAGGTGGATTCGAACCTCGAACCTTCAGGCTCGAAGGCAACGACGCCACCACTACACCACCGCGCCCCACAAAAAAAGACTAAAAAAGGTCATCAGATTTCTTGGCAGACAAAATGATATATTTTCTACACATTTCGGAAAGATGACTAAAAAAAGTCATCAGATTTTTTCTGGCAAAGATCACCAAAATTTTGGCCCCCTTCAAAAACGTCTGTGTTAAAGTACATCCGAATTCAAGACTAAGAGAATGTGAACAATTCCTTTACCTAGGATTGGTTTCATTTCAAAATGATGGATCACTCCTTGAGGTCCATATCCCAGTCCTCCGACATCACGCTGAGTCTTTGAGCTGAGCAGGCAAGTTGCTTCAGGTATTACCTACAGATTACACAGCTCTGAAAATCATGTAGGCTCTTCTTTTGAGCCTAAGCATTTCAACACCAATGAACTTTTCCACAGGCATTCGTGCATTTGAAACTGAATACAAATAGGTTACATAACATGAAGTTCATGTCTAATTCAATAAAGACATGATCACACCAATCAGACAACAGTGATTATCATCATGACAGATGATGAAATGATGATGACGAAAATGATGAGGATGATCACAATGATGACGACAATGATGATAATGATCTGTAATGATGAATGATGATAATAATAGCAACAAAGATGATGAAGACAATCATGGTAGTTCAATATACCTATGGCTCAAACTTTCACAGTGCTGCATAAAGCTTTGCTATGGTAGGTCCATCTTTCTGGAATAATTTACCTAGCAGTCTCAGTAATGAATTTCTTGGTATCTTTTTGCCCTTTTCCCACCAGCCAATGAAAACCATCCGTTTGATTGTGGTTTGGTGCTGTCAAGTCGGAAGTGCCCCTGAGGAATTTCTCTTGAAGTGGCGCTATATAAATTCATGATTACTATTACGTTTACTACGTACATTGCCATCATTCAAATGAAGCACGTCATCTAGCAGGCCAGAGTTTGTGAGAAGCAGAACAGTGTGAATATCATTCGGAATAATTTTCCCTACAGATGGTCCAAATGACGTGGAGCAAAAATGCAGCATCTTGGAACATCTTAAAGAACTTGGTTGTTGTTATAGATAGATATACAAAGGAACTGTCAGCAGCACAGGGTGGGATAAAAACAATAAAAAATGCACCAAATTGAATGCACAAATGCACATAAATAATTAAACATTAATCATAAACCTGTTTAATTAAATACTGATTGCGCTGTAGAAGAGATTCTGATACCTTGTAGTCAAATGATCGACAGACAAAGGAATCTTCCTCCATGCAATGACGAGCACATCTGTTTGGCGTGACCTTCGTAAAAGTCTTGAGGTTGTTGCCCTGGATGAGAGCGTGAGGAGTGGCATAGAAGTAATCGAGGTAACGTTCTACAACCAAGGCAAATTTTCATTAGCGATACTTGCGAGTAAGCCAAAAAACCTTCACTATATTTTCAAATAATTATGCAGTGTGTTTCAACAGCCACTACAGCAACTTATGTGATAGACTTGAGTTAATGCATCATGCTGTACGCATGGAACGTGGTCTTAATTTCAACCAGGCAAGAAAGTAAACTTATGAAATATTAATGTCTTGTATGTTCTACATATATGACTTTAAAACGCATGCCCGTTCAAGACCTCTCAAAATCTCCTGCATCCATAGCCATATTGCTGATCTAAATTCCAGCAGATGTGACTTCAAAGCTACAAGTGATAGCTATGTAAACATGCCACTGGCACCGTTTATCCAGTTCTTGAGCAAGCACTAAATAAATATTGGTCTCTGAAAACGTTTATTACCTACTTTCGTACTTATCTACCTGTCCATTCACCTTTGCTAACTCAATTGCTTCCTCATTGCTTACTTACTTAAAAAGAGCAAAAATGCAATTATTGCATTTCTAAACGTTCCAAAATATCTTGCCATAGGTCTACAGCAGGTTTTGCTGACCCTCATATGGATTTAATATTTGCTGGGGTCATTGGTAATGCTTTGCTTGGATTTTGCCCTGGAGACACATGCTGTGCTACATCCATTAGGATAACCCCATGTTGATCATTCCCATGCAAGACTCCCACTGACAAGGAAGCGATTTCTTAACTTAAAGGCACAAACAACCAGCTATTAACTTAATAATAGCATGATAAAAGCTGAAAAGGTTCCTCGATTCTTCTTCATCCTCTATCTAGAATCTACTTTGTGCTGGAACTTTAAAATGATGCAAAAAGTGTTTGCTTCAATCATAGCAAACTTTTTTAGGAAAAAAAAATTCAAAATCTATTTCCTGAACTTAACAAAGTGAACCACAATTTAAATGGGCCACAGTCAAAACATTTCCACAGCATACATTCAAATTAACAAGTAATGCACTAAAAACCAATTACAATGCAGAACTTGAGAGCCAAATCATGAATTGTGTAAGATTCAGCAATGGTATCCCCAAACATGTCCATCAACATACAAACTGCAACCTAGAAAACTTTGACACATGACTCATCTGCATGTCTAATTGGCTCTCAGAAGCTTCAATTAGAACATCTTGAGACACATCATGCATGCATAAGTAATCAATTCAGAACTTCAACAATGAATACTATCCTGTTTCTAAAACAGTTTTACAGAAAGTGCGTCACAGGTAATTCACACATATTCCCTAAAACTGCTAGCAATAATTAATTCATTCAGAGCATTTACATAGCGCCCCTTCAAGAAACTACTCAGAGGCACTCCCAGCCCAACCACGAACAAAGAAAACAGACTTGAGAGACTAAATAATAATAATATCAAGAGGTCAGTTTCTGGAGACTTTTAAAGAGCGTTACGATAAAGTTTTATTTAGGAAAAAGCAGAGGATAACCGATTCGTTCGAAGTGGTTATGTCTCGGATTGTTGCTATCGACGACGAGACCCTGAACGTTGGCGGAGATGTATTGGCTGAGGCTGCAGATGTTCAGCTGGTCTCTGTCTTCGTACGTGTAGTCGAAGCTGATGCAGTTGAAGGACCTCTCGTCCAAACACAGCTGAGCGCATCCCTCAGTGCTCAGACCTCGAATGGACTTCTGGTAGATTTCTGCCGTGCTCACTGGGTTCAGTATTCCCATTCCGTAGTTGATGAAGCTCGATAGAGCGCTCTCTTTGTGAACAGACACACCAATAAATATGCGTAAACATTCACATAAAGGTGCTCTAAAAAGTCCAGACAAATACGTAATACATAGTCCATATTGCATACATGTGTACACTGTACACGTATAAATATACATACATGCATAATTACATATATACATGCTGCCAACCAGGGCTGTTAACAATACTGGAAAAAAGTATTGGCAATACCAATACCAATACTTACTAATAAAAGTATTGGCAATACCAATACTATTTCTTAAAAGTATTGCAATACCAATACCAATACTTTTACCAATACTTTTCGATAAGTTTTAAAGTTTAATGACTAGGCCTACAAAAGCACATGCCATTGTCCGTTAAACAGTGTTAAGCAGTACAAGCAGTGTAACTACTAATCTATATACATGCTCTCCATAAGTCTACCACTTAGCCATACTAACTACTAATCTATAGCCTATACATGCTTTCCATAAGCCTACCACTTAGCCATACGTTAAAAAAACATCATTTCTAAGTGTAGGCTGCTTAGTGATGTGTGCAGAGGTGTAAATACTCGGCCTCCTAAAGAAAAGTCTTTCCACAGCTGCACTAGCAGGCAAACCAGTGTTCAAAATAATATACAATTTCTGGACGTGTGGACATGCAGCCAGAGAACTCAAGATATATCTGCAGCGTCCGATAAATATCTGTCCACTTCCTCACACACATTTTCTGTACCAAAATCCTTATGTCTTCGATATGAAAGACTAGAAAAAAATTGGGCTTAGTATTTGAATCTAAGTTAAGGACACGTTTCCGGTCATTTGACTTTTTATAGATCTCGATTTCCGTCCATTCGGGTCAAAGATCACAGATCGGTGAGATCGCACCAAAGAGTCACTTATTCAAGTCGATGAGAAACCATAAATTATATAAATATTATTGTGAAAAATGTATTGGTATCGAGTATCGCTTACAGGCTAAAAAAAGTATCGGCGATACGCATGCGATACCAACAAAATTAAACTATCGCGATACTCGCCGCGATACTGAAAAAAGTATCGGCGATACCAAGTATTGCGATACTTTATCGCGATATTAACAGCCCTGCTGCCAACATGCAAGCATATACAATACTAAGTTTGAAAAACTAAAACCTTCTATAGAGTGGCTACTGGTCTGACATGCCAGGTGCTGCATACATCAATGACTCTTATCTGAAGAAGCCTTGCCCCTTAAGCCAACTCCTGAGGCTAGTCATATCAAGATGTACTTGGTATTAATAAACATAATTTTCCAGTCTCCACTTATGATGTTAGGTGGTCAGAATCTTTTGACCTGCCAACAACAGATGATAAAAATAATAATCTGACAATGTGGCTCCTTATAGCTAAAACTGCGACATAAATCCTGAATATTTGACTCTACCCATAATGTACATGTAAGGCCAATTAAATCAAGATAAAATGCATGAAAGGCATTCAAGCAATACTTGATTCCCTATAATTAAAAATCATACATAAATTTCTACATAATTATTAAATCACAAGACAAGCTAAAAGAAAACCTCATCACTGCACAAGAAACAAAACACACACCTTGCAGACATTTTGTCTCTATACAACCAAAACACTTGAGAACAACTTTTCTCGATTTATCCACCAACAAATCGGCCACAATAGTAGGTCAGTAGTAACTGTCTCACCACATCGTATGTATAAAAACAGAACAGAGTGGTGGAGCAATTAATCTATGGCTTCATAGTACAGTCTGTGAGGCTCAAGCAACGGTGTCTGTCTATTCATGTCTGGACAAAGTCCATAAACATAACCTGTTTTGTCTCTGTTCCTTCTTCACACAGTCATGATTTTGGCATTGTAAATACACTTCAGCCTCCTTATGTTGTGCTCTTGGAAAAATTTACACAAAGTCTATGTATTGTGATTTTACAGTGGCCAGCGAACGAGTGGCCCGCGAGACAACCTATGGTGAATAATAAGTGTGAAAGGCGATTTGTGAATGGTTTTGTGGCCATCCAGAGATATTGCATGACGACCATTTAATGAATGCAAAGTGGCCCAAGATGGCATAATTAGTCAAAGTTTGTTCTCTTCAATAGGACTACACATTCTCATTGGCCACTTCTGACAACCAACTCATCAGCATCCTGCAGTAGAAATGGTCGCATAGTGAAAAGGGGGAAGACTGAAACTCATTGCTAAACACATCTCAAAGTCCACCACTAAATTTATAATAATTATGTTGTCTTCAGGATAGATCAGAAACACAACAACTCATAGACACACAAGTAAGCCAGACGTACAAAGCTTAGTGGGTCGCTGTGATCCTTTATTGACTGCAATGATTTTTTTCCTAAAAGTTTGCTACTTTTTCATGCTTATGGAATGTCAATAAGTGATTGATAGGAATTTGCTAAAAACCAATCAGTAGTAGTTAAAAAATAGGTGTCAATTTCCAGAAGGGAAAGGCAAGTGCTTCGCCTTTATGTGAGGGCGCCCATGACAGTTACGAACCTGGAACAGCTCTGAAAAAAGACCAGATAGTTGAAGTAAAAGATTGGTAAAGTACAGTTATTTAGATACCTGTTTCTTTCTCATAGAAGTCACTGGTCTGTGAAAACATGGCTGCCTGGGAACCAGTTGACTCCACCAAAAGACACCGTGGAAATGGACCTCCGTACTGATGGTTGAACCCACGACATCTGAAGCGGGTTTCCAGTATGCACCGTCGCGCACATTCCTCGCTGGACACAGAGTCAATGAAAAGGCTTATCATCACGTTGACTTCATGATTTGGCAGACGCTTAAACTTCTTCAGGTATGATGCTGAAATCATGAAACAGCAGCAGCAGCAACAAATGAGTTCTGATACCACAGAATTACTTTTGACAGAAACATATGATATCATACAATAAATCTCTGAAAGCATTTAGAAGAGGATCAAATAGATGGAAGTATGCTTAGATTCTGGTCAAAATCTCACACTGAATAGTCAGAGTATAGTCTGAAAGACTTAATCGCAATCCTAAACTCCGAATTTCCAGAGCATCACTTGAAAGCTAAGCATAAGCACTACCGGTTATTCATTCATGAGCGCTGGTGTAGACCAGTTTATTCACATGTTGATTTGCCACTAAAAAAATTTTTAAAGACAGTCTGGCGCTCTGTGCGCCTGAATGTCAACAAAGTTATCATGGATTCAAATCTCACCAGGTCAGGAATCAATTTTAAGATTTCAGCTCTCCTTGGGTTTTCTAGTGAACTGAGCTTTAGTAAATACACTTTTCCATGGTAAAATCAGACCCACCATATATACCCCTTTCAACTGCTAAGGTTAAGGAAAAACAAGTTACTAACACTTCATTACAATGGCTGTTTGTTCTTAGGTAAGCTTAAGGGAGTGCTCTTCTAACCTGCAAATGTCAAATATCACTAGACAGTAGGTCAAGGCCAGAGAGAGGACCAGGCGTAAATAGATAATTATTGTTAGCAGATATATGACCAGGTCATAGTGAGAGTGGGGGTGAAGAATAAACATTGGCACACCAATTAGTTGTTAGTCATCTCAATTGTACAGACTGTGAACCAATTAACTGCTGAACTAATAACTTTCTCCAACTCTAGAGTACAGCAAAGACTACTACTAGAAGAGTAATTACTAGGCAAGAATAACAAATTAAAGAATTTTTGAGTCCTTTCAAGAGCTCTACAGAGAAGTAGAAGCTAAGTCCAACTTCTGCAATGCCCATGTTACTGCAAACTAGTTCACAAACAACAAGTCCAATTTGTTCCCCTCAATACGCTTGACCCTCAGGTTCCCCAAACTCGAACTCTGCCGCTGTTCGCACTCTAACAGTGCCAGTCCCAAGCCTGGATAAAGGAGGAGGGCAACACTAATCATCTTTGTTATGATACAGTGTAGTTAAACAGCAACTCAAGAAAGTTCCCCATACTAGAACTCTACGACTCATGCAGTCTCAAGCACTTGACTTTCTTTGGAATCTAGGCATTCTCATTCTGTTCACTCTACAATTCTTTCTGGCAGTCTCTCTGCTTGCTTTGTTCTTCTCAAAACCTGCTTCTTCTCAAGGGGTTTTTGCACACTGGGAGAGCCTCTGAACGGTTCACCCTACCAGAGACGTCTTAGGTATGCTCAAATACAATCAGTATAGCGTATCCAGGAATTTCTGATGGGGGAGGGGTTTATGGCCGGATGCTTGTTTTTCTTACATAATTGGACAACTAATCTGTAAAAGAAACGTTTCTTCCTATAGTGCCCATAGAGGCACTCCCGACTACAACGCGGACACTGCATCAGAGTTTCAAGCCGAAGCAATTGAGAGTGAAGGACTTGATCAAGGTCTCTACGTGGCAGCTTAAGGTGGATTCGAACCTGGGACCCTCCGGCTCCAAGGTACCGACACCACCACTACACGACCGCACCCACAAAAAACCAAAGAACTAAAGAAATGGCTATTGATTGACACTCTTCCACACATTCAAGCAGTCATGCAACTGTTGCTCTGGATTGCTGCCACTCGCTGTTGAAATCTTGACAAATGAGTCGGAACAAACGAACAGCGGCAGGATGTTTATTTTTACACTTCAGTTTTTGCTGGTAGTGCTACCGACTTCCAATTCACCTCCAGTCCAGACAAGCCAGACAATTATTAGCCATAGGCAACACATCCGTTATTCATTCACTGGCACAAAAAGAACTGCACGCTGAAAACATCCATCACATCCAACTGCCTGTTTTACCAACGTCATCTGGCGAAAGGAAGGCTGAGTTGACCTTTAGACAGAAGCGGAAAGGGAACCCGCATGCTTCTTCTGCTCTTCATGGCAGAGTGTTACTATTAATCTAAACCCTCCCAGTTTCTTTAGACTATCATTTCAGTTCAGTTCTAAAGTCATTTTCTAATAATAACAGGTGTCAGTAACGTGACTTAAAATGTTGATAAAATGAGCAAGAACAATGTCTTTGGGCCGTCCATAAATGACATCACACAACTTTTGATGATTTTTTACCCCCCTCCAATCCTCCGTCCCCCTTGTCACGTGTCAACACAAAAGGCATATCATATCTAGTAAGGGACTATCACGCATCATCACAAATGTGTGACCACACCCCAGGTTCATGACGTCATTTATGGACTGTCCCTTCGTTGACTTACTTTCGTAATGGTCACGGCCAACTGCATCGATCAGATGAACGTCACGATCATTGAGATTGACCGAGTACAGGAAGCAGTATCTCTGCAGGTTGTCGTAGCTGAACGACTTGCACTGATAGCGCGTCTCCGTCACACACTCGCTCGCGCAACCATCGAGCGTCAGATTGGAAATGAAATCGGATTGAAGCGATGAAAGACGCTTGTCACTGATGCGCGTGAAGAGGCTGCGAAAGCCAGGCGTGATATCTGAAGAAATATATAAAGTGCATGATGCGTTGGAATTAAATGATAAATTGTCGTTTTTTAAGTTTGTACATAAGTATGCATTGAGACAAACATTGCCTTTTAAAACCTCTCAGTCTCGAAGAAGTACTGCATGCATAATAATAATAATATTTTAATGATAATTAAAATAATAATAATAATAATAATAATAATTATTATTATTATTATTTTTATTATCACTGTTATTCAACAAAATCTGGATCGACAAAAGAACCGCGGATAATAATAATAATAATAATAATAACAATAATAACAACAACAATAATAAAAATAATAATAATCTTTGGCATGCATGAATACTTCAATGATCAAAGCAGATTAGACTTGATGTATATTGAAATTGAGATGATCAGAATCAAAATTTATTGATAAAGCATGCACACATTGCACAGGCAAGGGAAAGACAGAAGACAAAGCATTGGACTCAGCTGATGTCACCAGCACAGCACCTGCATATCTCCATCAATCCTAGTGTTTCAAATGTATTGTCGTTTGATAATGGTGCTATTATTTAGTCATTAGATTATGCCCACACCATTTCATGATGAGTTGATGACTGTTATGCCTGATGTAGTCATAGAACACTAATAAAACAAACATTCCAGTTTTGATAAGAACAAAGTCGGTACCAGGACACTTGACCTGTCAACTAATATAATTTCATTGATAGCCTTCATAAAGTTCAAACATAACAGCAGCTTTTATATATATATATACATGTAGCTGTAATAATGACTGTAATTATGATGATGAATCATGTTGAGCATCCTGTAGAAAGTGGATTGGTAAAAAAAGAGAACCACAGAAGACACCATCAGAGATAAGACCCCTGTAAACTCTGGCGCAAGCAATAAACACTATGTAAACCGCTCTATGCAAGAACACTGTCCAGATATCTGACAAAGGCTTTTCATTTGACATAGTTCTAAGGCCAAGGATCACAACCTCCTTCCCAGCTTCTATTTGCTTCATTTTCTACTTATGTTCCTTTCATCAAGTTCATTTTACATCTTTTATTCTTTCCCTTGATTTGACTTCATTAGCTAAAGTGCAGGTTAAGGAGACTCCACCCATAAAATTGTCTGATCCCACACCAATGGTGACTGCAAATTCATAAAAAGTCTATGTTACTCTTCAACCTCCCATCCAAATCTCTAATGCCCTCTGATAGAAACTGGACACACAAATACTGCACACAGGACTTTGTGTAAGCAGCAAGTTGTCAGTAATCTGATTTCAATCATTCATTCATTCATTCATTCATTCATTCATTCATTCATTCATTCATTCATTCATTCAGTGCATTAGTATAGCAGCTCTTCAACAGGACTACTCAGAGGCGCTCCCAACCCAGCACGGCCAGATAAAACTGTCTTAAGATGAGAGAGGAATGCTGAGAAGAAGTTCTAGAAAGGACAGGCTATTCCAGGTCGAGAGTCCTACCACCAAAAAGGCACGGTTCTGCATTGTGGAGGTACGAGCAAAATATACGGAGAGCAGACTTTGTTCAGCTGAATGAAGGGAGCAGAAGTGACCAGCACCAAAAGTAGGGCTACAGAGGAGGGCCAGACATAGCCGTCAGCGCCAGATTTAAGCAATGATCCTGTACTCAATTCGCTGCTTGATTTGGCCCGCAAATGGCATCATTTACTTCCAAGTATTATCTAGCGATAACATTGAAAAATGACAAGCTCAACACCTCTATCAACCCCTTGTTGGCACTTCCATACACTTTCTCTCCATTAGATGCATTCCAAAAATACAGACAGCAGAAGCTATGGCTCTGACAAAAGAGATAATGATCTGCAAACATTTTGAAACAAAGAATTTCTCTGTTTACTGCCACAACAACAACTGGTACTTTATATATAATTTGGAGCAAAGTTACTGCTAGAAATGAATCATACTTTGGCTAAGTATAGAACGATAACAGTAACTCAACACAACCATTCATTTGGAACCGGTGAGGTGATGCTATTTCAGCAATGTCGTATAACTGGATTTGAGACCACATAATACATGTACAAGATCCAGGGTGAAAATTGCCGGAGGGGGAGATTGGGGGTTTCAACCACTCCCAGTCTTTCTTAGAGCCCCATGTTAAAGTCTGTTTTTCACACCTCGATTCCAAGTGGATAATGGTCAAATCCCCGCAGTTATTTTTCCACAATTCTTACACTGACAAGATCATAGAAGGCAAGCCCTGGATCGCATAGGATTCAGATTTAGATGATCAGCAGGTGAAGAAATTTGCTACATCAACAACTGCATGATGGTCAAACCTACATGGTCAAAGCTTAGATTGGGTTTAGGCTTCTCAGTTAGATAGAATAGTAGCAGACTGCTTCCGTTTGCAACTGTTTCGCTCATTTTCAGACACCCTGTAGAAATGTTAAATTGAATCTGAGTGTGGAATCCACTATCATTGTAGATGTAGACAGTGGAGTCATTTACAAAAACTGATGCACAAAAGTCTGTGTGTTACGATGTGCCAGAGCTTATTCATGAGCACGGCCTCAAGTCAGAGGGGTTATCGAAAGGAGGTTGAGTCCAGTTGACGGTGGGTGAGAGGGGCAGAGTATCTGCTATGGTGGGTGTCATTCTTTGGGCATTCCTGACCCTGTTTACCACTACAATGACAATTTAACTCCCAATCTGTCCTTATACATGTAGGACTGTAGGTCAAACGAACTACAATAAACTGTCAGTTAAAGAAGATAGGAATTTGATCCTAAATACACAGGTCAATGATGCAGGGTGTCTTTCTGTCTGGCCTGTCTGTCTGTCACTCACAGTTGATACCTGCTCAGAGTTCACCCATCAAACTCATAAATAGTCCACACAATCAACAGATATTATTATACAGCTCCATGACCTTAATACTGGGCTCTTGTGAGTTATTGTTAGCTGGTGCCAGGTTCCGAAGTCAATTGTCTATGTTTAACCAGCTTTTGAAGTTAATTGCCTGCAATGTGTCCTTTCTGTCTGATGCCAATTATATTATTTGCCTTCAGCTCCCTGTATACTCAAAACTCAATTTTCCAACTGTCTAAACAACTGTGGCCCACCTTTTCGTCTCTTACATCCTGGAATGCAGATGGACAGTTGACAAGGACTATCAAAAATTATAAGTCATGATGGTAATAATAATAATAATAATTTTCGTTTATTCAACAATCCGGTTGACAGTACTGTTGACAATCCGGTATACACTTTAAAATGCAGTTGAAACAATTTACAGGAACTCAGATTACAGAATACATAAATCTTAACTATATGTACTAACAGAACAGAAAACATGCAATAATTAATGGGTGCTAATAGCAGCCTAGAAAGCTGTCCGTCCAAGGTGGAGGAGGATCACACAGTCGAGTCAGTCAGTATATGAATTTCTTTAACAGGTGAGACTTCAGTTTTGAGTGGAACGTCCAAGGAGTGATAGATAGACAAGGATGCTGAGGCAGATGATGTATGTTTACAGGTCACTATGGATCATTGAATGTCTAGCCACGAAAGTCAAGCAGTCTGCTGTCTGAAATGAAGTTGCAAGAGAAGCAACAACACTTTACCATGATGTACAGCACTTGACCCTTGTGAAATATGTTCAATTGGATTGTCTATTCAGTGACAACCTAAGTCTGCATTTCAAAGGTTCTGGGTTCAGGTCTATTGAGTGCACTGTGTGTAACAACATTGGATTCTGAACCCACTTGTCTCACACACCAGGTTTACCAGATGCATGAGTAAAGAGTGAAATAAAAAGTACTTTTAAAAAATGATAAAAACAGAGGCAGATGATGGTATAGGTGATTGACAGTGATGGTGGAGGAAATGAGATTTTATGGAATTAAAGAGATGCTGTGAGTGTGGGATATGTCTGGTTTTAGAAATTATGATAATCATCTGGATCATAATCGATCAATGTAGCAACAGACTAATGATCGATCCAACAATATATTCTATAATCAAACTTGAAACTCCCTATAACACTAATAGCAGAATTTTCAGAGAGTGGTACTCTCATCCACACAGGTAAACAGAATCAGTAAAAACAGAGCAGTAGAAATACTGTTCCCTATTAAATAAGACTAAAGTTGTTATTTAACTCAAAGTAGACTTTATTAGTCTGCACACATATCAGACTAGGCTACATTTCAATCCCATAATCACTGTGGGAAAACTGCATTGGTATAAACTTCTGTAAGGAACTATGTTCAGTGTTCTCTCCTCCCACCCACAGTAATTGAGGTGCTACAGGCTGTGATAGTTTGAGAGAACCCAATATTTTCAACAACTGATGGATCAATTAAATGTATTTCTGGTTCATTTGATAGACTTCCACATCCGACCTTCGTATGCCCATTTACTAGTAGAGAGCAGGAAATAGGAAAATCTGACCGAGAAATGTCAGTGCACATGTCCATTTACTGACGTAATTAAGTAGTGTATGCTAGTATTCAGACTGGACATGTCCAAAATAAGGGGTAACCTTAGCAACTGAATGATGAGGGTTCGGTGGCAGATTCCTTTTAGAAAGTTTACCTCAATGTGCATGTGTGTGTGCACACACGCTTTAGTGCATGCAAACGTGAGTGCGTGCGTGTGCCCGTGTGCTGATTCGTGTGTCCAGATGTTTTCTGAGCATGTATGGCAAAGTAGCTTCAGGAAAGTCAGCACAGCAGAGTCTGGCTGATAAACATTGTTCTCATTTAACATATCATCATGCTTTAAGCATAGTACTGTTCACACAACCTTTAAATCACAAATCTCCTTCCCCTCAGTGTTTGAAAGGCTGATAAGGCTGAAAGATTCATGAATAGTGAAGAACAACAGCGATGAAAGCAGCAGAAGAGCAGCAGTCCCTTCAGCTATAGTATAGCCCAAGGGCTCCTATATCCTTTAGCATCATAGACATCTAGATTACTTTAGCATCGACATCTAGATTACTTTAGCATCAGGACAGATAAGCTGAAAATGGTCCAGACCGATTGAGGCCAGTCATTTCAGCTATGCCTCATAGCCTCCATGGTTCCAAATGTATTAAAATAATGTTTACACTGATCTCTCATGATCAGACAACAGATATCAATATTAAAAGGATCTATATTTAAACGTTGGAACACTTCAGCTAGTTTATGTGAGGATGATTTAAGCAGCTTCTGCTTCACCTCCTCATGAGTTATGTCTTATGGTTTATGAACTTATGCTTGTTAACATGAAACCATTGAACAGCTTATATGTTAACTTGTTTACTTATCAGCTCTAGGCATAATATATTTCTTATATCCATTTCATTCAGTGTTTTGGTTCAAATAAAGTTTGAATTAAAAAGTTTACGGTAGTCTATTTAGTATGATTAAGAATCAATGAATAATGAATATGTGATAATGGATAAACCCTACTCACATGCTGATAGCTGCACATATGTCCATGTCGATTAACATTTATATAGCTCCATCTGTGTGCGTAGTCCTTATTAGTTCAGCTATTAGAAGAACTTGACAGTTTGGTAATCTTTCTACGCTTTGTTGGCTGGCGAGATTCTTGGTTTGCTTCAGTGTTGATTAGTTTTATTGCGTTTTTAGCAAAGCAGTTGAAGAGTCGCTGAACTAGGAATGACTTCAGATCATGGCCCTTGATGCAATAGTTCTCACTGATAAGTGGTTGTCCACAGTTACTTATGTCAGTGACACGATCGACGACTTTGAGAAATAGCGATCGCTGGCATTCAGCAGCAAGGAGCTGAGCTTTCAAAGCTGCCGATGATTTAATTCCTTCAAAGATTCGCCAACAGTTAACTGCCAACTCAAAGCTGTAATCACTAGGTCTTGTCAGTCCTCCACGGTTGACATCTTCCAAAAGCGTGGCAGCTCCATAGTCAAAAGTCTCGTCCATCTCGAGTGGAGCCAACGGGTCTGAATTGACTAGTTCTTCTTTGCAGTGCTCACATCTGGTGATGCGAAACACTGATCTTGCCATGGCACCACTCACATAGAAAATAATGTTAGCATCATTGGATGATGGCCATATGAGATGCTGCAGCGATTCAGCCATTGAATCAGCTAAGGCATCTTCTGCTGAATTAGTTGGATTCAGCATCTTTGATGCATCAGCCTGTATGACATCATCGATCTCGCCTACAGAGAAACCTGAATACTTGAGAAGAGACAAAGCACGAATTTTTCTATTCCCTTCAAGCACTTGTCTCATGGAGATGTAGTAGTTGGCTCCAGCTAGTTGTCGAAGCCAACCAAAGCGAGATTCGATTGCGTCAGATTGCAGATGGCCAAGGAGAACATACTTAAAACCAAGATGGTCCAGTAGATAGGAAGCACAGTCTGCCAGAGCCAAACACGTATGCCGCAGTGCTAAAAATGTTTCTCGAGTGAGCCCTGGCTTCTTTGATTCTTCCCAGTTCTGCAGGAATCTGGCAAATTCTCTAAGGAATTCCAACTTCCAATCTAGTGAAGAGCGCACTGGATCCATGGTGTAATCTCTTTTGTGTTTTCCTTTCGTATGAGTTTTGACATTGAGAATGTTCCAGAGTTTTATTATAAGCGAAAGAAAATCTGCTGTCCCAGTCCATGACACTTTGCCTTCGTGGGTTGCATAGAAGCTCAAAGCATCGCGTGTAGACTCTGACAGGACTGATGCTGCAAGTTTCACTGATGTCTTTTCGATGCTCTTGGGGTACAACATGGCTATTGTAAGCCTATGTGCTTTCTTGAGCGTCATTGCAGCCTCTAGATTGAATAGATCTATGATGTCATGGAAGCTTGCACGACATCCATTTGGCAGATTTCTGTTCATCGGTGGACACTCAAAAACTTTCCGAGACTGGAAGTTGTTGTATACATTTTTAAATCCATGTACGGGATCGAAGAGTAGAAACAAAGGTTGCCCCGTTACGGTGTCGGTTATGCTGGTCTGGAGCGTTCCTTTGCACAGGCATTCAGTGAAGAACTTTCGATTTGCGGTTGCATTGTCGACAGAGATGGCAACGACATTGAACGACACACTTCTCAGTAATGCTGCTACTTCCATGTAACAGTCGTATTGTTTGGATGCAGTTAGTTTTGCCATTGGGTACATGGCTACAAGATCCTTGTATTTACAAGAAAGTGACTTTATCATGAAGCAAAGCAGTGTTGATGCAACTGATCCATCAGGAGTCAGTCCTTGCATCTCCCCACTCGTGTACTCAACACGCTTTGCGATGTAGATTTCATCAATCATAAGAAGGACTGTTCTCTCAAATTGATTTAATTTTGATAGTCTCATCTTCAAGTATGAGCTGTTGTCCAGTCCTGTGCCACCATTCAAACGCCGTGTTACCTTCTTGAGAGTGGTTGTTGAAGGCAGACAAACCACTTTCTGCTCTTGCAGAGCTGCATAGGCAGCTGGACTAGCAGCATAGATCATGTACGACATGATTACAAGCATGGGGGAATATACACGACTGAATTTACTCAATGAAAGTAGCTTGAGCTGTTCAATTATAAAGCTAATCTTTCTGTGCTCATCACTGTCATCACTAAATCTGTCGATAGATGTTTTCAGTAGCTGTACTGTCATTCTCAGGATAAAATCAGTGGACCTGGATTTCGGAGTTTCAATCCATGACTTGACACGAGCCATCAGATTGACCAGCTGTGACAAGCAATGGATTGAACTCTTGGCCAGATCAGCGTACTGTGACGGTGGGACAACTTTGCTCTCCACTGCAACAGTTACTGTCAAGTCAGCTTTTACAGTAATGCTTGCAGCAATGTGAGGCAAATCGTCTGTTATTTCGAGAAGATATATTAGCAGACTTTGCTGAAGAAGACAAGTCCTGAAGCCTTCAGGCAAAGCTGTCTCACATTTCAGTCGCTCTTCAACTTCTGTTAATGTGAGGTTAGAAATGTTGTCGTCATCCAGAAAGGACTGTTCAAGACCTTCTAGTCTCTCAATTTCTCCTTGGAATCTGCTTGCTGATGTGGCTTTAGATGTCAACCGTGGAGCAGTTTGTGCTTTCGAGAGATAAGAGGGTGCATTGATGAAAACAGAAGGGACAGCATCATCCTTAAGAAACCTTCGTTTTGGTTTATCAGACACAGCAGCATTCTTCCTCTGCCTGGCTACATTTGTGTCATGCCACTCTTGGATGAAGTCACTTGGTTGAAAATGAAGTGAACAGAGTCTCGAATGTTTAGTCGGAATGAATTCTTTGCGAGGGTTGGCTCGAATCCATTTGTCACATAATTCAGGATTACTAATTGGAAAAACATGAAATGTTATTTTTTCTCCATCGTCTCCAACACCTGAACAACCTCTATACCCACTTCTACAGCCAAATCCTGCACACTTGTTCACCATTTTGCTCTCATGCACAGTTGAAAACAACTAATGTGTAGCCTACACTGATGATGATAATCCAGTCAAACAGAACAACGAATGAATTCAGCACACAATAAAACTCGCAAAACGGCAAAGAATTGGGTTAATCCAAAGTTTTATGACGCTAAAGATAGACTATAAGTTTATGTGCTGTACATCCTATCATTGTACAAGCTATGTATCGGTACCAGTAACAGCTATATTCGAAAGTAGAACACAAGCACATTATAATATCTCACAGCAACTGAATGTAAGTGTACACCACTGCAGGGTGAAATATAGCCTGCTTACGGGCACACAGGGTAAATTGGCATACAGTCTTGGCAGGTCACCAGCTAAGCTGGGAAGAATATTCACCAGCCAGCTTTCCCAGCCGAAATACCGTTGGAAGGGCCGGGCCTTAAACCGTCTAGCAAATCTCACTAGTCACTCTACCCTATCTGTCCCGATGCTGATGCTAAAGTAATCTAGATGTCTATGTATAGCCTTAGAGGCAACCACAGATATACGAGTCTGGAGTCTGAGCGACTTCAATGATGCAGGCCATCAGCAAAACATCGTTCATCTTTTGGTTATATACAGACAGTGCCAGCCGAGTGAGCCACAACCCCAGCAGGTCAAAGGTGCTCCAGCATTTCTAACAGGAGGTGTATACGTACAATAAGTAAACCTTCACCACTCATAATCTATCTTTGGATAGCGTATCACCACTCATAATCTATCTTTGGATAGCGTATCACCTGCAACCAATTCAGAAAGCAATTATTTCAGTAATAAAGCTCTTACTAGGAGCTTCCCGGTGTTGATAAGCAAATGTACAAGTTCATCCTTTGTCAGAGTAACGTATGCAGATAAGACATAACAAAGTAATAGGGTTGCTAAGCATTGCAGCATTAGAAAATGTTTCAAAAGCATCAGATTACACTACAATATAAAGAAAGACCCCGATGATAAACAGTCACAAATTTTCAACTTAAATGTTCAAACAGCAATGTGTTTGTTTATTATAGATTCTTTGATGGTCCTCTGAGTAAGACAGCACAACACCTTTCTTGGTGCACACATGGTAGAGTTTTCCATTTAAAAATAATTACCAGCTGTACAGCCCAACATGTTTTGAGCAATCACTGATGTAACTTGCCTTATAAAAAAGCAAGTTCTTCTGCTTCCAGTAAAAACTGCAAGTCATCAATCATTATTTGCTCACGCTTACTCTACCCACTTCCACTCAGACTACTATTGGTTCCACTTTGCTTAGTCCAATCCTGAACACACCTATTCAGTGTGTGTAAATAACCTGGTGCTTTCATAAGTTGGCTTTCAAGTGGCGCTTTACAAGTTGGAGATTATTATTATTAGGATTTCTCTGTCTACTCCCATTCAACCTCGATCAACAGAGAAACCCAGACATGTACTCGTATGTCTGTATATAATATTACTATATGGTCTAATATAACTCTCAATCATTCAGCTTACTTCTACTCTTACTCCATCACTGTTTTCATTCTGACACTGTTAGTAAAAGCCTGGATAAAAAAGAAGGGTGATGGTAAAGATCTTTGTTATTTCACAGTATTGCTAAACTACTACAACTATTACTCCTACTCTTTCCATAAACTAATCCTCCTTTATGCTTATGGCTAGTCTAATCTGCTTGCTCCAACTCATCTTACATTAACCTTGCCTGCTCAGATTGAATGGACTGTTCAGTACACAGCAATAACCACTGCTTTCAAGACACAGCTCAACAACTTGTTATCTGAAGACAGAGTGCCATCTAACAAGAACCTTGCACTCTTTCAATTACAAACCAGCATCAACAACATCCATCTGGTCTCCAGCATTAATTCCTCAGTCGCATGATTTATGATAAACTGATATTTGCTCAGCAAGAGACAAGAGATTTTCCCAAGCAGCCACTTACAACTTTAGCAGACACTGTTACATAGTACATAGCCTAGTGTACAACTCTAAGGATGTTAATACAGACCCAGTATCTTCTGAACCACTTAGAACCCTTGCTGCTGTTAAAATTGAGTATATAAAAACAGAGACCAGCTTGTTTTTCCTGAGCTAAAATTGAGTTTAAAAACATAGACCAATTTGTTTTACCTGACCTCACCACTTCCATATATATATAAACTGAGTCCTAATTATAAGTTCCTGCTTTTTTTCTGCTTGCTTTTTCACATAACTGTTCATATCAGTTCAAGCATGTTACTAAAAAGAGCCATTTGAACCATTCAAACACAAAACAGTTTCAGTTCATGTTTACGACTTTGAATAATTATGTGTTTAGTCAGAAATCCTGAATCCAGAGCTCTCAGAAACAATGACAAAATTCACACATTTTTACACCCTTACATGTACCACGTAAATTTTCCTGTGATCTTTTAATACCAGCACATTTTTAATGTTTCTCACATGTACTTAGCTACCGCCTGAATCTAGATCTGCTACAGTGAAATAACATGAGGCCAGTACTATGAGCTACATTCAAAATCAAATCAGATTTTTTTAAATCGATTCAGTGGTGAGCACATTCACAATGCACAGCATGTAGGAAACAAGTATACTATTCTATATTACATTGTAATAACATGCAAACAATATATTTTTCCTGTGATTATCTTTCACCCAGAAGCAAGTGAGGTTTACCTTTACATGTTTTACAAACAATATCACTTGTCCAGACAAAGCACGATGATCAGGAAATCTCATTATTTGTTAGTAGGGTTATTAGGGTATAATTTCAAATATTTACTAATTAACATCAGATCTGTTCAGTTTATAGATAGTACTTGCTTTCCTTCACACCCCAGCACCTCTGTTGACAAACAGAAAAGTATGAAACTAAAATGAACCAGACAGACGGCCATGTGGAAAAAACTTCCGTCTGCATGCCATAGCAGACTCTGCCCTCAATTCACAGTGCTAGAAGTCTGAACATACCATGAAGATAAATTTGAGCAATAGATCTAATATAGTTTGGGCGGACTGAACAAAACAGACGGGTCTGAAACCGTCTGATATTCTTTTACCCAAACAGACTGCCACATCAAACCGTTTCTCAACTCATTTTGGACAGATTGATGCTACAGCTGAGGAAGAGAATATGTTAACTTGCAAGAAGCCCCTTAAGATGCCATAAACAATTAACGTGGTATGAAATGGTTTAACATAATTATGATGTCAAAGTGGTCATCAATTGACAAAAGATTGCGAAAGACTGAATTGAGTGCTCCATATCAAAATTTAAATGCTCACAAACAACAAAATTTCCCAAATGAATTAATTGCTGACCAGGGAATTAAAGCGAACATCTGCAAAGGTTCTACACCTGATTAAGTAACCCAGCTGAATTACTAGAAAGTCCATTGGTATTATAGTTGCCCTACAAACAGCACCAGTTGACAACAAAGTGCACCAATTGCACTACACAATGCAACAGCCAACCATAAGCCATTGACCACAGAAGCAGAGTGGCAACTGCATTTTGTCCACAGGTGCCCTGTGGACAAAACCAAATACGAATAGCTCTCAGCAATTATCAGACAACAGACCACGGTTATCCTATTGAGATCAGAGATCAATTGCCTATTAAATTACTTTAGACATCTCCACATAGCTCAGATCATGGGCAATGCATTCTTGTACAGCTGCTGCTGTTGTTTGCACAATTAGCAACACTGTAGTTGTTTGGAAAGTGATAACTCTGATTATGGAGATTGTAATAATAATAATGTGCACCAGTCATACAGTCTGATACAGACCACCCCAGACAACCTAATTAAGTTGGTGTGTGTGTGTGTGTCACAGTGTGTGCATGTATAAGAACATTTAACTTTGTGAACATTCCAACTAGTAATTAGCAATCTTTGTTAGCAACTAAGTCTCCACCCACAAGTCCGTATGTGTGGTGCTGACAACTACTAGCCTCCTCTTCCTTATTCTCATTCTCCTTCTCCTCCTCCCTTTCCTCCTCTTCTCCTTCTCCTCCTCCTCCTTCATCTCCTCCTCTTCTCCTTCTCCTCCTTCTCCTCCTCCTCCGTCTCCTCCTTCTCTTCTCTCTCCTCTCTTTTGCAAATCCTCTCAACACACATGTAATAAATTAACTATAATGCTAGACGCATAAAAACTCAAAATGCCAGACAATCATTTAAATCTAAAAAAATTAACACATTTCAACCTGACATACTAACTCCCAGTTATTTGGACTGCGATCCCCATTTCATCTGACTGGCTGGCTGGCTGGCTCGTTCACTGATTCACTGATTCACTGATTCACTCACACACTCACTCACTCACTCACTCACTCACTCACTCACTCACTCACTCACTCACTCACTCACTCACTCACTCACTCACTCACTCACTCACTCACTCACTCACTCACTCACTCACTCACTCACTCACTCACTCACTCACTCACTCACTCACTCACTCACTCACTCACTCACTCACTCACTCACTCACTCACTCACTCACTCACTCACTCACTCACTCACTCACTCACTCACTCACTCACTCACTCACTCACTCACTCACTCACTCACTCACTCACTCACTCACTCACTCACTCACTCACTCACTCACTCACTCACTCACTCACTCACTCACTCACTCACTCACTGATACTTAAATTCTTAACCACATTGAATTCCCAGACACTTCTGCTACAAACTCATCATTCAAGTGTCAAGTTAACACCAAATTTACAGAAGAAACCTTAAATAGATCTGGATGCTTGGAAGCAAAATTATGAAACACACCAAATTGTTAATACTGATCTTTATTGCATTGATTAATAGTGGGATACGGGGCCCGAGGCATGCATGCAAATCAAGGACTGCAAATGGTACGAGCATCAAGTTTAGTTGCATAGATTTGTTCTGATTTTCATTATTCCATGATCTATCCCTATTCTGCCGCTGGTAAAATTGACCCTGACCCTAGTCATGCACATACTCACAGTTGCACACGCACACACAAACCAACACACACACAGACATACACCCACAGTGCTCGAGAAGTCTGAAAATCCGACTGCAAAATACACAACACACCACGCCCGAAAAAACGTAGACTGCAAAAAATTACCGACGACAATAATAATTACAGATGCTTACCTTGACTCGCAACGACCAGAGCGCAGGTCGTAGCAACAAAAAGAATTCGATACAAGTTACACAGATTCACTGGAATAATATATCCTCCCATCTTCAGGTCTTTTGGGGGAATTATTAGCAACAATCACAAAAACTTCGTCTAGGCTACAAATGATGTTTTGAAAGAAGAGTCTGTCTTTTCAGACCATGCCTCTCTCTCCTTCATTCTGTTTTCAGAAAACAATAATCGGTGAGACTGAAGCAGCAAAACAACCCAGCTTCCCGCAATCGCTTATCAGTAGGCCTAGGCCTACTTCTTTACACGCTGCTGCATGCGGTGAGCTTGTGTAAACAGCCTTGCGTCTGGGCCTTGCATGCATTGCACGACTATATTATCCCGTACGATCTTTTATTCGAACACACCGTCATCAGCCTTTGAATGATGATGCCACCGGCATAGCACGCTTGATTATAGCAGATGCTCATCTGTGTCGTCATATCCAGGCTGTTGCTTTAAATCGTGAAAAGCCTGGTGAGCTTGGGTAGGCCTATAGCCTATTATGCGATTTTAGTTTTCCCATTAGGCCTAGTGGTGATCCGCTGCCAAAAGGCTGTCCTATTAGGCCTAGAACTAACTTTAGCGTCCCGCAGCCTACTTTTTTGTACAAAAAAGTGAAAGAAATTTGTTAGAGCAGCTCTATAGCCTATAGGCTACATCAGTGAGTTGACAAAAGAGTTAGGCCTAAGTTGGCAGAGAGGCCTGTGCCCTAGCTGTGGCCTGATGATTCTGGACTATGGAGACAGTAGTCCAAGGGGCCTACCTCAATCTCAGCATTGGGTGAGATAATTATGCCTAAGCACCAAAGAGGCAAAATTGATTAGGGTGAAGTGAACATTAGCCTAGGCCTAAAATTCTTTTACTCAACCAGCCTCTTAATAATTATGAGCAAGAGAGAGACAACTTAGAAATTAGCGTTTTCTGGGTTCTAAACTACGGCAGGCTGATCCCAGAAATGCTTTGACTGGAGGTTGCGGGGTGTATTAGGCTACGTGGCTAAATGAGGTAGGCCTAGGCCTATAGGCCCAACATAGACGACCGATAGTTTATCAAAGTTATCTCAGCCAAACGGAGAGGAGAGATCAATGCAAAATGCAGGCCTAATTAGCCTATAAGGTATGAATTTTTCGTGGATCAACCCTTTTGTCTGTAACCGGGAAAGTCATTGTACAGCGAACACATTGCTCTCAATTTTATGCTGGCGCATAAACAGCTAGTATAATGGACCGGAGCCTGACCTAGTTAAAAACTGTGGACCTCTGGCGAATGAAATATTAAACTAAAGAGGAAAAGCGTCAATAGAAACGCCTTGTCAACCGATCGAAATTTAACAAAGTACATCAGATTTTGCAAAGAAATTTGCGTTTATTTTACGATGGAAGAAAAGTGGACTGAGAGGGAACTAATACTTAACCAGAAGCATGAAGAAATGTAAGTAAACGGAATTGCTAAACAGATTTTCGGAAATCTTGTTAGAAAACAAGTAGGCCTATGTCAATAATTATTACCTTAGGATATACGCTCGGCTAACTCCTACATTACTAGTGCATACACTTTTAGCTCAAAACTGGATTAGTATACGCTCGATAGTAGTGTATATGCACTTTGATAGTGGCTTTATAATTTATTTATTGTTATATTATATTTATTTATTATCATCATCATCATTATTGTTATAAATTAATTAATATTAATATATGTTATAGTAATTACATTATTATTATTGTTTTTGCATATTATGTTATTGGCAGAGTGATGTTATTGGCACCTTCATAAAGACAATAATAGTACATTGATTTTGTATTATTAACCTAACAAATGGTCGCCCGTACATAATTTTGTCCTTCGTCGATTTGGTCTGTTAATTGCATACAGTTTTTAACATTGTTTGAAATTCATTTATTTGATTTTGATATTTAACAATATTCTTGATTAGACTGAAGCGACGTGAGGCTCTGCTGCGTGGTTCAGAATGCTATTATGACTTCAGTCTTAAACAGCCAGCATCGTTTCTGATGGATATTGGCAAAGCAGTTGTTCGAAATGAACAACTACTGGAGGTTAGAGATTTCGGTTACATTTGGTGGAACTGTCAGTGATACAAATTTTTTTAAACTTTTATCTATATTGCTAGCTAAGTGAATGCACCTTGTACTAAAATTAATGACATCGATCACCATGTGAAATATAAAAAAAATTGTTAAAGCCTGGTTGACTTATTAGGAGGTTTGGGATGAATTGTTAATTAATTGATAATTATGAAAATAGTAGTGTTCCACTTTGCTGTTTGATTGCACTTTTGGACAAATCTTGTTGAATATTGAGTTTCTTCACTCGTAATTGTCTAACCACACACATGCGTATCATGATCACAGGTCTGGCCACTCAGTACCATTCAGTGAGTAATTATGTAATGGCTGGAATTTTTTTAACTAATATTTCTTATCGGACTGTAAGGCTTAAGTTCTGGAGAGATCAGCTTGTTGATGCAATTGACAAGCTTAATTATTTTGTTTGCTGTTTGGAATTCAGGAGTTGCATGATGCCATTGATCAGTTGAGAAGAGAGAACAGAGACTCTTCCAAATTCCAGATGCTGAAAGTAGGAATTCAATCTATTAACCAGTGGTTTAATTTTATTGACATAACACAAACAAACATAGTTGCAAACTTAACGAGTCAAATGTCAAATGAATATAAATCTCTTGCAGAATCTTCCGCTGTCACTATATAAACCATGATGTTAGATTAATTGTTAGTTAGCAGGGTTATTTCAAGCACAAAACGATAATTTAGGAGGATAGATGAAGAGGTTATTTGTCGCAAAGGCATTGTGTGTACAATAATATTGTACACACAATGCCTTTGCGACAAATAGGGCTTATCTACCTTTTGTCTTCCATCATTTGTAAATTTCCATAATATTATAATGGAAATTTACAAATGATGGAAGACAAAAGGTAGATAAGCCCTATTGAGTTTTATTTATAAGAAAACTTTATAATTTGTCCCTATGGGAAAAGCACTGGAGTTGAAGACTAATGTGGGTGAAATACCAACATGACAACCAAGAACAGCAGGATTTTGATTTAACCCTTTGAACCCGGCTGGCCGGTTTTCCGGCCCGTTATCCATAGCGTTACGGGAGCTTCGGGTTCAATGGGTTAAATGTTGAACTAGGTAATTCACAACTGCAGACAACTTGAAGTAATGATGACCACAACTTTCATGTAATTTGGTGTATTTTTTAAAGTAACACGTGTATTTATGTTTGAATTGAATTTGATGGATGTTTTTAAAAACTGATTAAATCACAGACTTTACGGCTGTTTCGTTAATGTTTCACAATTCAGAACAATTACTGGACAATGGTGCGAAACGTCTTTCCCGTGTGGTACAGCGACCTTTGTGAATATGAAACAAAGAAACGACCGTCGTCGAAGGTCATTTCACAAGCAACAACAACCATTAGTAAGAATCAATCTGGAGCAACCGGTAGTATCTATTCCGATAGTCCAAGTCGATTAAGTGAAAGACCAAAGCGGAAGAGCTCACCGGCGAGCAAGTCAGCTCCTGCGACCACACGAACATCAGCGACTCTTCAAGCGAGGTCAACTTCGTCAGACAGTCTTGCGCGTCGATCGGCCTATGAACAGCAAATGGTTGGAAATACTCATCACCCAAGGTCATTAACAAAAGCTGAAAGATCAAGGTCGTTTTCGAGAAATGCCGAACGAACAGGAAAAGGAGCATCAAGATTTCATTAACTGAGGATTTTCTTTTAAGTTACTCAACTGTAAATTAACGCTGATATCATGTGTGTACAATGTTCCATAGTAATTTTACTCTATATTTCATATATGTACCCGCAGAGATAATGGTCACTACCGGTAATTTATGTAGATGTACTCCAAATGGCTTGTTTTGCCTTAAATTTCTATGCCACGTTTAAACACTATGATAATGTTGCTTCGGCTGGAAAGATTTTTTTTGAGTGTTATGAATTTTTTGTGACCAACACAAAAATTGATTTATTTGCAGTCTTCTGCAAGAACCATACGGAACCTACTCAACTCCATTTTAGTTCTTATTTTTACAGTATGCTTCAGTTGAATCAATTGCCAAGTTTAAGTTGCAGCTGCAAGTAGTTATCGATACAGCACCTTTTCAAGAACACTAAACAGTAATAGAGATGCAGCATCTCAGATGCTGCAAAAAATATGTTAGTTCGTTATGTTGAACGCATTGTGAAATTTAATGCTATAATTCATCTGTCAGACTGCAGTCATCGTTAATTTTGTCTACAATGTGTAGATACCCGACTATACATTATTTGCCTTTAGTAATGTTAATTACGTAATAAGAATTCCCATTTTAAAACTTGGGACATTTACTGCCCCTTCTAGGACTTTGGCATTCATGCAATCAGACTGTTATAGCTTAATATTATGCCTAATATTGTTCTCGTGTTGCAATACTATTTTAAAAAACTATTAAACAGGCTTCAGAAAGACTTTTCTTGTAACTTTCGTGATACGTTGAACCGTCATTTATGGGCGGCATATGAAGATCTGCATTTACTTAGGCTTACAAACTGTTGGTATTGATAAAAAATTCCTACAAAATTTATTGTTACATTCTTTTACGGAAGTTTTACCTCGCATCACTATAATATTATTAACTTGTAAATATATATGTGCAGACTATACTTTAACACTAGACTAGATATAGGCCTATTTATGTAGGCTTACTGATATAGTACTAATAATAGTAGCCTAGGCCTATACATAATACATAAGAAAAACGCACAACTTAATAATAGACAAGTGTTGATTCAATGAACATAACACGATGTGCCCTTTTGTTGACCCTCACGGCTTTAGGTTTTACTGAAGAATTGTTAATCCGGCCCTACTCAGAAGTGTCCTTTGGGAAAGTTGCCGGGTCTCACTTTGGCGGACGAGCACGCGGCACGCCTTTAATTGGCCCGTAAATGTTTCTGACAACGTTTTTTTTAGTAATTTCCTCCAAATTATCCAAAATCCTACCATATTTACCCAGTTTTGGCACCAGGTCCTGGCGACGTTTTTTGCGACCCTGCTGAGACCCGGCAACAGCAGGTCTCAAAAATCGATGCCGGGTCACAGACCCGAACCGACCCGGCTCACTTTCAGCCCTGCCTTTGAGTAACATGGACGTTTTAGATCAATGATGAACTGGTGGCCTACTTGAAACTGCTGGTGTCGATAGGAATCTGATCAAATGTACAAAGAAAGGAACTGCATCTAAAGGCCTACGTACTATGCAGTGTTTATTCTACCACCTCTGATTAGGCCTAGTCCCCTTGATGAGGTGATGTAAAAAATTCATTTAACTTTTAAATGAATTCTAAGACAATGTGTGTTGGCAAGCGGTTCAGTAAAGTGCATGCATACTTATTTCATATTACAAGGCCATAGACATAAAAAAATAATTTTTACCGAGTTTTAAAAATCAACCCAGGTTTTAGACGTGACCGTTCTGAAATCTCATTCAACGAGATCTTCGCGAGAGAAACTTTTGTTTGGGAAGAGTGGTTGTGCTGTTGTTAATTTTCTTCTAAATCGCGCTTAACCTAAGTTGCATATTAAATTTTAACAATCTTGACTGAAATGGGAGAATATTTGCAAGTTGCAGAGGATGAACACGAGGAGCCGATGGAGATACCGACCGAAGAGAACGGCACTTTACTCCTGTCCACGTTGGTCGCCCAGTTCCCCGGTGCCTGCGGTCTTAAATTTCGTAATCCTGCCACGAATGCTATGCGAGGAGTGCGTCTGGTTGAAGGAACGCTCTACCCTCCTGACGACTACTGGGGCACTCACATATATCTAATTGTTTACCCTAAAGGGGCAAACGGTGCAGGTAAATATTATCGTCTTCGTCGTGATCGTCATCAGTTTCCGACGCCAGCCGTTTGGCAGTGGTGTATGCGAATAAATTATCTCCACGATCTTTAGCCTTTGTCCAGCCAACTATTTGTCCAGCCAACTACTCCTTTCAGTGTTAGTTCAGGCCTGGTTAAGTCCGCATTTATATTCTTTTCTACCCAGTGCAGTCTTGTTGCTTTGTTTGTTTAGTCCTTCGAACCTTGCACGCGGTGCGTTGCGTTTGATTCGATCAACTGGCATTCTTTCCACATAGCCAAACCACCGGAGCTTCCACAAAACAGCCTTGTCTAACAGACTTTTTGGATACATAAGAAGTATTTTGGGGTGATCCCAAATCATGTGGTCCTGTCCATTGAAACTGAGAGACAAAATGGATATGACCGATAAATGAGAACTTTAATTTGTTAGATGCGGAAACATTTTGTTGGGCTTTTTGGATTCATTCGCCTGTAACTGCATTGGCCCGTTTCCAGAATTAGTCTTGCATGGGAGAAAAGGGTATGGAACATGGCAGTAAAATTATGATCAAATATTTATGAATAGATAGACACCTGATTGGGGAACTGAACTTAGATATACTGTTGCATGGTGCAAGCGAATCCATCTGATGATTTTTTATGTGTAAATATCGAAGAAGGTCATGTTGTGGACTATGGTTAATTATTTTCAGCTGCTTATTGCATTAATAATACCTTGGCTTCTGACTGCTTGGTTTGATTTGCATTTATCTCATTCGCAGAAAACAAACGAAAAGGTGAAGAAGGATTGGAAAAGCCGTCAGCAAAAACAAAAAAGGTTGAGAAGTTGAAATGTAGTGATCTAATTGTCCTTGGTCTGCCATGGAAGAGCACTGAGGAGGATCTTAAAGAATACTTTTCCCAATTTGGCGAATTGTTAATGGTTCAGGTTGGTAGCGTTTCAATACCTTCATTAATTATTGTCAAAATATAATTGTTTATTGAATAATGTATAATTGTATATTATATATATATATATAGGAATGTATTCAAAATTAAAAAAACGCAAATAAGATAAATAATGTACTAAACACATGCTAAAGACAAGTGGTGAAGAACAATGTCTGGCCCGTAAAACAACATTTGATCTTTCATTGACACACAAAATTTATGGACTTTTCCAAGGTTACTGCATAATATTTAAGACTTGTGATTGTACAGTAGGCCTGCATGCTTGTTACTCCTTCATATCAGCGCACTGTACCGTATGTGTACTATACATAGAAGTAGTATTTAGTTAGTGACATGCTTTTTAAAAAACTTTTCGTATAGGCATATATACCACTTGATAAAAATTATTATCATGTTATTTCAAAAGAAATTAAGTACGAATTACCTTAATACACAGCAATTATTCAAAGTCATTACAAACTCTGCAAGGGCTTTCAAACTGTCGAAACATCAATGTCTATGCATACATGCTTGTCTGTGTTATTGTTGTGATCACAAAAAATGCCTGCAATCCAAATCTATGAATATATATGCATGCACACGACATCTATATATCTCTATATCAACTTGAATTAATACTTGTACAATCATATATATTACATATATATATTATGTATACAGGACTTTGGACAGAATTTGTTTTTCTTTATTCAGGTGAAACGGGATTTGAAGACAAATCGATCGAAGGGATTTGGGTTCGTTCGCTTCGGCGAGTATGACGCCCAACTGCGATGTCTGTCTCAGCGACATCTTATAGACAACAGATGGTGTGACGTCAGCATACCAAACTCAAAGGTCGTTAGCTCACTTGCCATTAAAATTGAATTGTGGTTGAGCAATCTTAGCATACGAAACTCTATGTCAACACAGCTCAGACATTGATTCAGTATTTTAAGGAACAAGGTGCAGAGTACATCGAGATTATCCAGCTGAAACTGTTGCATTGCACTTATGTAGGGCAATGGTGTGCCACCAAGGGAAAGAGAAAGCCAGCCTGTGTCCCTGGCTTACGTTGTTGCACTAGGATGTTCTCAGTGAATATTGCCGCATGTGGACATCTTTGCCGACATCTCAGTTGAGACAGCTGTTGCTCTCTTTTATTGCGCAAACCAAGCAGAGTCTGATGACAGCTCATCACTCATCCAACGTGTCTGCTCTTCTATCTCTCTCTTTCTGTCTCTTTCTGTCTCAAAGTCTGTTATTTCTGGCAGTCGTTACTACTCTCCTCACGCTTCTGAGTTAATTTGAAGTTTTTGATTCACTGCCTCAGTAGACATTTGCGCTACTCTCTCTTATCGTCCACAGCTCTCGTTATTTGCGTGTTAATGTTGCTTCAAGCTGTACCAGTATGTGTGGCTTTTGGTATCTATGCAGGTGTGCCGAACTTATTGCAAATCAAGTTAGGGTCAATAGATTACTGTTGTCCTGTTTGTGCATCAACAATATGATCCCTTTTGTATTCGATGTTCAATTATCTTATTGTTCTCTTCAGGAGGGTCTTGTTTGTGCATCAACAATATGATTCCTTTTGTATCCGATGTTCTTATCTTATTGTTCTCTTCAGGACGGTGGTCAGATGCCAACAAGTCGTAAAGTCTTTGTTGGAAGATGCACGGAGGACCTGACGACAGACGACCTGCGGGAGTTCTTCAACAACTACGGAGAAGTTCTTGATGTCTTTATTCCAAAGCCGTTCCGCGCCTTCGCATTCGTCACGTTCTCTGACCCCAAGGTGGCGCACAGTGTGTGTGGTGAAGATTTCATCATCAAGGGCACCAGTGTTCACTGCAGCAGCGCATCACCTAAGGGTTCCGGCAGCAAGTCTAAGTGGGATCAGGGAGGATACGGAGGTGCTGAGGGATGGGGAGGTGGCTATGGGCAGAGAGGAGGTGATCCAGGATACGGGATGGGACCTGGAAGTGCTGGCCAGAATCCGATTGATTACGGTAATTTGGGAGCAGCATTTAACCAGGCTGTTATGGCTGCCACTCAAGCTGCGCTGGCACAAGGAGGCTGGGGAGTTATGGGCATGATGACCCAGGGCGGGGCAGGAGGTAATACAGGAGGACGCGGTCCCGGAGGTGCCGGAAAATCGTCGAATGTGGTAAGTAGAGGTGGAATGAATGACGGCAGTGGTTACTAGGATGAGAGAGCGAGAGTGCAAGCCTGGAAAGAGTGAGCTGGAGTGAGTGAGCGAGCGATCGAACGAGCGAGTGGTGTGGGGAGGAGTATGTCTTCTTGCAAGTGATGTTTATTTGTGACATTTTGTAGTGGTGTGTGTTTTTAAAAGGAACGCTTCGGTGTGAATAGTTCGCTGACTGAGCTTTATTCCAGAAAAACTGAGTGTTTATAGTGTGTGCGCGTGTGTGTGTTTCGTGTGCTTATAAGCTTCTTTTGCTGAGAACGTTTGCATGAGTGGAGCAGCTTTGTTAGTCGTGCATGTGTTCCGTGGGCGAGTGTCATCTTCTGCCCCTGTATTTTTTTAATTCTTTTCCATCCATGCTATTGCTGCAGTGTCCTTGTTTTTTGTAATTCTTGCTTTAGTGGGCACGGTGTTGTTTGATTCTCTGGTGATTCTGGTTACTAATTCCATTCCTAAGTGGTACATTAGTTGTTGGGCAAGGTCAGCTCAACAGCAATGATTTTTGTTCGATAAACTTCTTTCACTGAATAACGTTACCAACCTACCCCTTAGAAGCATTTTGTGGCGTTGTCAACCAGGCTGTAAGATAATATCGCTTTATGTACTTTCTGTTGTTTGCTTTGCTTTGTGCGTTCTGTCTTTGCTGTGGTTTCTTGAAATGGGAATGAAAGTCTGTTGGCAAGGGTTCTTTTATCGCAGAGAGGGACAGACATATCCCGCTTTCTTCATGGTAGCTCATGAACTGAACTGCTGTAGAAATTTTACGTTTAATGTCTTTGACAATATTTACTGAATGAACTGTACTGTCATACGGGAAGCCATTTGATTATATATCATTGGGGAAATTGACAATAGTAGGCCTACGTGTAAATGGCTTTACTGTAGAGCTACAGACCTTGATTTAGTATGTAGTTCTGGAAACACCATCGTTTTATTTGTGATCATTTGCCACAACGTGTATTTGTCAGGATGCAATGATATGATCGTGTTGTTTACTGGAAACATTGCATAGTTTAACCCGCTGATGTATTTCGAATTTTACGGTAGTGTGTTTGGCTGCAGATAAACGTAGATCATGTGTTTTTTAACAAGTTCTGTTTTGTGCTGTATTGCAACACGTGTGTACGTGCAGTTCAGCCTCTGGAATCTCCTTAGTAGTTGTGCGGCTCGTTTCTTCCAGATCTATAAAGTGAAATTTTGAGCCTTCTATCCTGTCTTCTGTTTATCTGTGCCATTTACGGTATGACGCTCTTCCAACTATTTAACTGTTGAAAGCAATCCTCTAGGATATGTGGCTTTGTCCCATTAGCTCAGCAGTTCGCGTGGTTTCTATGCACTATGTGGATTCAAAGATCTGCTCTTTTTTCTTTTGCCATGAACGTGAGTTTCGATCCTTTGAAGCGAGATCATCAGCTTGAAAGTTCAGAGTGAATTGATGTCTGATTCTTGGCCGAGTTGTCGTGGGTGACGTGTGGAATGACTCCTGGCTTTGAACTGATTAGGATTATTTTGTGGTAAGATTGGTTGAGAATTTCTTTCCTTTCGAAGAAGTGGAGTGCGAGAGAAGTCGAGTGAGAGAGAAAGAGTGGTAACATTTGTCCGCATGAGATGGATGCCTGTTGTACGGTATGAATCATAAGAATGAAATATCTTGAAGTTATGACAGCAGAGAAACTCTGAAATGAACGTAAGTGGTGAGAGTGAATGGTGGACATCGTTTGAATGGCAAAGCAGAATGCAGTTGGAATGATGCAACTGAGGGTTGCATAGATTTTGAAACTCCTAATAGTTAGTGTATGGTGACCATTAAAGTCCAACATTGGCAACAAACAACTGCGGTGACACCAGTAAAGAGAAACTAACGTGGTAAGAAATGCTCACAAATGGACATTGTCTTGCAGGGAATTTATTGCATGTGGCCTGCAATGCCCTGTGTATCTGTGTGTGATGTGAGAATGCCATTTGTGTGGCCCACATTTGCGTAACTACCGGTAGACCTGCAAGACAGTGTCCATGAGTTTTCTGTCTACCTGCTTGTGTGCTTTTGCTGTGGTGAATCAAGTAAGTGACTTATTTTAATACATGATTAGTGTAGTACTGGCCTGCATGGTATGGGTGTGCATTCTTGTCGATTATTATCGTCGAGTGAAAATAAACTGGTAGGATTTTTATTTTATACTTGTGCAGGATTTATTAAGAAAAAAACTGAATACACACATGGTTGCTTGTGTCTGTTCTACAGGTGAATCATGCAACGTCCCATTTTGAATGGTTCATTTAGATAAAAATCATGATACATTAAGCACAACGTGGGAATAAAAGCAAGTCTGCAGGCAAGAGCAGCTAGATATTGCTAACAAATACATGTATGTCAGTCATTGGATATAATTATGAGCCGTGTATTGACAGATTAAAGATGGAAGGCCCTTACCACAGTTACAAGGCAAGTCGTATCTAAACACGTCGGGACAGATGTGTAGGCTAAAAAATTATTTCCAGATCCAC
This sequence comes from Lumbricus rubellus, assembly GCA_945859605.1. Taxonomy (NCBI): domain Eukaryota; kingdom Metazoa; phylum Annelida; class Clitellata; order Crassiclitellata; family Lumbricidae; genus Lumbricus; species Lumbricus rubellus. The sequence goes on along the minus strand of OX243812.1, from coordinate 25,648,333 downwards.
AGATTTAATTCCACAGCTTGAAATCAATGATCAATACATGTTATACGTGTAGAGGTTTATGCTGTAAGAGTTTGCTGATCTGCATCTCTATAATCTGGACTAAAACCGCTTGTCTGGTGGCTCTGTTGCATTCATTCAGGAAATTATTACAGCACTGCTTTGAGTTTCTATGAAGAATATGCATATACACTTCTACGTGCAGAAGCGCTCAGCGTGATCCATTTACTGTGATGTGAGCCTAATGGGGTTTGTGTGTACAACTGTACAACACTGTACATGTCTTTACTTTACTAAGGCAAGTGATACAGTAGGCTATGTAGATCCCCAGTTGATCTGGGAAACTACCATAGGCGTATGAGGCGGGGGTCAAGTCTGGTTTTTCAGGCAAACACAAACCCAAACGACTTAAAAAAAGGTCATCAACTTTTTTTAACGTATATATTTTTCGGGCAGAAGTTCAATCTTTGCCCCCCCCCCCCCCCACTGCCGAAATCTCTCATGCGCCTATGGGAACTGCTTTTAGATTGAAGTGAGATTTTGGATCAGCGAATATTTTTACATTCTAAATAGATCAAATATATTATATAATGTATTGTAGGCGTATTATAGGCCTAATATATCGATGGTTACACTGCAGATAGTTGTGGTCTATGACTTGTAGGTAAACAGGTCTATATGTATAATAGTTGTATACCCACTCTAAAGGTGTGGGCTCTTTTGGGGTCAAAGGGACTTTTGTTCCCATTTTGAAAATCTGGGCGATTGATATTTACGCCACTGGTTTGCGCCTTTGTCAAAATTTAGTCTTGCCTCAGTATAGAGGCAAGATGGACCAGTCTAATAAATTATGCCCTTCGTATTAATAATAGTCTGTCATCATAGCATGTTTTTGAGCGCATGTGGAAGAAAATATTCATACGCAGATTTGATTGTCTGTAAAGTAAAATAGTGAGAATAATGCAATCTTGAGTTACACTGGACTGCAATTATTTCAATTTTGGATTATTTAGTGGTCCATCTTGCCCTGACACTGGGGAAACACTGGGATGGACCACTGCAATCAATCATATCCCTCGCATCAATTATTATTATTGTAATAGACTAGACAGCAATTATTAATAATAATAATAGTTAATAAACATTTAAAATCAAATGAAAATAGTCGAACCATGCAAAGAATGCACACAAAGATGGATCACATTGGTGAATGGTCCAGCTCGCCCTCGTGCATAAGGTGTATACTTTTCACTAAAAATATTAAATCCACTGGGCATCCTGCTAATATTGAATTTGTTAATACAGCAGAAGAATGTTTACAAAACATAGAGGAAATAATGGTGAGACGGACCCCGCACTTGCAAGCCGCCAAAGGTTTTGCAGTAATTAACGTTCATTCAGAAGGTGGCGATATCATAGATGCCTTAAATTGGCGGGATCCATCATACCCAAGGGTCCATCTCACTCCTAGTTTCCCCTAGATGTGACTGCCTGTAATACAGTGTATTTTTGTATTTGTATTTAAACATTTATAAAGCGCCTCTAGTAGGGTGAACCGTTCAGAGGCGCTCCCAGTGCGCAAGGCCCAGCGAGAAGAAACAGGTTTTGAGAAGAGACAAAGCAGCTGGAGGAGAGACTACCAGAAATATACCAGTGTATAGGTAATTGCGTAATGGGGTTCAGAATAATCTCCATTGATCCCGGATTTTGACCTGGCACCGAAATTCACCATCCTTTGATTCAATATGTATTGCAAGTGCATCGATCTATAGCAAAGCATTTTGGGGTTATATGTTGAGAAATTGAGTAGATTTACGAGGTCGTCGTCTACATTGTGTGTTATTGCCATTAAAATATTTTGGCGATCTTTTAGAAGTAGGCCTATCTTCAAGGACTATAAAAGTAGCCTATAACTGCTTCGTAAACAATTATTTTATGGGACAAAGTTAGGCCCGGGTTATGCGATGCACATGGGCGCCCGCAGAAATTTTTGCAGGAGGGGGAAAACTCGATGGTCACGCGGTTAGAAATTTTTGTGTCAAGACTCAAGAGGTTAAAAATGCAAAGCAGAAAATTTAGAAAATACATTGGAATTTTTCATAGAGGTTTCTTAATGTACGTAAACTTCTCAGTTGCACTTTTCTATAATTTTTATTATGCATATAGGCCTACCTAGTTCTTTATTGCAAAGAAATTTTTTAACCACCAAAAAGTAGTAGTTGGAAAAATAGATTCCTTTAGGCCGAGCGTTGCTTTTATTCTTCACAGTTGTATAGGCTAGTTATTTATATGACTTGTGTAAACTTCGAAAGTAGGGCATAATTATGTCTGTTGACGTTAAGATGAGCTTAACTCTTCGGTTGTGGTTGCCACTGCAACCGACCTGCCCTGAAAAGGTTGAGGACAAATCGTTTAGGTCTATGTTTATGTCGTTTAGGCCTATGTGTGTTTTGAGCATTTTCGGAATGCTTTGCTTAAACGACAAAACCAGCCCCATTGATTTTTGTGTGTTTATCAGTACATTAGGCTCTACAGGGAATGCATGCACGCCCATAGCTACCCGAACTTCAGGTAACCTACTATAGGCCTACATGTGCGTGTGTGTTGGTGCTCATAGAGACATATAGACAATATAAGGTTGGTCGGACCGTACGGACCTTTACGTGGGCCTACGTATCATCATCACCATCATCATCACCATCATGCAAACCTGCTTTTGATGTTCAACGACACTGCCATTTCAAAGATGCATTATTATAGTGACGCCCTCCTACTTTATCCAGGCTTGGGACTGGCACTGCCAGAGTGCAATCTGTGGCGGAGTTATCATGCAAACCATGAGCCGTACACGTGTAGGGCCTAGTGCCTACTCTTTAATAGGTGTCTGCAGTGTCAGCTTCGTCTTCTCTCTCCATCGATCAGTAGGATATATAGGCCTATACTGCTATAGGCTACAGACCTATCGCAGCTCTAATTGGATTAAAACAACGTATGGCATCGTATGCCTATGGTTTGCTCTTATGGAGCGTAGGCCTACATTTTATGAAACTATAGTGCGTCTCAGGAACCGCTTTCTAGTGTCTCTCTAGGCCTACTGTGCGGATAGTAGGTCAGAGGTCTAAGCCGACGTCGTCTTGCCGTAGGCCTATTTATAAATATTTGTGAAAGATTTAGTCGTAGCCTGTTCAATTCTCAGTCTTCAACTGCAAGACCAATTAAACAGTTTCATGACAAATTGGCAGCAATTGTTATCCCGCGGGCAATGTTTATCTTAGTAGTCTGCAACAGGTGTGAACAGCTGTAGGCTATTGTGGAGCTAAAAGACTCCGGGGACCGGTGCTGCCTGAGTCCGAAATTGCACAACCTGAGCAGCGTGCAGTTAAAATGCCATGGCAGAGATGTTTGTTTTTGTTCAGTCTGTTTTCAATTACACAGCTGCTATGCACACCCAAAGACAGCATGACGTTAACTGATGGAGTCTGATGGATGGATTGACAGCCCGCTGCCCGTCCAATTAGCCCCATAACTGCATGCAACGAAATATACAAAGGCATAAGCTTATGAATGTGCCGAAGACTTGCTCCATAAGCCTAGCTAAATATGCTGCACGCTTACTAGTCCTATATAGGCATATAGGCTATAGGCCTATCTGTTAATCCCATAGTTGTAAAAAACGTTTTTTCCGTTTTTTTATTCTCTCCCAAAAAACGTCTTTTTTCCGTTTTTTTTTATTTTTCCCATCGTTTTTTATCGTTTTTTTTATTTTTTATTTATCTTTATTTATACATTTACTTTCTATTATTATTTTCCTTCATTTTAATTTTTTATGATATTTCTTATGTTTTCCGCCAACTCTCAAGGATCCAGCTAACTAAAGTCATTATTTCATCGTTTAACATCATCATTTAAGAGATAGCCTACGTGTAGTAGGCCTAGGTTCCTAATCAAGATTTTCATGGTTAAAATTGCGGTTTTAGATGTAGCAAAGTCAAATTATTTTCCGTTTCCGTTTTTTATCGTTTTTTGTCGTTTTTTATTTTTTTGAAAAAACGTCGTTTTTTTACCGTTTCTTATTTCGTTTTCATCGTTTTTTACATCTAGGCCTATGGTTAATCCGATTACAGCACCGATCGTAGACCGCGCACAAAACAGTCAAACTAGACCTAATCTTGAAACACACAAAATTTTGTATAATTATGTCGCAAGACATAACCTAATATTGTAGCATAGCCTATATTTTGTAGCCTATAATATGGCTATGACTGAGAGTAGTTACATCGAGACGAGGCCTAGGCTGTTAGGACGCGTGGTCGGTAGACTGGCATAAAGACCCGCCCTGTAACTTATACTGCGTTTCATTATTTTAATTGCTAAAGCGGTTTGCAGGCTTAGCCTGCATGTCTATAGGCCTAAGGAACGCAATTCTGTATGTAAGCTCATATTTTCAACTGAAAGCGGTTTCATGTCTTCGCATATCACATGTGATTGCTGCGATACGATCGTCGATAAGCCAAGTGGTTTAAGTTGTTTTGTATTGTATAATATATAGACTGCACGTGCCAATTAAGTGCAAAACTGGGATATCTCAGAGAGGGCATTGCACAGCTTCGATACTGGGACCACCGATAGTATAGGCTACCGTCATAGCCTACATCAAGTATACGCATATACTCAGTAAGCTTATAGTATACTGTCTTATTATGGTGATAATGAAGTCTTGTAGCTGATTCAACAGTAGCCTAACTGCTGTAGCCTATCAGAATTTGCTTCGCAACGACGCGTAGCCCACGTGTAATCGTAATCGTAAACTCGGAACTTCTACAGCGCCCACAAAAGCCAAGTCGCGGGAAGTTGGGAACCAGCTTATTCACAGGCAGGGGCAGATCCAATGCAGCGCGGGATAAGGCGAAAGAGAAAAAGTAGCATACGACTAGGGAGATCATAGTAGACATGTCACCTATAGGCCTAATTATTCCCAAGAGATCAAGACCAGATGACTAAAAAGGTCATCAGTTACTTTCGGAGGGAAAATTGGTATATGACTAAAAAGTCATCAGATTTTTTCTGACAAACATCACAAACAATTTTGCTGCCCCGTTTCGAAATTTTTTGTATCCGCCTCTGTTCACAGGTGCTCAATCAAAACAAAGTCGATAGACAGGGGTCAAGGATCCGGAGAGTCAGGCGAGACGTTAGAGGGGCGGCTAAGGTGGATGATGTTTAGAGTTGAAACGGTGTGGGAGGTATACGAGGAAGTGGAAGAATCGGAGATTATAGGATCTGTGAAAAAGCAATGTTTTCAATCAGTTTTAGTGAAAGACCTGCAGGGATAAATAGCGAGAGGTGGATCGAGTTTTGGTGAGTTTGTATACGATGGGTCAGATGCTTTCATAGTGCTGGCGGAAGTTTGTTCCAAAGAGGCGCATTTCTAAGGGGGGAGGTACCCCAGTAATAAATTCCTCATTAAAAATAGCGATATGTATCTTATAGGCTACATGCATGCAGGGGCGGATCCAGGGGGGGGGCCAATCCGGCCATGGCCCCCCCCCCATTCCAAATCTCCATGGGACGTGGCCCCCCCCATTCATGGTCACCCAAAAGATTTTTTGCAGGGGATCAGTCCTGGCCAGGAGAATTAATATATAAATGTATTTAAAATCCAAGCCTCTCAGACAATTGCATTGTCTTAATATAAAGCAACGAAAAGAAATAATCTTTCAACAGTATCCGACTATAATTTATGGCATACAATGTATGTTATTCGTGTATATATTCATAGTAAAATGTAAAAATATTAACACCAATAAACACAATTAAAACCAATAGCAACTAACTATTAATTTCAAAGCAAGTTAACACTAACAATAGTATTAGGAATTAATTTAGTTTTTCCAAATGCAACTTGTTAAGTTTTGAATTTAGTCTATATGTGCAAGAAACTGCGGTGAATGATCACACATGTTTACTTCTTGTTCTTATTTATTTCTTACTATGTTTCATTCAGTGGTGGGACATATTTTATTTACTGTAGTCTTAAAAATAATATAATACAGTGAGGTCTATTCATACTTTAACTTGGAAATGTTTTGAGCATTCTGTGCTTCATATTATAAATACATAAATACTTTTAAAAATACTTTTGTTTGCCATTAATAACAGCTAATAGGAGCAATGTTGTATTCTGTGTGCAGTAGACCTACAATAGCTATTATTCACTATTATTATTTATCATCGGGAAAGTCTCTGGTTATGGCCCTAAGCCAGATATAACATACATCCATGATCCATAACATAGCCATAATGTTATGGATAATATATATATATATATATATATATATATATATATATATATAATATTATATATGCAGTCTACCAGGCAACATTTGCAATGCAACTTGTCAACCAACTGTCCACTGCCAGTGTGTGCCTTCACTTCAATCTGAGACTCAAATGTAAGCCTCTTGCACAAATTGCATTGTGAAATAAAAACTTTGGAAACCACTATCACGAACAAGAGTTTGATCTATGCTTCTAAAAAACCTTAATTTACCTAATTGCTCAAGAAAGGAGCACTCCTGTCCCCTTTTTCTACAAATTTTCTTGTGTCAGTTTCAAAATCGATTGTTCTAGCAATATTATACTCAAAGGCTTCAAAGGTCAACCTGGCCAAATCCACAAGATGTTAATTAGATATTGTAGATCTTCAAACATTTAAATCTATCATTTTGTGTTTGATAAATGATCTCTTTGCAGAAGCTACCGCTGATGGAATTGTCAACAGTAAGCCCATGCGTTACCTGACACACATTTGGAAATAACTTTGAAGGATTTTTTTATATTATGTTAAAAGTTCAACAGGTTCAATGGGCACATCAAAAAGTTGCCTGTTATAGGCCTACCGATGGTAGGCTAAATGTTCAATTTATTTTCCAAATCCTGACCATTATGGAATGCAGGATAAAGCTAGAGCTTTTCCTGCTAAATTACATGTAGGCCTAGGCTTATACATGATTATTTAACTCTGGGTAAAGGGTTTAATTCTTGTGCAAATATCTAAATAAAATATGCAAAAAAATAGAAAAAATTTGATTGCAAGCTCCTCCTAGCCCCTGAAAATGTACGGCCAATTTTTAAATCTGTGGGTTCTTGGGGGGGGGGGCCTCAGCCCCTAGCCCTGATAAACTCCGTGCATGCCTATAAGAGTGCATTCCTTGTATTATAGGCTACATGTATACTGCATATACTGAATTGTTTTTAGCAATCTGATACAATCCTCTGTTAAAATGAGTGTTACTTACTCTTAATATTTGCACAAATACTATTTTTGTTCAACCGAATAGCTTCTCTCCAGCGCTATCTTTCAAATTTTAAACTCAAATTTCAAAATGTTTTGGTTCTGTTATTTGAACACCTGGTAAAACAACATCGTTACTACATGACTTTCAGATTTTGACCCCCCCAAATTTATTAGTTCTTGGCTGGTTTGTGTACCATTTGTTATTATTTAACTGCAAAGTGTGTTCTGGTAATTCAGGACCATCTTAGAAAACAGAGATAAGCTGATACTTGTGCTGAAAAGTCAGCTTATGTAATATAATTATACTCATGTCTGACGTTATTCACTATAATAACCCAGCAACAGCAAAACTGAGCCGCTGAACTCGATACATGATATAGATATTATTAATATTGTAATTGTATATATTTTTTATTAGTACTGAACAAATTGAGTAATTCTGTTCAAATGACATCTCACAAGAGCACTGTTGCAGTGTGGAAATTTTAAAAAAACTATTTTTAAAGTATAGTCTATATTTATTGAGATTTTGTGGCACTCTTATAAGCACTGAAAATACAGCTATTTTGCTAAGAAAACAGCTTAAAATGCTACAATTGCATGTGAAAATTCAAAAAGTTTCTGGTGGGGAGGGGATATCCCCCTCCCCATACCCCTCCCTCACCACTCTCACCCCTCCCTCACCACTCTCACCCCCAGAGGGGGGGGACTAAATTAAACTCTGGTTTCGGCCAAACGACAAAAAAATTCCGACCCAGGCCCAAAATGTTTTGGCCCCCCCCCCCCTTCGAAAATTCCTGTATCCGCCCCTGCATGCATGTGGCTGGATGGTGAATAACTGACGAAAACAGGACGGTTGGGATGATTGAAGTGTACTGTAGGTGAGCAATATAGGACTTTGTATAGCTACATGTATAGCCTACTCTATACATTCGGGTATTTTGAGCCAGTGTAGTGATTTCTGGACAGGATCGAGTGGTGTGGTGGCGTTTGGTTTTTTGTCACAACACTGGCGAGGACATTCTAGACAGCTTGGAGGCGGTCTATTTGAGTGATTTCCATATTCAGAAAGAGAGCATTGCAATAGTCAAGTTTGGCATGAACAATAGATGTCGGCCCTACGGTAGCGATTGTTGATGTAGTTTTAAGAGACACCCAAAGTACATGTATAGTATGACGTTTGATGTGTGTATTATGGTGGTCGGTGGAGATCTGTTGTATAGGCCTATTCTTTATGCAGGCTAGACGCACTTAATTAGGCCTATAGGCTACATTAGGCCTAATTGTCGGCATCGGATCAATGTTATTGCGAGGTAATTTTTAGACTGTTGATCTTATAATTTGTTGTTGTAGTCACCGATTAAAGCGAAACAATCTATTAAGCTTAAATCTACAACACTTAGGCTATCGGTGTCTTTGAGACCCGACGCTTTTGCCCGTTATCGTCCGGTACAGGCTACAATCCGGTACAAATGAGTAGGCCCTGCAGTGCAACGCACTACATGGGTATGGTACTATTATAGTTGGACTTTCGACAGAGTTAATTGAAAAAAATCGTGCCGTCTGTTTAAGCGACGCGTTCTCTACTTCTTGATGTACAATTTGAGCAAAACGTTTCTGATCAGCACCCTGGCCTTTCTATAGCAGTAGCAGCAGCAGCAGTATAGCCTTCAGTATATAGGCCTATATTCCTGCTGCTTGCATCTCCTATCCCACCCTTTGGCTCTTGATCCGACCCCTTGTCGATGTCCTCGTGGACGGAGGATGAGGAGGAGGGTGTGTGCATGCTCCAGAGGGGGTTAGTATGTATACGACGTCTCTAACCAAAGTCGACGTTCTTCGTGTAGCCTATAGGCCCTACATACGGTAGTCCCTCTGCATATTCTGTCGATCGCCTTTGCTGGTAGACCTGTGAGACTAGTAACTGTTTAGGTCTATGATCGGTGGCAGATGGAAAGAGGCGTCAATCGTATGTTATAACGTGTACTCTGCCAGTCGATCTGTCGGTCGATCTGTCGGTCGATCTGTCGGTCGATCTGTCTATCGGTTGATGGATGAAGTGATCCTTCAGCTATATATACTCCGCGAGATCTCTCCCTCGCCAACCTCTTCGCCGTCTCCAGTGATATTCGCCTTCCTCACGTAAGTTACAATTGAGTCGACTGATTGAGAAACGTATTTCGCATGTGCGATAATAATTATGATATATTGTATATAGGCTATATGATAGTATGAATATAATTATGATAGTATGATATATAAGCTATTTACATTTTTATACATGTAGGCCTGTATATACAACAGGCTAGGCCTATAGGCCTAATCACAAGACTAATCGTTCATTCAGTGTAAAAATTGTTCTGAAGGCGCTATGCTATAGAATCAAGATATGCAGACTTGCAAGTATTTGGGTCTTGGGCTATATATGTACTATGTAGCTTATAGCTACAGGCAGCATAGCTAAGCACGTGCACTCACTGACATAATTTTATGCGTAGGGGAACTTGGTCTAAAACGGGCCCCGCGGGTGAAATGGGCCCCCTCTTTAGTGGGCTAATCTAGCGCGTTGGACCGCGTTTTCCATGACAAACGTCTTCAGGCTGTTCTGTTGAATATTCATCAGCATTGAGACAGAAAAAAATTTCGAACTATCGACGGAAACTGCCAAAAGTTTAAATTTCGATATTTTCTTACGATTTCAGTTGGCGTTAAACATTTTTGTATGCGTTTTGCATTAAACATTTCCCGTGGACATAAGATATCATGTGAAGCAGTATTTACTCGACAATGAGTCTGTCATCGTCAATTTAGTATATTCTATCATTTCACGTAAAAATGGTCGTCTGTTGCAATGACCTATGGTGCTGTCTAAAACGGGCCCCGGGGGCCCGTTTTAGACACATATAGAAATGTGTGTTAAAGATCATAAATCATTACAGCAGTAAATCTGTTTCGTTGACGGGTATATATGAGACGTTGTAAGCTTATAAAAGAATGACCAACTGACAGTACAGAGAGTAATAAAAATTGAAGAAATGAGCTTGAAGAAGACGTGCAAAGTGGGTTTTTTTTAACCAAGAACCACACTGCAGCCGATATTTGTATTTACAGGATGCCGAATGAAGCCTGAATTGCTAGATGCAGCACCACCTGGATCAGTCTAATCCATCTGCAAGGATGCAGAGCAATCTGTTTGTTCATTCGAAGTTGGAGAGCCCCGCAATCGAAGAGCACCGGCACTTTTTAACATAAAAACTAGCACTTGGGACCAGGAGCCCCCTGGCTGAGTAGAGAAGAGTTCGATGAGCCACAAGGTCAGAGCCCAACGCAGATCGTAGAAAAAACACAAAATCGAGAACGTTTGACTATAAACAATGTCGTGGTTAGCCAGAATTCATGCGCCAGAAAGGGGCCCATTTTACCCATACCTGGGGGCCCATTTCACCTACACCTATAGGGTGAGATGGGCCCCTTGCCTATTGTTTTAAAAGCTAAAATTTCACTGACTACTTCCGGTTACTCAAGTATATATATTAGCCATTTATTAGAATAATAAATATCCTGTACATTTATGGTATTTCATTCAAATTGGCTCCACGAAGCTTCAAGAAAAATTAGTTTTCCCTTAAGGGGCCCGTTTTAGACCACTTTCCCCTACCTAGATCCAACCACACACACACACACACACACACATATATATATATATAATATATATATATATATATATATATATAGCCACGCTTTATTGAAGCCAAAAGTAAAACAGTTAACAGATGCAATGGGTTATGTCTACAATGTTGGCCCAAAAGAAGAGTCCTAATTAAAGGGTAGATCTATAGAGTATAGACTATATATATAAGCTCTGCTAGCAAGGGTGACGGATCACCCTATTAAATAGACTTAAGCGTCGAAGCCTAAACAGTGATAGGATCATAGGAAGGTAATTGGGATGTTACTGAAAGTCTAAGTTTGGATACATTCACACCTCAATTCATAGACAGAGGCCTATATTCTTTCTTCTTATTAATCGAAGTCAAAGATTAGGATTAGTAGACCTAGGCCTAGCCTAGTAGAGATTCGGCAAACTGTTTATTAGAACTTCGGTTTCTGCTTATAGTTATATACTTGCTTACCAACTTTAGTATAGGCTATAAGCTTAGTTATAGCCTTATAGGCCTAGGATATACGATGGCAGGGCGACAGCTAAAGTCGAGAATAGGCCTAGCCAGAAAGACACGTATACGACAGCGCGACACAGAAAAGACAAATCATTAAAAAATAACTGTTAATTTATTATAAAGTCCAATTTATTATAAAGTACACTGATCGAGTGAGGGGATGTTCCCACTCACACACTGTTAATTGATTATAATTGTAACTAATCTATTATGTTTAAGTCTCGTAATGAAGAGTTTTCCGCCTCGTTGTCGATTGATCGAGTTGTGATTGTCTTTCTGTTGAGGCTGTATAGGCCTATAGGCTATACTGTTTCGATGACTCTGGACACTGCGATCTGGCTCCTCCATCGTACACCACGTCCTTCTAACCAATCCACCCCTTCATCCCCTTCTCATCCCTCGGCTCAACAACGCACAACACATAAATAAAATAATAAATTTAAAATTAATAATAGTGGGCTTGCGGGATATTAGCCTAATCCGCGCCAGGGGCCCTCCTGCCTTTGCGAGGAGCTTACGGGGTTTTACGCCACGCCAGAGGCCCGGCAGGTACTAATACAAATAAACTACAAACACATAGCAACAACAACAACAACAACAACAACAACAACAACAACAACAACACAGATCGAGCCACACAACCGTCACTCATCGCATTCCCCCTCATGCCAATCAATCTCAAGCAGCAATGTAGCGGTTCCTGAAGCAACACACAAATCCATTAATATTCGTTAATACATGTAATGATAGGTAAGCCTATTTAGTAACATTCAATTGCATCATCGGGGACCCAAGTGTCGGATAGGGTCAGGTTAGGTGTCGTAATGGTCGGTTAGGGTCAGGTTAGGCGCCGTGAGAGCTGGTTAGTGTCAGGTTAATTAGGCGTCGTGAGGCTCGGTTAGAGTCAGGTTATAATAGGCGTCGTGAGTGTCGGTTATGGTTAGGATTAGTGTCATAAGATACATGTCCAAAGATATATGGATTAGCGTCATTAGATACTGTCCAAAGATATATGGATAGCGTCATTAGATACTGTCCGAAGATATATGGATTAGCGTCATTAGATACTGTCCAAAGATATATGAATTAGCGTCATTAGATACTGGTCCCTGATATATGGATTAGCGTCATTAGATACTGTCCAAAGATATATGAATTAGCGTCATTAGATACTGGTCCCTGATATATGGCAATTTTACCATAAAATTAGTAGGCCTAGCGTATACCCTATTCATTATCCTGCTGGCGTGCATGGAGCGTTTGTTAGCTAATTGATCCAACACAATCTAGAAAAAGTTGTAAGCTTCTTGAGGGAAGTTGAGGCCACAATTTTGAGACAAATCAACCCATAAAAATCAAGCGTAAATTTTTACTCACTTACATTTGCGTCTTCATTCTTCCACTTCAAACAACTTCAGAACCGACATTCATTCGTCTTCGTGTATTTTTTCGTCTTGCTTCAGAATGGTTTCTAAATAAAATAAAATTAGAAAAAGCAACGCCTGAATTGCCCCAAAGCAGTCTTCTATTATTCTGCTGAATCAAGTTAAATCTTTTAAATGGTAAAATATAGCCTACGTCTTAATGCACTTCATTCTTCTTTACATAAAAACGGCGTGCGAATATCATATGGTACGAAATATTTATGATGTCATATTAAACCTCCATGAAATTACGTCATAAGAATGGCTGCGCTCTTTATAATTGGAACAGAAGATTAGAGAGTAGAGACAGACACGCAGACAGTAAAAAGAGTCCGGATAAACATATACCTCTGTCTGCATTTGGCTGTCGTCCTTCTAGCTTATGTATCGACTATCTGCTTATGTCCTGTTTCCGTTTGTCCTCAATTCGTCTCTCTCTACATTCTGACCGTCGGCTATTTTGTTGCTATAGTAACGCATTTCGAAACTTACATGTCGATTATTTTCGATCTTTGAAATGACGGTGATGATATTTCGATATTCGAATAATTTCTTTTTCACTTCGTTAATCGTCTGCCGCTCAGTTCAGCAACTGTTCTTCGTCATCTTCTTCCTCATCTTCATCGTCTTTTATCGTGTTTGTCGTCGTTTTTGTCATCTTCGTCGACATATTTCGTCGTCTGCTGCGGCTACTTCTGCGCAGTCGTCGGTTGAAATTCATGAATCGAATGAACAAATGAATAGGCCTATTGCGTCATTTTGCGATGACGTCATATTCGTGATTGTGACATCAAGCGACTTATATAATTATATGTAGGCTAGGCTAAAAGAGGCAATCATGGAGTCGTGGATGTCTGAAATTCTGAATCTCAGAATGTCAGGAAAACCCCGACAGACTCCCGAGCGTAGGCTTACAATTTTATCGCATGGTCTATGGTGCGGAATTATGTGTTTAAGCAGGGCTGATCAGATCTTTAAGCCTAAACAATATTTAGGCCTACATGCTACATGTAGGCTACACGTAGGATCATGCAGACATAATATATGCATATAGGCCTATATATATATATATATATATATATATATATATATTAGAGTGGTCCAACTTACCATGTAAGAAAATAAAATTTCAAATATCAAATTGGGTCACAGTTGTCCTTGTTCCTATACACCAGGTTTGTTTACATGCCAAAAATTAAAACGATTCAATGATATTTAGAGGTGGCTCAAACTTGAACGTATTTTCTGTCATTAGAACTGCCACACGCAGGCTAAGGCTGCAGCTGAGCAAGAATTGTATTCAGCCGAGGTACCTCTTCTTTTGCACTACGATGGCAAATGTTATCTATAATTTATCCAGACCATTCTGAAAGTGTTTCTGGAGCTTGAGATAAAAGTTTCTTGTAGTTTCCAAGTTTATTAGAGAATTTAAAACATCAAGTTAATGCTGGTTTTCAAAATAATGTTGAATGATCGGAGGCGGAAGCAGAGGATATAATATATATGGCCAGGCTGCATTTGATACTGCAGCCGCACACACGGACTTAAAGACTTGCACATGTAGGCCTACAGTTGTACTCTTATCTACATTGTAACAGACACTCAATGAGGAGCCGCCGCGGTATGCTCGCATCTGTGAAATCCAGTGGTTTTTTACTCCCAAAACCCTCGAAATTACGAATAGACCAAAACGATTTCTATGAAAAACCAACACCAACGTGAAGATTACGGGTAGCTTCTGCAATTATCGAGTGTCATCCTTCTTGATAGGTGTTTGAAAGAAGTGCAATTTCGTTTCCAGCTTCTGGTGCAGTACACCATGCAAGGTGGCTCATCAATTAACTTCTAGCAAAATGGGGTGAAAAAGTTTTAACAGATCTAATGTCGGCCTTTTTGTTTCTCTTGTCTATGGGGTATATGGTCATGAAGCTTGCTTAAAGGAGAGAAAGCTCCAAACTATGACTCAACACTGTTGAACTTGTCAGAACTTAATAATATCTGCAACGTTATTGTGCAGAAAGCTGTTACAACAGCTTTCAAGAGACACCCCTGGTGTTTTTACAAGCATTTGATTATCATGGTCTCTTTAACCCAGCATTGATGTGAATTAATGCAAATACCACTTTGGATAAAAATCTCAAATGTTCTGAAAAGAATATAACATCAAACAGGATTGAATGCAACATGTTGAACTTTGGAAATCCACTGGAATCATAATTTATGTGACAAGTCGAAGATCATGACTCATCGACCTATGATCATTGCCAGCATGTGGCTGGGTGGTTGGCAGAGATGGCTTAGTCTTTCTTCTCGATGACACCAGACTTTGGCAGTTGCATTCAATTTATCTCATATTGAGAGACAAAGCCAGGCAGATTAAAGTAATAAGTTAGGCCTACTACGCAGTGAAAGGTATTGCTTCCATACAGATAGGCGCCCCTTCTGTAGCAAGTGTCAAGAATCAAGACAATACCTTTTGTCAAGCCATTACAGAGCCATAAAAGTCTCTGCAGAGGAACATATCAATAAAGACTTGTGTTAATGTTGTTCTCAGTACCTATGAGCTTACTAAACATTTAACCCTTTAATGCCGGAGGGTATAGGATTTCCCATTTTTCCATACCATTTACTACCATCTCGGCATTAAAGGGTTAACACTAAATAGTGACTTCCTATCAGTTTTGTTTCAAAAGACTTTTTGGTCATAAATGCGAATATACTTAGCCTACATTACGACGAAATTTCAAAGAAACAATATTTATTGTTCAAAATTGAGCCACCTATAGATATCCTTCAGGTGACACAAAAATTGGTCCAAATACTCACTGAACTGAGTGGAACAAGAAGAGATGACTATTGTGACCCAAATCAATTTTCAGACTTTTGTCTTTTTGGACCACTCTAATATATATATATATATATATATAATTATAGCCTAGATCTACTTCGCTAACTTGACTATTAACCTTCCGGGACTTTGGATGATGTATCCGCATCACCTGTTTACTCCAAACTGGACAACTGCAACCCTTTTTTCTCGAACGTTTAGGCTACTTGTCTCAAATGAAATCTGCCAAAAATCCGGTTAGTCCGAACTTTCCCGTGCATGCCAAATCGAGAACTCCTTAATGACATCAAAATAACTCCGGCTCTCAAATCATTTAATTTATGTGAAGCACCTCAGCATGGCAAAAATTGTAGGCCTGTCCTTTGCCTTCAATGCCCATCAAGTCCTCTAATTACATTCTCAAGATATTTGCCATCCAACCGCCTCCTGCTGCTGCTGTTGTTGCTGCTGTTGCTGCTGTTGCTGCTGCTGCTACTGCTGCTACTGCTGCTACTGCTAATGCTGCTACTGTTTCTGCTGCTGCTGCTGCTGCTGCTGCTGTTGCTGCTGCTGCTGCTGCTGCTGTTGCTGCTGCTGCTGCTGCTGCTGTTGCTGCTGCTTGACGACCTTTATCATAAAATCTTTCTCTGGATCGGCCTTCAGTCTCCTCCACTCTCAGATTCTGCAGACGATGTTTAACCTTCGCTGCTCCAACTTTTTAGGGAAAATTCCCGAAAGACTTCATCCAGCCTGCTGATGCCCACATGCATGTATGCGTCAACGTCAGTACTCCCTCTCCGTCTCTCTCCGTCTATGTCTTTGTCGCTGTCTGTCTGTCCGTCTGTCTGTATAAAATATACATAAATCATGTATAAAGCAGAGCTATGGTAATACGATCCTATAAGAGTTAGCGAATGTCGTATTTCTGGTCGACGTCATTCTGGTGTCGCAATAAAATATGCGCTATATAATATGCCATTTGAAACTTCGCTGCATAGTTTATCGAAAACTGATACTCGTGAGGCTTGGATTTCGGAAACAGAGGAGGAGGAGGAGGAGGAGGAGGACGAGGAGGAGGGAGAGGAAAGAGAAGGAGGAGAGGATTAAGAGTCGGGCAAATCTCTGCTGCGTTTTGTTTAAAACTTTAAATGGTCACATGTCGGCCTTTGCCCCTTGCCTCAGAAGCTCCGGATAGGATTACACTCTCTGTGTACACAGCAGCATCACAAAATATAAAGTTACGTTGCGTTAGGTCTCATATTCATTATCAAGAGATATGGATTGCAACGCGAACAACAATAGACTTATTGCCAGACTTGCCAGGCTATGTGATAAGACCTCAACATCTCTGCATGCACGGTTCTCTCCTCTCCTCTCCTGTTCTATCCTATCCTCTCCTCTCCTCTGCTCTGCTCTGCTCTCCTCTCCTCTGCTCTCCTCTGCTCTTCTCTCAACTCCAATCCTCTTCTTCTCCTCTCCTCTCTTCTCCTCTTTTCTCACCTCTATTCATCTCGATATTCATGATGGATGAACTTCTTTTTGCAGTGACCTAAGCGCTGAGATATTATGGCGATGCATTCGCAGAGGAGCGAGTATTACTTCTCCCGCAGCCATCCGGTCATGTCGTCCATCCTCCACCAAGATCCACCAGTCGTTGAGATGAGCACCCTCGGAGACTTCGTCGACCACGCCCTGGCCAACGGCGGGGGCTACGTACCCTACACCCTGACCGACTTCCACACGGAATACCTCAGGTTTCGCGTCGCTAGGTTCCTTCAGAGGGACCGCGGTCAGTTCCAAACAAGGCACTTCGTCTGGGACATCGATGCTGCCCTCGACCGACTCGCGAAACTGGCGTACTGCTCGAGGATTGAAGGAACTCCGATCACGAAGGCGATACTCGCAAGGCTGTTTCAACTCGGCGGTGGCAGCAGGGGAGACGACTGGGAGGAGAATGATTGGCAGCGAGAAAGTCTCGGACTTCTCGAGGAAGTTGGGAGGAATAAATCGACGGACGAAGAAGTGGTGAAAGGGAGGAACAACAGTGATGATGATGCAACGAACAGAAGAAGGCGTTCGATGAATGTCAACCACTTGAGTTTCATTGAGGATGAATGCGATTCGTTTCTAGATGACTACGACGACGACTACGACGACGACGACGATGATGAAGAAGCTGATGATGATGATGACGATGAGAATGGACTTTGTTTTGACGAAGAAGAAGAGACAAAAAACGAGAAGCAGAAGAACAAAAGAAGATGGTGGACGATCAGCAGAAAATTAGGGAGTAAGCGGGAAACCAGAGTCCATAATAACAAGAAGAACGTTGACGTGACCCCTCATGGGACTCCGGGCAACCGCGAAAACCAGTGGGTCAAGGCGGACGACGGAGGAAAATCGTTTCCACGAACTCCTTCACAACGACGGAAGGACGCGAAGAAGAAGAACGACGATCACGAAATCCTCCGCTTCAAGGAAACAGCCATTCAAGACTTCCTCGTTTCACGTCACCACTTCCGCCAGTGCAGACGGAAGTGCTCCGTAAACGGAATCCACTTGACCGCATCGATGCGACGAAGCGCCAGACAACTTCCGGTGACGGGCGACATCTGGCGAATGACGCTTGGCCTGCTGGGAAAGTGTCCGCAGACGTCATCCCTCGTGAGAACGGTCGTGATGGCGGTAATCGAAGAGTGCAAGGTCGGTCGGCAGATGAACCCGGTGGATGTGACAGCACTCTGCGTCGACGCCGTCTACGAGAGTGGCAACGCAGACGACCTGGCGAACGTTCTCGAAGAGTTCACGCTCAACCAGACGATCAACTACTCAAACTACTCGTGCGTCGCCAAGTTCCGACTGCCGTACGCAGTGTCCGCCGTCGGATACCTCGTCCGGACCAGTCGCTCCGTCTACGGCGTCCACATGGCCAGCTTCCGGTTGGATTCGGACAACATCGCGATGATGGCGGACCCCGTAAACGACGTGTCCGACAACTGCATCCAGGTGCTGAACCTCAGCTGCAACTACGACCTCGGACCAGGTGGTGTCAAGCGCCTCCTTCGCTTCGTCGTCAAGGCAACGCTTCTGACTCATCTCGACTTGAGCGGGTGTCGAATCCGCGACCAGGGTCTCGCTCTCCTCTCCGAGTTCTTCCAGTGCTGTCCGCTGCAGTTCCTGCGCGTGTCGAGCAACGAGGTGACGGACATCGGAGCACGGAGGATGGCGCTCAACTTCAAGTACGTTCCGACGCTCGAGTGGCTCGACCTGTCCGACAACCAGATCACCGATCGCTCGGCCGCCATCTTGGCCTCCGCACTTCCGGATCTCCCGCGCCTGCGCAGTCTCGACCTGCGGCGGAATCTCCTCGGTGACTTCGGGACCGACGTGCTGACGCGGGGTCTCGGTCGTCTGCGGCGCATCACGAGTCTCGTCCTGGCCGAGAACCAGATCGGGGAGAGAGGGGCCTCTGCCCTGGCCAGGAACCTCTGGAAGACACGGTCCCTGCGATACGTCAACGTCAGCCTGAACAGCATCCCGTCGACCAGGGTGGTGGGGCTGAAGAGGGCCGCATCATCGCGTGGATCCATTCACGTCAAGGCGGATGGACAGGTCGTCGTCAACGAAGGGGTGTCGTCAGTCGCATCGTCTTCTGAGAGGGTCTACAACGTCACAGAAGAAGAGGATTATTATGGCGATGAATTGTCAGCCTCAGCAGCAGTGGATGGGGAGAGGGATGGGGGAGATGAGGATGAGGAGGAGGGGTGGCGTCACAAGAGTGTCGATCTGTTGGCTGGAAGACACGACGAGGCACCGATTGTGGAGAGAAGGAAGCGACTGAGACCAAGAAATGGACGGCTGAGAAGATCGTGGCATGGACTGACTGATGTATTCAGGACCAGTCTCAAGAAACTCAACCACAACGATGAATGACGGAGAAGACTTAACGAGTCGAACTCAGTTATAACTGCAAGGAAGCAGTATATGCAGAATAAAAGTAGTTACCGGTAATGCGATCAGACATGCATAAATTATGGACACACGCAGACGCATAGGTGCAATCACGTACTAAAAGTTGGGGGGGGGGGGCAGAATGAATCACGTCCTAAAAGTTGGGGGATCATAATAGTAAAGTTTGGGGACCACTCAAAAGTTGGGGGGACGCGTCCCGTGGGTCTCATAGGGTGGTTGCGCCTATGCGCAGACGCACGGATAGTCGTGCACTCAAACAGACATGTACGTTAGCACAGCAGCTGTTGCTGTGCATATAGATCCAGAGGCATGAATCCTGAGCATGCATGGAGATTGCATTTGCCATATAACTATGCGGTGACGTTTTCGAAGACCCTCAGAAGTCTTGAGACACGATCGTATCTTTCCACCTTCAGCATGCGATTTTAATGCGATTTAATAAGATAAAAAATAAACGGGCCTATTCTTTAGCTGACCAATTGCTACACGCCGTTTGGTATAGGCCTACAGACAGACAGATTCTACAGCGTGATTCCATGGCAGCAGTCCAGGAATTGGATTCTATTTGTCTCGGTCAAACCGTAGTGTACACATCACACACTTCCACAGTTAATGCTACTGTTAGTTCTACTGTCATTGTTCCCAAACGAAAATCGAATTAAATCGCCTGCCCAATTAAGTCGCTTATTTTGTCATCGTCTTCATCAAATTCTTCTTCTTTTGTCCTCTTAAGTCTAGGCCTAGTAAACTCACGTAAGTAGTACAAAAAGGGATATTTAACGACCAATTGTCACGTGACCAGTGACGTCATCCTAATTAGTTATCAAAACACAAAGGAATTATGACGTAATCCACTACCAGAACACAAAGGAAAGATGTTCCAAAACCCCGGACCTGACAGAACACAAAGAACTGGGCTTTTCAAAACACCGCGGCGGACGGAACACTTAACTGGAGTGGGGTATTCTTCCCCTATAACTGTATTTTCAAAACACCGCAGCGGAGAGAACACTTAACTGGAGTGGGGCATTGTTCTAGGAACTACCCTATAATTATAGTCCTTTTGATGTAAAGGCCTTTGCGTGCACATTCCTGTCTGTCTGTCTGTCTGTCTGTCTGTCTGTCTGTCTGTCTGTCTGTCTGTCTGTCTGTCTGTCTGTCTGTCTATTTTTTACCGTGTGTTGGACTTAGAATATCTCGGCCTTGCAGAGCATTTGGACTTAGAAAATATCAATCGTGTAGTGTATTGAACTTAGAAAAATTTTATTTTTTTTATCGTGTGTTGGACTTAGAAAATCTCGGCATTGCAGGTCATTTGGACTTAGAAAAATTCAATCGTGTAGTGTATCGAACTTAGAAAAATTTTAAATTTTTTTATCGTGTGTTGGATTTAGAATATCTCGGCCTTGCAGAGCATTTGGACTTAGAAAAATTCAATCGTGTAGTGTATCGAACTTAGAAAAATTTTAAATTTTTTTATCGTGTGTTGGACTTAGAAAATCTCGGCATTGCAGGTCATTTGGACTTAGAAAAATTCAATCGTGTAGTGTATCGAACTTAGAAAAATTTTAAATTTTTTTATCGTGTGTTGGATTTAGAATATCTCGGCCTTGCAGAGCATTTGGACTTAGAAAAATTCAATCGTGTAGTGTATCGAACTTAGAAAAATTTTAAATTTTTTTATCGTGTGTTGGACTTAGAAAATCTCGGCATTGCAGGTCATTTGGACTTAGAAAATATCAATCGTGTAGTGTATTGAACTTAGAAAAATTTTATTTTTTTATCGTGTGTTGGACTTAGAATATCTCGGCATTGCAGGTCATTTGGACTTAGAAAAATTCAATCGTGTAGTGTATCGAACTTAGAAAAATTTTAAATTTTTTTTTATCGTGTGTTGGACTTAGAATATCTCGGCCTTGCAGAGCATTTGGACTTAGAAAATTTCAATCGTGTAGTGTATCGAACTTAGAAAAAAAAAAAAAAAAACAATTTTTTTTGCCGTGTGTTGGACTTAGAAAATCTCAGCATTGCAGGCCATTTGGACTTAGAAAATTTTGAGCTTGCGGCATGTGCAACTTAGAAATATTTTAATTTTTTTTTACCGTGTGTTGAACTTAGAATATCTCGGCCTTGCAGAGCATTTGGACTTAGAAAATATCAATCGTGTAGTGTATTCAACTTAGAAAACATTTAATTTTTTACCGTGTGTTGGACTTAGAAAATCTCGGTCTTGCAGAGCATTTGAACTTAAAAAATTTCAACCTTGTAGTGTGACGGACTTAGAAAACATTTAATTTTTTTACCGTGTGTTGGACTTAGAAAATCTCGGCATTGCAGAGCATTTGGACTTAGAAAATTTCAATCTTGTAGTGTGACGGACTTAGAAAACATTTAATTTTTTACCGTGTGTTGGACTTAGAATATCTCGACATTGCAGGCCATTTGGACTTAGAAAATTTCGGGCTTGTAGTGTGTCGGACATAGAAAAATTTTGATTTTTACCATGTGTTGGGCTTAGAAAATCTCGACCTTGCAGAGCATTTGGACTTAGAAAATTTCGAGCTTGTAGTGTCGGACTTAGAAATTTTACTCTTGTAGTGTGTCGGGCTTAGAAAATTTCAACCTTACAAAGCATTCGGACTGAAAATGTTGCTCTTGTAGTGTGTCGAACTTAGAAATTTTTTCATTCAGTGTGTTGAACTTAGAAAATTTCAACCTTACAAAGCATTCGGACTTAGAAATTTTTTCACTCAGCATGTTCGGACTTAGAAATTTTGCTCTTGCAGTGTGTTGGACTTAGAAAATTTTCGACCTTGTAGTTTTAATCATATGATGGTAAAAGAGCACGAATTGAATCTTGTCACTGACAAAATGGTAAGTATGTTAGTTGTGTGTGCAGGCAGGACTTGTAATTTTCTATTCTTTTCAAAGTAAGAGACGAACTTTTGCAATTGTACGAAGGCAAACGTGTAAATTTATAAAATACGAAGCATATGAAACGTATTTTGAGCGAAGTAAGAGGTGAGAATTGGTGTGGTGAGGGGAAATGCTTAATTTTTAGAAACAAACATGTGCAATATTTGCAATATATCAATTTTCACTCAGCATGTTCGGACTTAGAAATTTTGCTCTTGTAGTGTCTTGAACTTAGAAATTTTTTCATTCAGTGTGTTAGACTTATAAAAAAAAATTTTTTGTCCTTACAGCACATTCGGACTTAGAAAATTTTGCTCTTGTAGTGTGTCGAACTTAGAAATTTTTTCATTCAGCGTGTTGAACTTAGAAAATTTCAACCTTACAAAGCATTCGGACTTAGAAATTTTTTCACTCAGCATGTTCGGACTTAGAAATTTTGCTCTTGCAGTGTGTTGGACTTAGAAAATTTTCGACCTTGTAGTTTTAATCATATGATGGTAAAAGAGCACGAATTGAATCTTGTCACTGACAAAATGGTAAGTATGTTAGTTGTGTGTGCAGGCAGGACTTGTAATTTTCTATTCTTTTCAAAGTAAGAGACAAACTTTTGCAATTGTACGAAGGCAAACGTGTAAATTTATAAAATACGAAGCATATGAAACGTATTTTGAGCGAAGTAAGAGGTGAGAATTGGTGTGGTGAGGGGAAATTCTTAATTTTTAGAAACAAACATGTACAATATTTGCAATATATCAATTTTCACTCAGCATGTTCGGACTTAGAAATTTTACTCTTGTAGTGTGTCGGACTTAAAAAATTTCAACCTTACAAAGCATTCGGACTTAGAAATTTTTTCACTCAGCATGTTCGGACTTAGAAATTTTGCTCTTGTAGTGTCTTGAACTTAGAAATTTTTTCATTCAGTGTGTTAGACATATAAATTTTTTTATCCTTACAGCACATTCGGACTTAGAAAATTTTGCTCTTGTAGTGTGTCGGACTTAGAAATTTTACTCTTGTAGTGTGTCGGACTTAGAAAATTTCAACCTTACAAAGCATTCGGACTTAGAAATTTTTTCACTCAGCATGTTCGGACTTAGAAATTTTGCTCTTGCAGTGTGTTGGACTTAGAAAATTTTCGACCTTGTAGTTTTAATCATATGATGGTAAAAGAGCACGAATTGAATCTTGTCACTGACAAAATGGTAAGTATGTTAGTTGTGTGTGCAGGCAGGACTTGTAATTTTCTATTCTTTTCAAAGTAAGAGACAAACTTTTGCAATTGTACGAAGGCAAACGTGTAAATTTATAAAATACGAAGCATATGAAACGTATTTTGAGCGAAGTAAGAGGTGAGAATTGGTGTGGTGAGGGGAAATTCTTAATTTTTAGAAACAAACATGTACAATATTTGCAATATATCAATTTTCACTCAGCATGTTCGGACTTAGAAATTTTACTCTTGTAGTGTGTCGGACTTAAAAAATTTCAACCTTACAAAGCATTCGGACTTAGAAATTTTTTCACTCAGCATGTTCGGACTTAGAAATTTTGCTCTTGTAGTGTCTTGAACTTAGAAATTTTTTCATTCAGTGTGTTAGACATATAAATTTTTTTATCCTTACAGCACATTCGGACTTAGAAAATTTTGCTCTTGTAGTGTGTCGGACTTAGAAATTTTACTCTTGTAGTGTGTCGGACTTAGAAAATTTCAACCTTACAAAGCATTCGGACTTAGAAATTTTTTCACTCAGCATGTTCGGACTTAGAAAATTTCGACCTTGTTGTTTTAATCATATGATGACAAAACATCACGAATTGAATCTTGTCACAGACAAAATGGTAAGTATGTTACTTGTGTGTGCAGGCAGCACTTGTAATTTTCTATTCTTTTCAAAGTAAGAGACGAACTTTTGCAATTGTACGAAGCCAAACATGTACATTTATAAAATACGAAGCATATGAAACGTATTTTGAGCGAAGTAAGAAGTGAGAATTGGTGTGGGGAGGGGAATATTCTTAATTTTTAGGAAACAAAGATGTACAATATTTGCAATTAACCAATTTTTAAATAAATTTCGAATAATGGCGAGCGAAGTAATGTAACTTAGGGGTCCAAACAGCAAATTACAAGGCTCTTTAGATATGAGTATGTTAAATTGGTGAAGTAAAGGGGTGGGGGAGTACATATTCTTAGGTTTATGCAAACAAAAGACTTCAATATTTGTGCGACGCCAGAAATTTTGGCAAAGTACGAAAATAGTGTACGAAGAAACACGAATTATGGTTACAAGTGGCAACTTGCAAGACTTTTAGGGTTAGCAGTCGTGTGCAACTTAGCAAAAATCTGCATTCGTCAACTCTGAAAACGATAAGTCCAACATTTTCACTGTTCAAAATCGCCCGACAGCCCTTCGAGCGGCAGGGTGGCGGCGGCGACGGTGAGCGCCCCTTCCCTCACGGACGACCTCGGCCCCTGCGGCGAGGAGACGACGAGGCACGCTTTCCCAATCGATCCTGCTTTGGCTCGTATGAACTTAAAGACTCATGCGTATTGCGGGTGAAGGAAATTTTTGAAAGAGCTGTGTCGGAGTGTATTCGACTTTAACTTCTACGAACCAAAGCCTGACAGACAGACAGACAGACAGACAGACAGACAGACAGGAATGTGCACGCAAAGGCCTTTACATCAAAAGGACTATAATTATAGGGTAGTTCCTAGAACAATGCCCCACTCCAGTTAAGTGTTCTCTCCGCTGCGGTGTTTTGAAAATACAGTTATAGGGGAAGAATACCCCACTCCAGTTAAGTGTTCCGTCCGCCGCGGTGTTTTGAAAAGCCCAGTTCTTTGTGTTCTGTCAGGTCCGGGGTTTTGGAACATCTTTCCTTTGTGTTCTGGTAGTGGATTACGTCATAATTCCTTTGTGTTTTGATAACTAATTAGGATGACGTCACTGGTCACGTGACAATTGGTCGTTAAATATCCCTTTTTGTACTACTCACGTACCCTACTTCATAATTATAGGCTATGGAGTGTTTAAAAATTTAGGCTTAGTTAAACAAACTGTTACCAGACTGTAGATTGCTCGTCATTAGCTTAGAAGTGTGCCTAAGTTGCATAGATATTTTCAGTGTCTTGTATATTTGTTTCATGCATGGTAGAAAGCTATTTATTGCAAAAAATAAATCGCAAAATTCAATAGTTCAGAACTAATATCGAGAGATCTACATGGAAGCTCTCAATAAGCATTCAATAATTTCTGTTTCCATGCATGTAGGCCTACAGTTGTACACTATCCTCTTGGTCCAAGTTGAACCACAAACTTAGATTTAGTCTGTGATTGAATAGATTTGCCATTCGTGTAGGTTTACTGCAAGATAGCCAAGTCAATGGAAAGGAGCATGCGTGTGTTGATTCGACGAAGTCTGTGGGATATCAACCCATGGACCCTTAAGCCTTATCATAAAGCCAAATAGTGGCATAGGCCCAAATCAAGGGTGTGACTTTACCCCTCAAAGTGGTGGTGACTAATTCTTCCCCCTCCTCTCCCATCCCCTTTTCCTCTTTCTTTACCTACTATCTCCTCCCTCCTCCCTCCTCCCCTCCTCTTCGCCTAGGCTGTTTATATACGAGGTTAGTGTTCTGTTCAACATGAAACAGCAAGTGAGTAAGCCAACCTAGGCATCTAAAAGCATTGTCAAAGAGCAAATGACACATCACCAACCCTTTAATGCCGGAGGGTATAGGATTTCCCATACCATTTACTACCATCTCAGCATTAAAGGGTTAATTAATACTGTCGATCATTGAATTTATAGGCCTATATAAGCTTAGGCTACTTCATCACAAATAACGCTTTTATTTCGCAAACATTTTAACTCAAGGTGAGATAGGCCTAGAAGTGTTGGCTGTCACTACCAATTTTAATTAAAAGTAGTGGTGACAGGACAACTTTCACTGTCACGATAGAAAGTGAAGCCCGTGTAGGTCCCATACGGATACTATTGTATTATATTCTGTAGGCTATAGGGCCTAGGCCTATAATGGCTGCATGCTTCTACTGTAGCCTACATGGGTTGCGGACTGCGGAGTCAAAAAGAAACTTCTTCAGCGGAAGATTTTAGTCTGTTATCTAGTTATCTAACCCAAGTCCAAACCATCCCTCAAGGTACCCCGCCTAACCTGATCCCAACCGACCCTGACGGACTCTCAGTCTCTCAAGGGGTCACGGCCTAACCTGACCACAACACCGACCTCACGACTTTGAATTCTAACGACTTGAAACTCAAACGACTTTCTTCTCTATTATCTATAGTGACTTGGAGATCAATCAACACGAAACTAAAACCGACTTGTAAATCTAGAGACTGCATGGCCGGGACTCAAACAACATGAATTTATTCTCTTCACTTAAAATCTATTGACCTGCAACCCCATCGAATTGGAGTTCTAACGACTTAGAACTCTATCGACTTGGAACTCTATCGACTTGGAACTCGGACGACGTGTGCGTGTACGTGCGTGTGTGTGTTGTGTGCACGTGTGCGTAGGTGGGAAGTAAGCTTGGGTGTGGGTGTGGGTGTGGGTATGGGTGTGGGTGTGGGAGTGGGTGTGTTTGTGTGATACGATGTTTCCGAATCATTCACTACGTGGCGACAGTTTCGTCAAAGCGGCTTAATCGAGGAACCGAGGATGCTGAGCGCACTGCTAGAGCTTCTTACAAGACACTGTATGGCGACAAGACAGTTATGGAACCAATCGCTAGGTGACGCTGCGTGCTATTAAACCGCTTGATGGTGTTCACAGACTCACAGTACCTGGATTCGGCTTCTACCACTTAACGTATGCAAGCTTGCACACTATCGTTCGTAGCATTGCATTATTCCCATCCACATGAATTGCACAAAGGTCGCAAATGTGACGACTTCACAAATTTTCTTCTCCACCTATCGACTGAAACAATAACTATTACTGGCATTATAATGCGTCTGTCGTGAAGTCTTTGACGGCGTCAAGATGGCGGTGGCATAATCTGTTGACGAAAGCTGTTGGTTGGTTGGAAGAAGAAGATGAAAGAGGAAGGAAGAGGAGTATGAGGATGATGAAGAACTGACTGATGGACGACGACGATCCCTTTCGTCATTAGCATAAATAATCTGCCGACATCTTTGAAGCTTCGTTCGCAGCACTCGTCATCTGCAGATCATCAGATCAGGCAAGGGACGATCCGAGCGCTCGGCTTGAAATCGTCTCGAGATTTATTCGCTAGAGATATTATTATTATTATCTATGCGTGTGCGTTAGTTTGTTGACTGTTCGTTTGATTTAGTTTGGCGATGTGTTGCTTGCGTGGTGGTATATGCTGGTCGGCAATGACCTGCGAACAATAAATTTTCTTAGATCCAGGATTACGATTAGTGTTCGATTTCTGAGATAATAGGCCTATTCCCTCTGGTTGGCTGTATGGACCTATCTATCTGCCTGAATATTTGTGAAGAATTTTCGGATGAAACTGCGATGCGATAAAAAGGACAGAAAATTTTGTGACGTTCCGAAACAGTTCCTGGCGAGATAAACAAGATTCCAGCGCAGTATGTAACATCGTGCTTTGCTCTTAGCTTGTTATTAATTTTATTTTGTAATTATACTTTATCATTATTCGTAGGCCTACGTCAGATTCCGTTTTGAATAAGTCATTCGCAGTGGTTTATGGTGTAGTAATTGCCACTGACGACATTTAATTATAACTTTAGCTGAGCCTTTAATTCTACAGTTCACCTAATCTATCTCGTGAAGGACATGCATAACCAGGCCCGCATTTAATTAAGGTGGGCGCTATAAGGGTACAGCTGCTGCTGCACCCGGGCCCGCAGTTCTCAGAAGTTATAAATCGAAACCAGTTATTTATAGCCCAGTTATAAATGTTTGTGGGGTGGACTGGTGGGTTGTCAGAGGGGTCATTTTGGGGTGGGGGTGGAGGGAGGGTGGCTAGGCATTATTGCGGCCCTGTGCATAACAAATCACACCAGATCCAATTATCTGCTTGGCCTTGCATCCTGTTGCTTAATAAAATGTGACCAGCCCAGACTTTGCAATTGAATGAAAAATGTCCATATTAACAAGTTTTATGAGAATTTGCTTACATGAAAGAACTGTGTGGAGAAAACCATCTCACTGCTACTGCTAGGGCTATTTATGCAACTGTGAAATATTCACAAATGTAAAGAAATAAATTGGATCTTGACCGTAATGTGTAACAGGATGGTTGGGGTGGTTTGAACCACCTCACTCAGAAAAATATGACCCCCACAATTTGTTAAAGTCTGTTGAGTTTTCATTTCTTGCTTTTTATTAGGTGGGGGGGGGCAAGTGCTTAAAGTGTGGGAAAACAAGTGCCTGGACGCCCCTTACCTTTCCAAAACAAGTGCCTGGACGCTCTTACTTTTTCAGGCTGTGCTGGCCAATAGGTGGCAGGATGGCATTCATATTTTAAATAAGTGCATGGACGCCGTCCATGACCGTCCAGCCACACTTTAAGCCCTGGTGGGGGGTCAGGCTTGTTAAAAACGCCAGATGTCTCTGAATTTTTTTCCATAAACATCCCACTTCCTAAGAGCTGGCTAATGTAATGTCTGATTGTGCTGTCATTGGAAACACCTTACCTCAAATGCTGTTAAGTCTAGATCTAAATCCTCTTGATTATATATAAAGCTGTGCCTACCACTTCTTGATTATATATAATAAAATCTGGGCATTAATGGAAGAAAAAAAGTCCAGAAGCAGTTAATATTGTTGATGAGCTACATGTTTACTACCAGGGGAGCGTGGGGTGAATTGGATCAATTGCTTAATTGACACTATATCCATCGGCCATATTAACATCTGGAGTTAAAGTTGAGGGAGGGCATATTGAGCATAAATCATGGCTGAATGTGTGAAACACGATAGTTAGATTGCATTTTTTCCAGATTTAATTAGAATTTGATTATTTATTTTGATGCAAGTTATTATGCAGTTTTATGGGGTTGTTTTTTCACTCGCAGCACTGTAGAGATAGTCATAATATGAAGAGAAAGCCAGAGCTGCATAGAAAGGAAGGACAGAGATATATGTTTGAATTAGATTAAATATGGATTAGTACTGCTCATTTTGTTTGTATTTGTTAGATACAACTGTTTTTCTCATCAGTTTGAATTCAATCAGAATATATAGTGTAGTACTATTAATTTTGTTTGCATTTATTAGAAGTCTTACTGTAATGCTCACTTGATTCAGGTAAATGTTAAAAATTCCAATGCATCAGGTAAGAACATTTTTTGTCTGGATGTGTGTGCTTGTGTTTGTGCGTGTGTGCGTGTTTGTGTGTGCGCGTGCGTGCGTGTGTGTGTGTGTGTGTGGCTTCTTGTATTCGTGTCATACTGTGGCTGAACAGTTAAAAAAATACTTGTTGTACGCATTTTTATTTAGTTTTTCAACTTTTAATTTTTGCTTTTCTCTTACTCCCTGCGATCGATGAATATTACCAAATGTGTGCTGGGATCGCTGTGGGCGCTGCATGCATTTCCTTTTTAAAAATAACATGAATTGAAGTATTTCAGTTCAAATGCTTTTAATCATAATTGATATTGCTGTGCATTGTTGAGTAGTCAGTTGGTCCATGAAGAAGAAGAACCAGGCATTAACTGAAAGGGGGGGATGGTCAGTGCATGTAAGAAAAAGCTGGTTAATAAAGCATGACGATTGTTTTGAGCAGATTGCTGTATTGACATGAATGGATCAATTATAATTTGCAGCTTGGTCCGTATTTTATTATCATTTAAAATTATTATTGTTATTTTGTAACTTCTATTGCGTCATTCTTTAATACGCAAAGCGTTAGCTGATGGTGCTTCGAAACCAAGTCATAAGCAGGACAATAATAAATAGAAAGTTAGTGAGTTAGTCACTTTATAGGCATTATAAAAGTAAGTAAGTAAGTATTATACCTGTAAGTCTGTCTGTCTTTCCCTGCATGGTCATAATTGTAGCTGTAAATAATTGTAGCCATACAGGTATTGAGACTTAATACAGGTATAATGCATGTACACTGTACAGAGGACGACCACATATGGGACCATGGGAAATGAAGCATGTCAACCAAACACTAGTTAGCAATTAAATGTACCAAATGAGAGTGTGCACTAAGAGTGTCTCAAGCAGTTCAATGAAAGAAATCCCGGCGTGCAGTGCTGGAGACAAGGTAAACAAGCAAATGATCTGCAGCATCAAGGTAGCAGACAAGTCAAGCAGAACACTCAGAACAGGTGGGCTCAAAGAAGACATGAAAACTGGTTTGATATTGCACTGAATTTCACTGAGATTGTATGTGAAAACTACAAGTTTCTGTCTTATATTGTATGTAAATTTTCCAAATGAGAGCTTGCTTTCTTTTTATGATAGGTCTGTGACTGGACTGAAATCGATGTTCCTATGCGTTGTAATGTTGCAAAGTATATACTAGTTAATTTTTGAGAATATTCTGTCGCCTCTGAGACTGTCATAAAAGTCTCCATAAAAAACTGGTAATATGACAAATATTTACATGCCTCAAGGGTCAGTTTGCATAATACTAATCTATATGCACTCGACTTCAGATTAGCAAAGTTTCATGAGCACTACATTAAGGCACTCGACTTCAGATTTAATAGCAAAGTTTCATGCTACATTAAGCATTGTCACTGATTACCAATAAAATTTAAAATAAAAATTCTCAAGTGACAAAGGCAGACAACTAGACATGAGTGCTTGAAGTTTGATTGCTAGTAGGCTACATCGATGCAAACAATTCGTTGGACGCGTTTTTTGTGCATGCGCCTTCTGACTGCACTTCTGTTGCTTTTCACATATATAAGCTTACCGTATTCAAAATTTCTGACGGTTTTTGCAAGCACTTTAGAATACTAAATTGCCTATTGAGATGGTGATTTAGAAAATTAACTTTGAACGAGATCTTAAGCGTATGCAATAAAATGTGCATGCATGGGGGTTTATGTTTTTCTATCTCTGTTTATGTTTCAATGGTTAGTGTTATTATTGATATTAATTATCAGTTTCTGTGTATATTTTCATTGTTTTGATTTCCTTATAATATTTTTATTGCTCTACTGTATTAGTCGTTTACTGGTTTTATTCTTTTTATTAGATTTATTATTTGCTTTGTGTTGACAAAAATTTATGTTTTCTGACAACTTCTGAGCAGTTCAGCTGATGATCAAGAGCAGATATATCAATGTTCACATTTATTATAGCGCCATAAAATATTATGTCTGTGTGCATGTGCTGGAATATTTGACAGTTCAGTGACTTCTAAGAACCTTTCAGTCAGATGTTGCTGGCTGAGGGACCTTGATTGTCAAGGAACTTTGTTGTTACAGAACCTGTATAGCTAGAATAGCTGCTAGCTTAGCTAGTAGCTGCTTTATGGATTTGAATGAGAAGGTATAGCACCAAACGGCAAACTGAAACAAGGTGGAAATGGAGCGAGAGGGAAGGGTGCCCACTTTCACCAATACTTTTGGCACCTCTATTGAAGAGTTAATGTTAGAGGCGATGGAGGGGTGACAGAGTTGTAAGGGTGAGGGGAAGACAAAAGCACTGAGGTACACAGA
Source organism: Lumbricus rubellus (assembly GCA_945859605.1). Taxonomy (NCBI): domain Eukaryota; kingdom Metazoa; phylum Annelida; class Clitellata; order Crassiclitellata; family Lumbricidae; genus Lumbricus; species Lumbricus rubellus. The sequence continues at coordinate 25,616,074 of OX243812.1, read as the reverse complement.
TGACCATTCTATGCTGGCAGGTATAGCCAGAAGGGGTTACAGGAAATGATAGATCAGGTAAATAAGATCTCAAAGGAGTATATGACATGAAAGTAAACATGTATCAGAAACGAAAGGATCACACAAGGATAATATTATGCAGAGGAAAGGAAATAGCGGAGTAAACATAACTATACATGTAGATGGCAAGAAACTCAAACAAGTCAGAAAATTTCTGTCATCTAAGAAATATGATGACGAATGATGCAAGGTGTCATGCAGAAATAAAAATAAGTATTCATGTAGCTACGGGGAATATGCAGTCTATATAAGAAAATTATTAATCAATCAATCATCAATCAATTTTTTTATTGAGCCAAAAGAGCACACAAGATGGTTATCAACACATCAAAATAAAACATGAACGCTAATGGTCACAACAGGAAACCCAGAAGGGACTGCAGAGTCCCACTGGTTAGGGCCACCTATGCACAGTTTCTGGTTCTGGGCGTTAACAGATTCAGCACAATAAAATTATATTCTATTTTCCATCAAAGACCATCATACATGTAATAAATCAAAATAAATCAAAACTTAATGAAGGGATCATGCTAAATAAGAATCTGAAGATACGAATAATAATCAAGTCTATGATAATTATGGAGACACGTGGCACTATAGGGATTCGATTCATTCGAAGCATGGACCGTGAGCAGACAGAGAAGGCAAAGAAGACATCAAACGCTTGGAAGCCTTTGTGATGTGGATATACGACGACGACGACGAAGAAGGAGGAGGAGAAGAGAGTCAGCCATAGCGGCTTGATGAGGCGCAGGACAAATGAAGAGATACTGGAAATGGTGGATGGAAAAAAGATCGCTAATAGGAATAATCAGAAGCTGGCCCTGAAAGACTGGTTGGGTCACAACATGAAGGGAGATTCACTCAAAGAACCGCATGAATGATATTGATGGAAGAATGGTGGAGAAGAGGAGAAGAGGAAGACCGAGGATGATGGGTAATTGGATGCGATGATGAAGGAGGATTACAGGAAGTTGAAGGAGAGAGTCATTGGACATGGTGACGAATGGCCCCATTAGACATACGAATGAACCTACCTAGGAATAGGAAGGCAGGTTCATTCATGTGTCCAATGGCGTGGTGCCTAGGAAGGCAGATAACCAGCAGAAGAAGACAGATTGAGATTTAAGAGAGCAGTGTAAGACCAATTTAATCCTTTCATCCAGGGCTTAAAGTGTGGCAGGACAGTCATGGACGGCATCCATGCACTTATTTTAAAATCTGAACGCCGTCCTGCACGTTTATTGGTCAGCACTGCCTGGAAAGGCAAGGGGTGTCCTGGCACTTCTTTTGGAAAGGTATAAGGAGCGTCCAGGCACTTCTTTTTCCGCACTTTAAGCACTGCTTTCATCTATGAATATGTTTCTTCCAGTTTGAAGCTCTAGTATTTCTGATCTAGAAAAATTGTAGTGGATGTTCTGATGTTCTGCTGGTTTTTGTGTGTGTGAAAGAACTGGAGCAAATTGGTCAGTTATAAACCAGCATGAGAAGCAGAAAAGCGGAGGTGATTAAGATGCCAACATATCAACTGAATGTAGGGCTGTAAACTTTAACCGTAGGTCCAATAATGGATGAGGGCAGTCTCTCTCAAACTGTCTTTTGTCTTCTACGTGTCCGTTTGTCTGTCTCTGTCAGTTATTTTTCTGTGTGTATCTCTCTCTGTTTATCTGTCTCTATCTGTTTCTCTTTCTCTGCATGTCTTTCTGTTTGTCTGCATCTCTTATTTATTGTCTCTTTTACAGGCTTAAGGTCAGTAAATCTGCATTTGAGTGTGAGATAAGTGTGGCAAACAACTTGTCAATTTGATAATTGCAAGGAATCCACTCAGCCGACTGCTCCTCCTCCTCATTTTCCTCCTCGTCCTCCTCGTCCTCCTCCTCCTCCTCCTCCTCCTCCTCCTCTCTGCATTATTGTTGTTTTAGAAGCCCAGCACACATTCCAAACAGGACCATTGAGCCACGCATTCACAGAATTTAGTGGGAGTCACATGTGCATCGAACGTTGTTATTATTATGCGCTGTATTATTATGGAAGGATGAGGAGATGAGATTGCCTTTCACCTAATAACTCGCATAATATCATCGCATGGAGATGGGATTCTGCCGTGGAACTGGTTGTCTCTGCCCTTATCAATTGCACTGCACGGTAATAGCTGTGGCTAATGCATCTCACTTATGTACGTCCTATCTCACCAACGAGACGACGACGGCGACTGGTCTGTGAAGACTGGAATCCCGTCTCTCACGGTTCTCGGTTCTCCTGGTTGGCTTTGATTTTTTTCATCAATTTCATCAGCAACAGCAGCATCGCCTGTCGTCATTTATCATCACCATCTGATCACTGACATCGATTTTTATGATGATCATCCGATACAAATATGGTTCAACTTCGTTCGATGTGTACAAGAACATTTGAGTTAATTGTGCATCAATATCATCAGCAATAACAGCATCCATCATCGTCATCCATCATCATAATTGTCATCATCATCATCATCTGTCATCATTATCATCATCTGAGCACTGACATCATTGCATCATTATTATGATGATGATGATCATCCTATGCAAATATTTATGGTTCAGCGTCGTTCGATGTGTGCAAGAACATTTGAGTTAATGCCCGTGACTATACGCTTTCGACAGTTTTCTGAACTATGATCGTGTTAGGGATATCTGTTAGAGTAAGGATGCAGCCGCACCCCCCTCCCCAATGCAATAGTGACTTATTTTTAGAGATTCAGGCTAGCAGGTATTTTTTTACAAGACCTTCATTGAAATGGGATAGGGTCGTGAAAGAATATTTGCTATCAATTCAGTTTGTTGGAATATGAACATGAAGTATATATTCTCAGTAGAGGCCGTGTATAAACTTCATATTTTATTTAACTCCATCGCTGCCTGTTCTACTCAAGTAGAGCCAGTCTCAAGCATGAATAAAGGGGGGGGAAAGTAAACGTGTAAAACCATCTAACCAGCCATTCGATCACTACAGAAAAACATTTACATTTACTTTACACCTGTCGAAACTATCCACGCCAAAATGGCTGGAGAATAGCAGCTCTCAGCTTATCTGCTGCTATGGAGCACCATCTCCATCTGTTTGATGGTCGTGCTTCAGAGTCTGTATGAGGTCTTGTCCGGCACTTTACAAGCCTTAAGATAAATAAATGCGTGCTTTCTGTTTGTTTTCTGTAGTGCATAGGACTGATGTTGGATTCGTTCTCTTCTCTACAATCGAATGTAATCCCAGAGCTTTTTCTCGATCCCCCATTACGGGATTACGAATGATTTGACCCCAGCGGGATCGTGGGATTGATTTATTTGACAATTAGAAATTCTTCTTAGAAACAATAATTATACATGTAGTAGTGGGTAAAATAAAGTAATTATGCAATGCACTTTCATTATGGTGCCTCAAGCAGGATTCTGAATTCGACCAATGATGGCTCAGAGCGTAGGCATTAGGAAGTGGTAAGATTGTACCAGGAGGCTCATTAACTCGGGGTGGGGTGTTTTGACGTCACACTCTGGTGCTATTATTATTATTATGATCTCAGTGTGGCTAGTGTTTTCTATGGTTGTAAAACATGTTAGAAACGCTTTAACTATAGACAAGGAGTCAAGGATGATAAAAACTGTTACCCATTAGTTTTCCTTTCCCTCTACAAAGCATGCCCTCTTTCAGCCTTTGCCCACTACTAGGTAGAAAGTGGAGTGAATGCTGAGCAAGTGTGTATTTGCATATGTTTGCACATGTTTGTTTGTGTGTGTATGCATGTGCGTGTGGGTGTGTATTCATTGCTGTTTGTATGACAGTGTTTACATGCCTATTTGTTGGGTAGAAAGATGGAAGCGAAATACCAGGAAATGCCATGGAAAAAGAAAGCGAATGTAAAAGCAGTGACATGACTAAACAAATTTTTGTCATTAGGGTGGTTTTAGTCTGAATTGCAAGATAGTGATCACATGGCTAAATAAATGAGCTGAATTGAGGAATTTTTCCTGGGGAAACTGGAATAATGTCTGCTCTAGAGACAGTTTTACCAGAGGAAGACATTAATATTCAAGTAAAATTGAATCTCCCCATCTATATTAGATGCAAAGTTGTTCTGCTCACCCCATGCTAAAGTAACCCATGTTTTTGATTCAATATAATATATGTGAAATAGATTGCGCCTGTTGTTTTTCCAATTGATCCGATGAATAATTTAAGTACATAGCTTGATTTAAGTGCACTTTATCCATCATCAGAGGTTAAAGGTTAAAATAAGAGATGACATTTAGTCAGACCAAGACAGAGACAGAGGTCACTCCATGGAGTGATGAGGAAATGGCTTTGAAAAAGCTGCTGCATGTTGTATGTTTCAAACCCTGTTAGTAGAATTTTCTATAGTACTATATATATATATATATATATTTATATATGTGTATAATATATATATTATATATATCTTGGTACTCACAGTCAGCGTCACTACTCACTACCAGAGAGGACTGATTCTTAAGTATCATTGACTGACTCTTTGATGCATGCTATCTCCTGGTTCTGTTCATTGGTGTTGGCTGTGGGCTCTAGGACTGGATCTTCTGTGATTGTTTGATGTGGATTGGCTCTAAAAGAATCATGAGCAATCTCTTAGGGAACCCAAGATAAGCAAGTGCTGGCTGATATCAGGAAGCCATTATATACTAACGAAAAATGATGACTGAAAAAAAGATATGTATACCGGCTTCCTGATATGAGTAACACATGCTTTCTCTGTGGATTTTTTTATTCAGGTACAGCAACCATGGACTCATAGATACCCCTTTATACATGTATATAGGAGCCACTGAGTCAACACTTCTATTTAAGAATCAAAGAGTTGTGGTATTTATTTGGTAGGGTGAAGGGCACTGGGATTGCTGAAAAACAGGGGAGGTTATATAAGGTTAAGTGAAGCACATTGGGGATAACAGGTTTCCTAAATGGCAGTGGGATTAATAATAGGCTCAATGAAGGACAATGCTGAAAGGCAGAGGGGTTATGGGTTGCGTGAAGGCCAATCGGTGTTAGTGAACAGCTTTTTTTAGTTCAGTTAATGGGTTAATGGGTTGAGGGAAGGACAATATAGAGAGTTAACAAGTCTGTTAGTTAATTGGGTTGAGTAAAGGATCATGAAGGTAATATAGATGATCCAATAGGTTCTGGTCCATATATGGTTGAGACTGTATATATGATAAGGATGATATGATCCATGACCTTCTGATACTGAGGGTGTATGACCTACTGACCTTGACCTAAAGTTGTGCTTCTTGAAGAACTGTTCCAGTAAATGAACTCTGCTTCTGCTGCTCTGTGAAACATTTTGTTTCAGACAGGTCAAGGAGACATACAGTTAGATATAGATGGCATCTATAGACCTCAATGGGAGGGCGAGGACACAGGGGGGGGGGGGGATGTGTTGTGTTCAAGAGGAATGAGGATTCACAAGGTCATCTGACAGTATTGGACTTGTCATCTGGTCTGACTGTTCTGCACACGCACTTTACTGGTCACATCACATCATCTCCTTTTTATGATCAGATCTCGTAAATGGTAATATGTTTTTTGGGTGTCAGATAACTTGGTTTTGTTTTGCATGTGATAAGTAGGGCATATGTGCCATTGTGCTCCAATTGATGTTTTATTGACTATCTTCTCACTTGGGATCTATCAGAGTGATGCACTAGAAATGCTGTTTTACAGAGACATGAGAATCAAGGCATGTGTCCAATGTCCATGGGTGATTTGTGAAGATAGTAAGAAACAACTAAATGTTTCAGAGCTACAAAATGCCATGCTTTTGCTATTGACCAGTTTTCAGTAAATCATGGAGAGAGCAATGATTTAATGTTTTGTGGGCTGTACTACTGTCATTGGAGCTGGTCAGAATTGCAGTTTCTTTAAAAAATTAATATGTTTTTAAACATGCAGAAAATTTAATTGGAATTCAGAGAAAGCTGTTTCTATATTTGGTAATATAAGGTAATTGAATGGCAATTTACTTGGTAATGTAAGGTCATCGATTGCTGTGATGTCTAGCCTGCTAGTTTTATTTTCAACTATAGGCATTCTAAAGTTTTACATTTATGTTTTAGATCTATATATATAGTTGCAGTTGTGTGTTTAGTCTTTAAAACTGTTTATAATTTTGCATCAGTTGTTTCCTACTGACGTTGCAGTATTCGTTTATCACTGTTGTGTGCATTGATGTTGTGTCTACAGTGTGTTGCGCTGATGAAGATTACTTGCTTGTAACTTAGTCTTGTTTGAGACAGAAGAAACTCATTAACATGAGATCATTACCTGGTAGTGAAGTCTACAGAAGCCTTAAAGTTGTAGGCTTGATTGCTGGATAGCATGAGAAAGCATCAATGTATAGCTCAGCCATGTTGCATTGGCTTTGAGAGACGTTGAAAAGGAGCTATACAAATGTTCAGCTGCAGACAGCAGCTGGCAGGAGGGCAACCTGATTGTGATTGGATGCGATGAGAATAAGGGGCTGTCCAGCGACCATCTGGAAGTGATGCGGGTAGTGATGAAAGCAGCAGCTGCAGCAGCAGCAGCAGTCTCTGTACATAGAGAAAAAAGAGAAACACAGATAATTAATCCGACTGACTTCTAAGCGTAAATCATCAGAGTACTGTGGCTCTGCTGTTAACGTGATTATAGGGCAATGCTGCTTTTGACTGTTGTTTACCTAAGCTACTTGACACAGTTCTTGGAAATCCAATCTAGAAACAGTCGATGTGGCTAATGATAGGAGATGGGTATGGGTGCTGGCTGCTGTCCATCTCTTTGATGTCCTCAGCTCGATCAATCCCTTGGCCATTTATTCGAACGATCATAATATATTATTTTTTTAGCAGTCTTTGCTCTAAACCAAAGTGTGATTAGCAATTGGCTAATAAGGAATATGCTTTCTTATTTATGTACTTAATACCAGATGAATAATTTATTAATTAATCAGATTAAATTGAGTGCTTGACTGCTTGTGGCTACATTGCATGTCATTCATTAATTATGTTGGTTAAGTATAAGCCTAACAAAGTTAACGGCAATCTGTATTTCAGCATAGTTTATCACCGTAGTCTAACATCATGACATAACAACATAACATTTTTATTCGGCAACCAACTCATTCATTACAGATAGTAACACAGTAACGTCCAGTTTCTCTGAGCTCTGTTGAATTTTAACATAATTATCTTCCGCAGCTTTAACTCTATGTTTCGATCAACGCAATTGCCAGTCGATGCATTGTGATTATGAGATGCACTGTGATTACGACACTATACTAAAGCCATTAGATTTTATTAATAAGTACTGAAGATTTTGGTGATCAGACATTAATGTGTGTGCTCTATATGCAGTCAACTCTGCCTGCTATATAGTTTTAAGTGTGAATAGTGTTAGGAATCTTGATTTCTTTTTGTCTTGCCTTTGCAAAAATTTTCTACTCTCAACAGAAGAGCAGTCTTCTCAAATAAAGATGCAATTTGCAATCAGAACTGACGTTCTGTTGGCACTCTCATTTTTCATAGATCTATGGACTGAGCAGTCGAGTAAGAGGGAGTGGAGTAGGAAGGGGAGTGGTATAGGAAGGGGGGATTAAGATATGCATGAGAAGGTGAAGTAGGAGGTAGAAGAAGAGAAGGAAGAATAAGGATATTAGGTGGAGGAAGAGGTGGAAAAATGATCAATGGTTGTTGCTCACTCTGTGTGTATGCATGAAATATATTTCTAAGGTGGAAAAGGATTGTGTCCTTAAGGAATGAATGTGCCATATTAAATAGGGATGAATAATTGTTCTCTTATTCTTCCTGCACATGCTCACTCACTGTGTCAATGAAGAAATGAAATTTATATGGTGCCAAGCTGCAGAGGACCCCTGGTACAAATGCTGGGTTTTGTTGACAAATCTTATATAAACTATGGTATGCAATATGAAAGGTCTGAGTGTTTGTTGTCAAAAGAAACTAGAAACGTTGTCCGTTGTTTGTTGGATGGCTGTTGTGGTGTTGCATTTCAGTGCAAAGACCCTACAACACCCAGACTACAACTTTTGGGGCTATCACTGACAGAGGTATGAAACAAAGCCTCATGAGCAATTACCTTCTAACACATGTACTATTAGTTTCTATTGTTCTTGGGCTGAGATGAATTAGAAACTCTAAAGGTTGGTTCTTATGGTATTAAAGTTAAGGTGCGTAACAACGTTTGTGAATCATGGTTAATTCTCTAAAATGGGGTGGTGAAGTTTTAGTTAGAAGGTGAAAACGTATGCTCAGAGATGCTCTACATGTATGTGGTAGTGTAAATGTGGCTCTGTTGTATTCTGCCTGTGAACATTACATGAAACTGTTTATCCGAGACTTTCGTGTTTGGTTGTGTGCCTTTCTAGATGCCTTTATGACTAACTAACTGTATGGATGACCGGTTGTTTGAATGCGTGTCTCTCTAGATGCCTTTATTGATGGCCGGATGTTTGCCAAGTTGCTTGCCTGTTTGTCTTTTTTTGTGTTGTAAAATTTATTCCATATGACAGTGAAGTGTTTTTTTCGAACAGATCCGCAAACATCTCTTTAGAGCTGTTGTTGGCTTAGTGCGGAAAATATTATAATATTACACGGTCATTTTATGTAATAGCTGGTAAGGACAGTCACGACTGTAGTTAGGTCTCTCTGGCATGGTTTGTGTGGGGGACGAAAGATGTTGACTGTGACCTACTTATATAAAACTTGTCAACTTTTTTCTGATTATGTAAAGAAGTTAGTAATCAGTTGGTAAAGGAATACAGGTTCAGGTTTTGTTCTTAAACTGGTGTCATATCAAACAAAACAAGTGGTAATATGTGCTTGAATATTAAATTGCCCTCAAGGTTCTTGTGATTGGTTGCAAGGTTTTCCCTTGGCAAACTCTTGAGACTGATGTCTGCTTCAATCAGACACCAGTGTGGTCAGTCATTGATTTGCTATGGTTGTGTTGCACCTCAGCCCACTCACCCTTCATCCTCAGGACCATTCTTCTTTGGAGTTATAATATCAATCTGAAAGATGTGAATAAATTGATTCATCAAGAGCTACTGTAATAATATGCTCAGGGCATTAACTGATCACTCATTTTTTTCACACAAAAAAACAGTCTAGAATCTTAATTGGACGAATATGATTTATGCTTGCATAATTGTCTTTGTTTTGTTATACAATTCCAATTTAAAATAATAGGGTATAGTCGATGACCTAATTATTATTTATTAGGCATCTGATGACTACGAGCTTTTCGACTACGTTGGTGTTTGATTGAAGCAGACATTAGTTACCAGAGTTTACCGAGTGGATACGCTGTGACCAGTTACCGGAACTTGAGGACAATCGTAGGCACCGATGATTATACCGCCTGTTTTGTTCGCTCCAGGTCATGATTGATTGGATTCGTGCGGAAAACAATTCTGGAGCACTTGTGAGTCGGTAATATCGTGATTACTCGCAGCGAGAGATGAGTTGCTGCTGAGCTGCTGCATTGTGAAGTGAGCAGAGCGAGCGCATGCAGTGGAGGAAGTGCGTTGGGTGCATGGTAATACGGGATTATCGAGATTACAGGTTCAAGATGCGATGACGAGGAAATTGCTCTCAGCCTTCAACGTCTGAAATATATGCACTGCACTGCCATCACTGTAAGATTGATTTTTCTGCCACGCTGCTGCTGCTGCTGCGGAGTTTTGGAGTCAGGCCTTTCCCTTTCATTTCATTTCATCTCCTCTTGGTTGGTTGCTGCCTGTGGGGTTGTCATGGAAACGGGCCGTGTTTTCCTGCATTGCAAATGTGGCAGATGGAATTTAGCGAGCGTTTCATCGTTCCCGCCTGTCGTGACCGTCCACGGCCACGGCCTCGTTATTGCCGTGGTATGCATGTGGGTGGATATATTCAACCACACACACGCATACACCTACACACATGTACATACACACACACGCATACATGCACACGCATACACACACACGCACATGCAAACACGCACACACAGACACGCACACACAAACACGCACGCACACGCATGCGCACACACACGCGCACACACGGACGCACGCATGCACAACTGTAATTGTCTTAAGATGTTTCATCCAGCGATATTATGATGGAGAATGAAAGACGTAGATCTTGTGTTCCACTTTCAGTAATGTGATCATAATCTTGAGATTTTTAGAGCAGAGCTCTTGACTTCCCCAGCTGCTGCTTCATGTCCAACCCACTTTGTGCTTTAATACTGTGATGTTTACTAGGAGCAGACGACAAGCAGGCAGTAGTTAAAAATGGTATGCAAACGAAAACAAGGATGCATTGGTGGTGAAATGTGAAAGCAAAGGCTGCAGTCCATGTTTTATTAATATTGAAACTAGCAAATCTTGGTCACTGATTTTAACGTTCAGGTCAGGGACAACATGAGTTGGCATTGAGATTAGATTAGAAATTTGGATTCTTAGTCTTATTGGATAAGTTATCATTGGATATGTTATCTTCTGTTGTTGAACCATTTAAGATGGTTTCCTGAAAGCGCAACTGATGGTCGGTTATAAAAGTGAAACAAACCAGAGTTAAGAATCGTAATCGGTTTAAAGTACAATCTCGAATTATATGTGTTGCCCATACAGTGTCTGCATATTAACTACCGTTCTTCTTTTGTTATTAGCCTACTACTTGCATGTGTTGGCTTGCAATCTGGATTTTAAAGTTTCGTTTTCTTTTGTTGACCTGTTTGCATGCATGTCCTTGTTGCTTGCGGATCAGAAGGTCGATGTTTCATACATTGACCCAAACAAACTCCTGTGTTTAATTCTGAGTTGCTGGTCCAAGGGTTTTGGATTTGCTGCCTGCTTATTTAATATATTGTGCAGTTCCCTTGTGATAGTCAGATCAGATTAATTCTTTAATAACTCATCTGTCTAGCTTGCTTTTAAAATGCCACTATGATGATGATGATGATGACGACGACGACGATGATGACGACTACGACACCATTCACTGAATGTTTATCTCACCAAGATGGGTATGCTGGGTAGTATGTATCAGCCAGGGTAGAAAGGCATTCCAGGATACTTGCTCCATTTTTTACCTCCTAGTGTTGATGGGTTGATTAGGCAGCAGTGGAGAGGATTGGTCTCCCAACCTAATATGCTACTTAAGAGGCTTATAAATGAGTTAAGGATGCACAGAACGCCTAAAGCAGCGGTTCCCAACCCGTGGCCCGCGGGCCAAAAGTGGCCCGCGAGGCCTCAACAAATGGCCCGCCAGTCGGCCCAGGCCTAAAAAATGGCACTCTTATCTCACAGAATTAACAGAAATAAATGAAAAAATTGACAATTTGGACAGGATAAAACATATAATTATTTTCTATTACAAATTATTTTATTTTGAAGTTTATAGACATCAAACATTCTACTTTGAATCATTTATATATATATAGCAATTTTTATATGCTTTTAGTTAATTAATTTTTAGCATTGTGGCCCCCCACCCTAAATGCCCTAATGTTCTTTAACTAAGAAAAAGTGGCCCTCATGCCCTCCGACTTAGAAAAAGTGGCCCTACAGTCAAAAAAGGTTGGGAACCACTGGCCTAAAGCCATGGTTACCTAAGTTTGGGATTGACGTTAGAGAGACTCATTCTAAATTTTCTTTTCCACCATGTCCTATCTTTTACTTTAATCTCAGAACTGCAACTTAGCATTTAAAGCTTCAATGGTCAAATGAGTTATGAAGACTGAATGATTTGTCATTCACTCAGATTTGATGATCAATAATAATTATTATATTCAGTATGGGTTTTCTGTGTGTTTGTTTATTATTTACACGTAATTATTTATGCTTGACAACTTATTTCCTACCATTCATGTATTGATTCTCATGTTTTTTTTTAAAATTAGCAGTTTGATAGACATTTGCATATACAACTTTTATACAATACTGAGAAGCAGGATAGTGCTGGTATTAGTCAATGATGCTATGGGTTTGTGCAATCTCCTGCTTGACACACACATATATATATATTAATTATAATGCAACTTTCATTGGATCCTGCACCAGTGTGTGCCACCTTTCCCTCGAAGGCATGTACAGATTTATTATGTATTCTAGTGGCTGTGCTATTTTATTGGCAATAGAGTTGATTAGGAAAATTGGAATTTTTATACCCTATAGCAGTAATGGCACCTTTAATATTAATAGCTAAGTTTAGTAAGAAAACTTGTGTCTCCACATAAGGTATTGGGATGGAGAAAGGCTGGAGTGGTTTTCAACAAAGTATTTTCAAATGTTCTATGAGGATCACAGTCAAGAATTTGGATTACAACAATTTTTTTCTGTTGAATGGGTATATATTTAAATTTATTGCAAATTTTGTTAGGACTTTTACACCATTCATTGAAAGTTTGCGACTATTGGGGCCTAATCTTGGACACTTTCAAGAAGTTATTTGAGATTTTTTCATGTGTTGCAATTTTTTTACTGAGCTTCTAAGATTTTCAGCAAAAAAATCTGTTTTCATTGAATGGAAGAATTTTGATCAATTTGCTTTTTTATAACTTTCTATATGTTGTCTAAGAATTATCGAATCAAGTGGTGAGGTGTTTTGCGCATAATTTATTTTTCTGTATGATCTGAAGAATTTAAGCAGCTATCAATCAGCAGGTGTTGTTGTAATGAAGCTATTTCCATAGATATTACTGAGGTCATGAATTCATTATGAACAGAACCAGTGTTATTATTGCTATAAACATTGATCTCATTTGTCTCATTCTATAACTGTTGATCAAAGTTTACCATAATAATTTAAGTAAGTGCAAAGTAATATATAACTGATGAGGAGGGGCAGAGTTTGTCAGTCCGTCGCCTGTTGCCTGCCAGTCTGAATGCATTCGCTTCAGTATTTTATCTGAAAACATTGGTTTCATATTCATGAGCTAATTTTTAAAGATTTTTTTGACGAAATCACCATCTCTAACAGGCATATAATTATTCAAGAACTCTATTTTGGTGACTGGCACAATCAGTTTGGTATTGAAACAGGGCTGTTGCATATTTATGAGCTAATTTGAGGCTTCAATTTGCCTTTGATCTTTGGTCTGTGTCATGGAAAGAACAGTGAAGCCTATAGTTGGTCGAAACTAGCCTAAAAGAATAGGGATTTGTCATCTGTCCATAATCTTTCCATTTACAAGGCTGTCTTCTGCTATTCTGTTTACGTTTTGTTGTTTTGAAATTCTCTTATTTATGCGTTATTCTGCAATTTGAGTTTTTACTCGTTAGCGAGCGACTTGTTGTTTGTGCTTTTCATTGCATGTCAGTCCAAGCAGAATTAGTTACTGATGAAGACAGATCTGTTGCTCATTCTCAGCCTTTATCTTCAGTCTAAGTTGTCCATGCAGAGTCCTGGTTCCTTAGGGATTCCAGCAGATATCTGCACGACCATTATCAGTATTCACTCGTCCCAGAGAGACGTCCTTCTCCTGCAGATGTGCTGTGATGGATTCAACTCTCGTCTTGCAACGTTTCCATCTTATGGCATTCTGTCTGATGCTAAGACTCTTAATGTTTTGTATCTGAATTTCTTATTTGTACCTTATTTAAATTGCTAGTATCTTCTGTTTCATGTCATTAACGACTTGTCCTAGTAGCAACTGTCATTAAGTATTAATCCATGATTTGTTGTCGTTCAGTTACAGGCATTTTGTCATCAGTTTTGCCATCATCATTGTTTATTAGGGCTATCATCAATTTGTTCTGAATTAATTATTAGCACAAGTTGTAATTTCTGTTAGTAAAATACAACCCAGGTACTCGAACCAAACCTGAGCGAGTGCTGAAAGCTCGTGAGTGAGGCGCTGGCTAATAAGACAGTCCCTCTATTTTTTATTGATTTCTAGAGACTAATTAAATTTTGCAATGCTCTGAATTGAAAAACTGTCTCTGGTCAGTGCTGGATGCAGTGCCGTGAAAAACATTTCCAGAGGTGTCCACAAATTCCGATGTCATGGGATATTTTATCCCCCCTTAAAGCTATCCAGGGTGATGAATTAATCTATTCCCCCGGATGAAATATATCGGTATAGACTATCAGGTTGGAATAAACATACCTGTTGGTGTCATTGTTCAGAACAAAGCAGATGGAAGTTAATAATTTGCAAAAAATAAATACACGCTTTTTCAACTTCTCTTCATCTGGGGGGATACGAACAACATGAGAGATACTCTATTTCGTGACACTGGCAGCCCCCCCTCCCAACATCATGCATGAATTTATTCTGAAAGGGGAATGCACAAACCAAGATGCATTGAGCGCCTCTGAGTAGAGAGAGCTTGAAGGGGCGCTACAACAAGTGCACATACAAACAAACAGCAGCTCTGAGTGCCAATGGCCAAATTCATCACTATCATTGGATTTAGCCATAGGTCTCCCACCCCAGACTCATGCCGGCTCTCCCTCCTGCGCCAGTCTTGCTCTTAAGCTGCTCTTTGCTTTTGTGCTCTTAAGCTGCTCTATGCTTTTGTGCTCTTAAGCTGCTCTATGCTTTTGTCCTTCAGACCACTCACATTTATAGTGAACTGCTACAAAGTGGTGCTTCTCTTGAAATGCCATTGCTCCTAAGCAAGCATTCTTGGATCCCCACAAGCTTCCGCCACTCACGCCTTGGCTTTACAGGAAGTGACAGCCAACTGTAAGTGCTGTTGTTAAGACAATCATGGACCATAATTGAAATTATTTCATATAAAGCATCACAGCGAAACTAAACTAAGTCTGGAACAAAAGGCAAAATACAAAAATCTTCTTGCGTAATGCACCCACGATCTGACATCAGACATGTTGTTCTTAACTGACACACCAAGATGACCAGGTGATTAAACTGTCAATTACAGTATTAAAGCTTATATATCGAGTTAACTATTCTTGAAATTAGCTCGCTTTTGAGGAGTTGTTCAAACATGGCAATAACTCTCATAGATTTTAAAGTGCAAGACTGCCTAGATTTGCATAAAATTCTGTTGCTGATTCCCTTTAATACGATTAAATCATAATTCCTTTTCGATGGGGTTTCACGTATTGATTTAAGGGGCTGGGTGCAATCGGTTCAATCGTTCCAGAGATCCCCATCATGCCTGCGTATGGCCATTGACATCCTTAATTGTTATCAACACGTCTCTTCTGTTGTCAGCTTCACCGATCAGTCTTTTTTCTGTGGCAGCATACATGTAGATCTGCCGGTTTATATGTTCGTGCACCATGTGAAAAGATTTTTGGAAATAGCATTGGTTTCCAGCTGTTCTCAGTTCCATGTGAAAGGAATTTTGGATTTAGTGTTGGTTCCAGCTGTTCTCAGTTCCATGTGAAGGGATTTTTGGATTTAGTGTTGGTTCCAGCGGTTCTCAGTTCCATGTGAAGGGATTTTTGGATTTAGTGTTGGTTTCCAGCTGTTCTTAGTTCCATATGAAGGGATTTTTGGATTTAGTGTTGGTTCCAGCGGTTCTCAGTTCCATGTGAAGGGATTTTTGGATTTAGTGTTGGTTTCCAGCTGTTCTTAGTTCCATATGAAGGGATTTTTGGATTTAGTGTTGGTTCCAGCGGTTCTCAGTTCCATGTGAAGGGATTTTTGGATTTAGTGTTGGTTCCAGCTGTTCTTAGTTCCATATGAAGGGATTTTTGGATTTAGTGTTGGTTCCAGCTGTTCTTAGTTCCATATGAAGGGATTTTTGGATTTAGTGTTGGTTCCAGCGGTTCTCAGTTCCATGTGAAGGGATTTTTAGATTTAGTGTTGGTTTCCAGCTGTTCTTAGTTCCATATGAAGGGATTTTTGGATTTAGTGTTGGTTCCAGCGGTTCTCAGTTCCATGTGAAGGGATTTTTGGATTTAGTGTTGGTTTCCAGCTGTTCTTAGTTCCATATGAAGGGATTTTTGGATTTAGTGTTGGTTTCCAGCTGTTCTTAGTTCCATATGAAGGGATTTTTGGATTTAGTGTTGGTTTCCAGCTGTTCTTAGTTCCATATGAAGGGATTTTTGGATTTAGTGTTGGTTTCCAGCTGTTCTTAGTTCCATATGAAGGGATTTTTGGATTTAGTGTTGGTTTCCAGCTGTTCTCAGAAAGAAGAACAATAAAGATGATAATATATTGGTGTAGAGAATTCAATCTGCATCTAACCATTGGTTCAAAGAAGTCATCAAGCTTTATAATTCTTTCTCCACAGCTGAGCAACTGTCTCTCAGCGCAGGTGCAGAAATCAGAAGAAATTGGTGAAGCCGGTGTAGGGGACGTGCGATTCCTTAGAAAAGTTCTGAGACTTGTGTGCATTAAAGGATCAATTTACTTCTTGCTGTTGACTACCCAGCAGGAGGGTTTTTTTACTGGTGCAGGCGTTCTTAGATTATTATTATGTGAGATGAATTTTGATTTGACTTTTGCCATTAATTAGATTTTTTCAGTCCATTCAACTGAACAGCAGCTGCAGTTAAGACATTGAGATAATTATATTTTTCTTAGTTCATGATCGGCCAACATCATCGATTTGAACAGTTGGCTTTAATTGCTTTCCTTGGTGCAGCAGATGCTTGTCATGCTCATACTAATGGATGGAAATTACTGTTTTCTGATATGTCTGTATGCTTGTACATGTAGATATACATGTATGTGCCTATGTGTACATACAATCATACATGTGTGGATCTATAAATTATTTGTATATATAAGTTGGGTGCATTTGCACTGTGTACACATTACGTGTATGTGCTGTTTCTTGAATATACTTGCATGCCTGTGCATTAGTACACGCTGCTTTTGTGCTGTTCTTGATCTTGTCAGGTTTCTGACTCTCTTACTGAGATTGTCTTGCCATATACTCCAAAAACTTACGTCTTCCAATCCGTTTATTGTTCCTAACATTTGCTTTTGCACGGCTTCAATGTGCATATCTCAATTGAGTAAAATGTTTTTTCAGATTATGACTGTGACGACAATTTCTATAGCATTGTTAATAGCAAGCTATAGTGCTATCGAGCTATCACATTAGATAGTTCATTTACCTTTTCTGAACTCATCTCCAAGCTAGCTCGCTCATCTCTTGCTTTCAGCCAGAATGTCTCAGGGCTATTTGCAAATCTGTTTCATATTCGACCTTTACCTCAATACATTGTTCATCCATTTGCCTGTTCTTCAATCAGTTCCAGGCTGAAGGAAGGTGTAGTGGTCAGAACTTAGGTGATCATCAATAGTTTTAAAAGCATCTCTTGAAGTTTGACAATGCAGTGACAGAGTAAAGAAGTGAAACGTGAGCTTGTGCACTCTAATCTAGTACAGATATAATGATATAATAACGTTTGTAGTGCTGCTACTGCAATGAAGACATCACAAGTGTCTGGTTACTTCAGGTGAAACTGATGTCTAGAATCGGAATATATGTTGCTGGTGTCCAATAGAAATAAAATAGATGAAGGAAATTAAAATTGGATGGGCAAGTCTCGGTTCTAACATAAGAGATTTAAGATCTTAGTGACCTGAGAGAACCAACTGTATTGTATTGTATTGTATCTGACCATTTATAAAGCGCTTATTGCAGCAAGAGCCTTTCAGAAGCACTAACCGAGCAGCAAATTCCAAAGCCACCTTGCGTGGCAAGGGGAAGCACATTCCTGGTGCAAAACACGAGAGTCAGCTTGCGTGTTCTCATTGCATGACATTAAAGCATGCTGGTAATCGTTGAGTTAATCGGTTGTATTGTTGCAAAAATTGTATGCAGTCCATTAGCAGAAAGACATTGGTAATTGGTCAATGCGCATTTCCGTGGAAGACAGATGGCTGTGTGCTATAAACGTTTCATAAGCGTTAGATATGCCATTAATATGGCTCTTCAGCTTTGAAGGCAGTTTTGCAACGTAACAGTCATCTTGAAGTTGTCAAACTGTGATAGTCATCAAAATTCAAGATTGTATTGAATGTAAATGCATTTGAATTTTTTTAATCTCTGAATGCCATTAAAATGCTGCTCAGTAATGATTACTGAGATAAGCGGCGGCAGCTGGTCGAATGGACTCGGCGTTTAACTTTAGTTTATCCACAGTTAATTCTGAATGCAGTGACTGTCACTGGGCGTGTAACTTAATCGTACTCCGCTGCAAGGACTTCAGAGTCTCGGCTCAGAGTCTATTTGAACTTCTTACCCAACTCCAAGCGACGGCCAATCAGATGCTGGCTAGCGTAGCGATGGATTAGCTATAGCATAGCAGTGGATTAGCTGCGGGTAAAAATGTTTAGCTTGCATCGATCATCGTATTTCATGCTAATTGGTCGTCTGTAGGATTAAATTGTCTGAAGCTAAAGTTGACCTTGAGCCTCATTTGGGGGAGGTGTATACTCAAGTGGGCTATTAAATGTGCTTGCATTTGCAGTTTCCACCGATCACCACGATCAACAGATCTGCTTCATGCACATAGATCTATCTGAGCGCTCATATTGTGGAACTTAGTCGAATATACTGAGACTTATAAAGATGGCAGACTCAAATGCTGAGCTTGGTGATGTTTCACAGATGTCTGGCCAAAAATACAAGCGAACGAACTTTGAAGAGGATGACAATTCCTTGGCTGACGGCACGCCCCCTGGTGGCAGCTATGATCCAGCAATTGCCTTCAAAGTAGGCGCCACGTTCTGCCACAGACGGAGTCCGCTCGAGCGTCTTCTGCTCGCTCTTGTTGCCATTCTTGCTCTCATTGCACTCGTGCTTGCAGTGCTGCTCGGATCGCATAGTCATCCTTCGTCCGACGACGATGCCAAACCACTGCCGCACTCACAGTCGAAGTCCAAAGGTAAGCAGACAAGTGCAATATACTACACATGATAAGAGTAAACAATCTTTCTGTAGCAGTTTGTGTTGTGCCAGTGCTTCGTAATTTTTATACGAGAGTTATGAACTGTTTGGTAAACTGTTTGCACATTTTATAATTGAAAACATGCAATTTGGATGAGATCACTAGTTAGTGTTGTGTTTTAACTTATAGTTGGACTTGCAAAAAGTTTTAAAATGTCACAATATTTTAAGTACCTTTATTTATTTATTTATAAATACATTTATCTAGTTATTATAATTATCTATTTATTTATCTATCTTGCTTTTCAATGGTCAATGTCGCATCATTATTTTCATGTATGACAGTAATTGTGTCTTTAGAACTGTATCATTTTTGTAAGTTTTTGCCATTTTTAGCAGGGAACTTTTTCCTGCAGAATGTGTAAATTGTTGCAATGGTGATTGAATATAATATGGGGTTTCAAAGTAGTAGTATATCACCATGCATTCATGGTGTAATGGTGGTATAATCCATTACAAGTTTGTGTTGTTGAATAAATATCTTAGAAGCCCATAGTAACTTCAGTCTTAAAATGTTGGATGTTGTTTTATGTAAGCCTACATGTGTGTTTGTGTGCATTTGTGCATATGTGTATGCATTCTTGCATGATATACCTTATGGTACTATTGCGTATGAGAATGTATTCTTGCGTGATATACCTTAAGGTACTATTGCGTATGTGAATGTATTCTTGCGTGATATACCTTAAGGTACTATTGCATGAATTTGACGAGATGGGTGATTGACTTTGAAAAGATGTTCAAGACATGTTCGTTTTGAGTTGACATGTCGTAAAGACTGCATCACTGGTGTCATTACGCTTTCCTTTGAGTCGTTGGCTAATGTACTTTCTGTTGGCTAATGTACTTTCGCTGAAGTCTCGTAATGAATGCAAACATGGAAGCAGATGGAATCGCTCCCAGGCCTGTTTTCACCATTCCTCTCCATTTTTCCGTTGTTTTTTCTCCACAGCTCTCGTCCTTTTCCATCCGTCTTCCTCGTGTTGTTTGCGATAACGAATCGTTATAGGAACGTTGCCTGCTCGTTAGAGCAACGTTGCCTTCTCGGTGATTTATCTGTCATTTGATTGTTCGGATTCTAATCACCAGATGCTTTATCTTTATCCGGCCTTTAGGTCGTGTTTATTATTCTGGCATTTCCTCAGAGTCGTAAATTCTGGTATGTGGATGTTTTGCTTTTTTCTCCTCATCCACTGGTAACACTACATACTTTATGTGCATTCAGCAGTCTACGTGGTGATGTGT
Organism: Lumbricus rubellus; assembly: GCA_945859605.1. Lineage (NCBI taxonomy): Eukaryota > Metazoa > Annelida > Clitellata > Crassiclitellata > Lumbricidae > Lumbricus > Lumbricus rubellus. The sequence goes on along the minus strand of OX243812.1, from coordinate 25,595,838 downwards.
AAAGTATTTGTGGTGTTAAGTATTTGTGGTGTAAAGTATTTGTGGTGTAAGTATTTGTGGTGTAAAGTATTTGTGGTGTAAAGTATTTGTGGTGTAAAGTATTTGTGGTGTAAAGTATTTGTGGTGTAAAGTATTTGTGGTGTAAAGTATTTGTGGTGTAAAGTATTTGTGGTGATCGTGTTGTGTCGAGTGTAGGCGTTCTTTTCAAATTCCAAGTTGCGTGGCCGTGCAACTGAAGACTTGTTTATATTTCAAATTCTGGGATTGAGAGAAAAAGTAAAACTTGAGACTTCTTCCTCTTTTGCTGGCTGGAATTTCCCTGCTTCTTGTTCTTCACAGTTTTTTTAGACTTTTCCCGTTTTACTCAAATCATCCTTCACCACAATGATTAACGTTTGTAGGATTTCTAAGATATTGTTGCTACTTTCGGTTTCAAATTGCACTATTGTATTGTATTGTATTGTACTTGAAAGTTCATAAGGCACCTCTTGCAGTATATAGACTATTCAGTGGTGCTTGCAGCATGACACTATATAATTACAGTGCAACTAATTATGGTCCATTACATAACACTGTAGTAGTAAATTGTAGTCTGCAGTGATTTTAATAGCATTGGCTGTACAATTTAGCTGGATTTTTCTCACTTCAGTTGTCAGTGAAGATGTAATAGATATATCTGTCTTTGCGTTTTAGGAGAGCTGTGCACCACGAAGGTGTGCGTTACAGTCGCGAGTACCATTCTTAACTCGATGGATGAATCCGTCAGTCCGTGCACGGACTTCTACCAGTACGCTTGCGGCGGATGGATGAAGGCGCATCCGATACCATCCGGTGAATCGCGATGGGATGCATTTGGTGTGCTGAGAAGATCGAATCAGATCGTACTCAAGAATGTTCTCGGTTAGATTCTCAGCATTTATGATAATTATTAGTTATTTATTTATTTATTATGCGTATTTGCCTCGAGGTATATAATATATATGTGTATATTATATATGTCACGAGGTTCCTTGGTTCATAGGAAGTTTGATCAGAGATATAAAGACATGACTCTCTATGGCTTTGCTGGTGAGCCACAGTAATTCTATCTGGGTTGAGTCGTGTTGCTGTGTGCTGCACTTCCGCCATGTGTGCATTTCACATACGTTCTAATATTGTATGTTGTGGAAAGTTTTGCTGGTTAAATGTTGCATTACTTGATGCAGTGTTACTCTCAACATGTTGTTGTTGTGTGTTGTTGTTGTGCTATGTAGAGTCTCCACTCAATGAAAGTCAATGCGAGGCAGAAAAGAAGGCAAAGCTTTACTACGTTTCGTGTCTGGATGTCAACAAGACGGTGGAGAAGCTGGGTGCAGGCCCGCTGCTGACTCTGATGCGAGAGTTTGGCGGTTGGTCTGTAAGTTCGAGTACAGGTGTATGGGACGCATCGAAGTGGGATTTCCAGTGGACGCTGGAAAAGATCCATGGCCTGGGTCTGTCCAACTTTTTCAACATGTGGGTGGGAGAGGATGAAAAGAACCCAACGAAGAACATTCTACAGGTGAGCATTAGTTGCAGCGAAGACAGGAAAATAAATTTGATTATTTGCACCAGTTGATCAGGATCATTTAACACATTGACCGCCTACACGCCATGTTAAATGACTGGCTGAAGTACGAGTTAACTCATACTTGACGGTCAATGTGTTAAGTCATGGAAACAGAAGCGGCTTTGGGAACGTAGTATCCTGTGAACACTGAACACCGAACAGTTGATGCTTTCTGGTGCTCTGTATTGAATGTAGACTGTATGTCGTAAACTGAAATTTGCCAAGGGACTATTTAACAGTGTGATTGGACCATGCAAGCAGAAGAAATATGACAGGCTATGGAAAAATGGTGACCTGTCATTTTGTAAAGTGTCTGTCTGTGACATCTTGTGATCATGTGATCAAGAAGTTCAATGCTGCTAAGCTGCAGCTTTGTAGTTAATTGCTTTTGCTCAGCAGTGGCAGTGCATCAGTCACCAAGCCGTATATAATTTGGTATTGGAAGAAGGTGGAATGTAAGCTACATGTCCTGGCATTAAGGCAACAGAAAAATAAAAACTGTGATGCTTGGAATTATGGACAGCAAAGGGAGAAGAGGAAGACCAAACAGTTAGTGGATGGACGACATCAAGGACTGGTGCAATCAAAACCTATACAGCTTGACTATATCTGCACAGGATTGGGACTATGGAAAATGGTGATAAAATGTGCATTGGACACCTACGGGCTTTCAGCCCATGGATCATGCTGATGATTGAATTAAATAATGCATGTATAAACTCAAAATATTTGAAAAAGTTGCGTAGATTTGAAAAATGGCATAGATTTCATGAAATCACTAACAATCAAGACAACGATAAAATGTTTACTTTATATTTCATATGTTTTGATGGACTCGTTGCACAGTTGTAATTGGACATTTTATATCACTACACTCAAATGATGGCAAATCATTCAGAGTTGCTCCCTCTGCTGACCTATATGAATATGATGCTAAATGTCATCATGAAAGAAAATATCACACATCAGTTGGCAAAACAATGCACAGTAAACAAGAAGAGTCACTAGTGGCCGGCCCACGCAGACATGTGGCGCTAGTCGATAGCTATCCCCATCCACTGTAACCGCTGACAGATGGCTTCTTTGTTTTGAGTCGCTGGACCAAAATAATTTAATCTATAGAGTATCGAGCTGTTCAATAATGTAACTGCTGTTTCTTTGTCACATATTGAGTTCATTCATTCATTCATTCATTCATTCATTCATTTCAAGAATTTATATAGCGCCCCTTCAAGAAATCCACTCAGAAGCGCTCCCAGTCCAACCAGTTGTGAGACATCATTATGTGTTTACGACCTGTCAAGTCTTCTCGTTGAGTAGTACCTGGGGAAAAATGTGCAAGTGCAGTATTGAAAATGTGCTTATAAATGACCTTTCAAACATAATGTGTTTATAATGTGTTTGTGTTGCTAAGCAGATGGCGATGAAATGTTTGCGAAATGTGATCGAATGAGAATTTTTCATTTCAATCCATTAATGTTGCTGCATTTAAGTAATTTAATTAGAACATTTGTAATTATTATTATTTATGTAAGAAACTATAAATTAGGACATATTTGACCAAAATATATTAATTTAAAAGGATATATGTTTGTTTCCAACCTGAGAAACTTTTCTAACTCGGAAAATTGCGAAGTGTGATTTTGGATGGGTTGTCTTGTCCGACCGGAGATTTAACGTACAATGTAAAGTTGATTGTTTCCTTCTATTAGTTTTATAAAGTTGGTCAGTTGCTCTAACAAACTTTTGTGTGTTATTATTTTCATCAGTTTGATCAAGGAGGAATTATTCTTCTGAGAGAGCAGTACCTTAATAAAACGATAAGGAGTGACAAGGTAAGAGTCTTCTATCAGGTCAGAATTTCATTCAGAATTTTCTTTACTTGATGGTCCGTCAGAGAGTTTAGAAATGTCTTCAGTAGTTATGAAGATCGGGTCAAAGGTTGGACCTCTTCTGGTTAGCAAAGTCAGGTCACAGGTTAGAATAGAAGTCTTTATCAAGGAGATCTACTGAGAGTTATGAATTCTTTTCATGAGTTTGTAGTATCATCGGTCTTGTATATATTACATATAAGTCAACAGAACTCTTGATAGGATGTGGAAATGTGCTGATGTAGGTGTTGTTTTATGTATACACTTTGCCAGACTCACTGACAACCATCGATTGCCAGCATTAGCTGGTCAGAGCTTTAGATTGAGTCTTTTATTTTTGTAAACAGCGAGAAACAACAGTCCTGAGATAGTCGTGGTTGGTATAAACATGTCACAGCTTAACTGTTTGGTTAAGATTACAAGATAGAACTCTACAGAGATACATAGTCTTACAGAAGAACTTTGGTGCTTAAAAAACTGCATAGAAGGATGCCATGATAAGAACTTCATGCCTAGGGTAGGCCTACTCTAAGGGAGCCTACTTAAAATACAATTCATGAAAAATTCATCCAATGTACTTTACTATTACTACATTTCACTTCATCCTGTAACTGTGTTGCGGCTTGTCAACCTGTTTTATATTAAACAAATATGTGTATATCAAATAATTACATGAGCTGTAGCTTGGTAACTGAGTTGACCCAGAAAATCATGATGATCCATATAAAATTTAGGTTGTGGGTGTTGTGTAGCAGCTGTTTCCAGTGAAAACATGTTCGCTTTATTTGCTTTTTTCACAAGTCTGCATTTGATATCGTTTGATAGTCGTCTGCCTAAGTTGCTATTTGATTGTGCTGACTGTGTTTACAGATACTTGGCGCCTATCTGAAGTATATGACGGACACTGGTGTCCTACTTGGTGGAGAGAGAAACGAAACGGAAAGACTGATGGCTAAAGTCATAGAATTTGAGCAGGCCATTGCAAATGTACGTTCGTTGAATGTTCACAGTTCAGTCAATTGTAAACAATTAACACGAGCACACGTAGCAAAAAAGTCTAGTCTTGTAGAAATTAATTATCGTTCAGTCTTGTTTTTTAATTACGATTGTTGTTGCTGTTCTACCAACGACCAATTGTTGATCTTACAGAGAACCTTCCACTTAACGTTCCTACCTAGCGTGATTTCCTTCCATTCAGGGGGTGCCCATTGTTTCCATGCACTGCCGCTATTAACGATCAGCTTCTCTTATCACATTTGTTGTTTTCAACTGTCTATTGTTTTATGGGTGATTGTTTGGGAGCAATAATAAAAACAAGAGATTGTGTGACGTTGCTGCATTAGTTGATTGAACTCATGCCATTTGTAGTTACAAAGCTGGAGTCAGCAATGGTTTATAGAAGTGCCAAGTTCCGTGAAGCAGCTCAGCCAATCAGCCGCTCTGTCACATACTATTATTCGTACAATTCATAAGCGTTGATGGACCAAATTATTTGTAATTATGGTCGTCCATGTGAACATAATTGAATTCTCGATTGCAAAATCGATAGCGTGTCGTTCTTCTACAAGTTTTCTTTACCGATTGTCCACTATGAAAGGCAGGAGTCAGTCAGTGATAGCAGTAATAATTTAAAAAACATGGTGTTACTATGAAGTGGTGTTCTGAACCAAATTGAATTCTGGCTCTCTATTCCGATAGTTACGTGTATAATTGAGACATTGATATAAGAAGGTATTGTATAAGTACTTTTGCCATCTATATCAAAAGTGAGAACTGTAACAAGTCGGTTACTTGAATTGAACGGTGTTTTTACGTTGACTGAAAACTTGAATTTACTAAATTTTGACTTAAAATGATTAAAACTGAAATTAACAACTTTGTGTAGATAACAGTTCCACAAGAAGATCGCAGGGACGATGAGAAGATGTACAACAAGAAGACGATCGCAGATCTGCAAAACATCGCTCCATTTGTGAGTAATGATGTCTATACAAACGCACCAGTTAATAAATGATCCCTGATTATATTTTCACTAAATATCCTCACACAAAGAATTACAAAATACTAGGACTACTTTGTATCACATTACCCAAATTGATTTGTATAATATTGCTACAATTACTTTGCACCACAGAACTGCAATTGGTCACCTTACTGTAAAATTTGTAATTACTGTGTAATACATAATCTGTTTTTGTGTGGTCAGATTCAATGGAAAGAGTACGTGAATCATCTGTTGAACATTACAACTGTTCATGTGACTCCGTCAGAGCAAGTCCTAATTTATGAACCGCAGTATTTTGAGCAGGTGTCTCGGTTGGTTCTTGCAACGCTGAACGCACCAGATGGGAAAACGTACGTGTTTTTCAATGTGTTTTTCAATGTGTTTTTCCATGTGTTTTTTCCATGTGTTTTTCAATGTGTTTTTCAATGTGTTTTTCAATGTGTTTTTCAATGTGTTTTTCAATGTGTTTTCAATGTGTTTTTCAATGTGCTTTTGCTGCCTTCCTCTAATTAATTATTACCAGAGTTTTTACAAGAGACCAAACTGTTTTTGACTGTATTTATTTAAAAGATGTTTTGCTTAGTGCGGGGCATTGGAGGAATTCTTGTTTTTTAGTACCTTAAAGGATTTTCATGGTGCTTTCTTCTTCTCTTAGTTTTCTTGAACATTTTTGAGTGCTTTATATAGCTACTTTTATTGCGTGAACGGCATTGGTTTCTTGAAATCTAAACTTGGTGTCTAACTGGTAAAGTGAAATGTGCAGGCTTAAATCAATTGCTGTGTAGTTCCTTCAACTTATTCCTCATGATTTCTTTTCAGTTGATGCATTATCATTATAGTCACATGGCATTTTAAGAAATGAATTCTCTGCTAAACTGAGATTGTATAATGATTGTAAAATTTATATAGCACCTGTCCTAGAAATCTTTGAGAGACTGTCTGGTGATGGCAATAAAACAGAGGTAACGAGGAGAGGTGTAAAGGAAACAGGTCGAAATTTTGGAAAAGGTCTCAACTTGATGTTTTGAATCGTTCCCAAGAAACGTCGTTCGTCACCGATAGTTTGCTATCACTGAATTTGCTTCAAAGATGCTGGTGATGCAACTGACTCGAAAGTGTTTGATTGAAGATTCTGGTGCATGAATCAATTAAAAGAGTTGCAAAAGACATTGAGCTTTCTTAACGAAACAACACAGATTATGCCAGATAATTATCGCTAAGTTTTCTTTGGTTGGTTAGATTTTCATTAAAATTTGTGTTTCATTAATGTGATCTTTGTATGATTCACTGATTTGTTGATTTTATGTCTTTAGAATTCTGCATAACTACATGATGTGGCACGTGGTCAAAATGATGTCAACCTATCTGTCAAAGCCATTCCAAGATGTTAAAAAAGAATTTATTAAAGTTATGTCAGGTAAAACAGAATTGATATCAATGTTTTTATTTCTCTTCGATTGCTAGGTAGATTATTATCGTTACTAATTAGCAACTTGTGTGCGGCATAGGTGTCTAATGTACACGAAGTCGATCAATGGACATTGTATACTCACCTCCTGAAAACCAGGGTACATGTTGGTAAAAACCAAGGTACATGGGTAATGGGTATACGCGAGTAAACCAAGTCATGCAGCTATTTAGATGTAATTTGGGTAAATTCGGAGCGAATGACTAAAAGAAGGTCATCAGTTTTTCAGACGGAAAATTTTACCAGTGGTAGCGTGTACTCAAAAGTTCTGAGTATGGCCCTGCCTGATGGATGACATATTTTTGGATGTTGCTTCATCTTGAACATGTTATGGTTTTAAGGGATGGGCGGCTGAGGTTGGGTTGATTTTGTTGGCAGGTGTGAGTGGAGATGAGGAACAGTGGAGGTACTGTACGTCAGACACAGACAATGTCATCGGTTTTGCTGTTGGCGCAATGTTCGTTCGTGAGACGTTTCACGGGGAAAGCAAAAGTTCCGTAAGCAGTCTTAAAAGTCTATCAGCTTATTAACCCATTAGTGCCCGACGTCCGTTATAACGGACGCTCAGAAAACACGTTGCCAAAATAAGAGGCAACTGTATAATATAGTCATCACTATTTTTTTTAAATTGGTGGGTCAGTTGGCTATAGATTCCACTATTGTGATTGCCGGATTAGGTGGATTATAAATATTTTATTGCTTGTGCTAATGTGTCTATTGCAGCATGTCTAAAATCCTCGCTACCTCTAGCTATTATATTTATGTTTGGTATTGAACGAGGAGGAATTCAGAGAAAGTGTAAATGTTGTTTATAGTAGACATACAGGTCAATATGATGACAAAATATTATACCAATTACCGCAATTTTTCCTAAGGAAATTTCGATTGCAATGTAAGCGTCCGTTATAACGGACGTCGGGCACTAGCCCAGAGATGACGTTTCCTACAGCAAGTCTCCATGCGCCATTGTTCCAGCAGTTACCACCGTCATTGCATTAGGCCTACTTGTAATATGAAATAAGCATCAGCCTGCAGTTTATTCAGACTGGCGACTCACTATTTTGACATGAATATTGTACACTTTTGCACTTCTAACATGAGTTTTGGTACGGTGGGGCATGTAATGAAGGAGCCTGTACTTGAGGAACCTGCACACAGGTCAATTTACCTTGAAACCCATAGCAGCCAGGTGCAAAGAACTATATAGTATCACACCTCACTATACTGGCGTGATCGCTGTGTTGTAAGAAACTTTTACCTCTCCCCCCCGCGAGGGGACCGGACTCAATCCCTGTCCGTCCTCTCCCCGGCCGACCATCCCTTCCCGACGTAGGCTTTGGCTCATTTCTGATTTCCCCTGCCTTTTGCACTTGGTTCAAGATGCGCCCACTCTGTAAAGAACATAATCCCTAGTAGGCCTATATTACTATATAGTCTTTAGTGCATGAACTTTTAGGGAGGTGGACGAGGGTCGTGTGCAGGGATAGTCACACAGCCAGAAGAAAGCCATGCCTTTTTTCAAACTTCCATGTTCCTGCTCTACAATCAAGGCATGGGCGATGTGTTGATATGTAAGATAGGCGCGATGCTAACATGATGTGAATCAGGCAAAGGAAATTGTGATGTCCAATCAGTCTACCTGTGTGACATAGCTGAGTATCTCTTGCAAAGTTTACTAAGGCAGCAGAAGTTTGACTCAAGGCAACAAATGTAAGTGTACAAAAGTGCTATGGCGTATACTATCCAGTAATCAAGTGCTGTGGCGTACCATCCATCCAGGGTCATCGTGCTGCTGCAGTATTTTACTGCAAGCCTGATGTACAATGCTATGTTGGGGCGCGGTGGTGTAGGCCTAGTGGTGGTGTAGTGGTGGCGTCGTTGCCTTGGAGCCGGAAGGTTCGAGGTTCGAATCCATATCTCGCCGCGTAAGAACCTTGGGCAAGTCCTTCACTCACAATTGCTCAGCGCTTCGGCGTGAAACTCCGATGCAGTGTCCGCTCTGCATCGGGAGCGCCTCTGAGTAGAAAGAGAGCTTGAAGGGGCGCTATAACAAGTGCACATACAAAAAAGCTATGGTAACAATCATTGGAATGTACTAGAAAACACTAGCTGCCATTGCAAGGCTTGAGAAATGTGATGGAAACCTTTATCCTTAGAGCCACAAGCACTATCACAATACATGGAACGCTCGCAAATAAGCTGGTGCCCTGCACTTGACATTAGGTAAATGAAGATAATTAGCTAATGAAGTAAATAGATGTTGCAAATCATCAAAAACATTCGCCAATCATTGTATGAAATAAGAAGAAAGCTTGATTCTGCAATGGTAACCTAAGCACTGGGCTAGTGCCCGACGTCCGTTATAACGGACAGTATGGAAAGTACTCATAATGTAGTAGGAATCAATAAATAAGTTACCAGCCATGTTACTGCACCAAGTTGTTGTGATTACTGAAACCACAACTTAATTTGTTGGGTTTTACCACTTTGGGCACTAATGGGTTAATTAATTCGATTATTTCTCGTTAACTGATTCGTTGACCAAGAAGCCACTTGTTTCCGTGCATTGGCAATTCTTGTTTCGATTGTTTCATTGAAGTTATCTGGATGTTTCTGGAACCTGCCTATAGCTTTCTTTTATTGCAGTTTAGGTGAGGGACTTTGCCATCAAGAAGCAATAATAGAATCTTAAAACTAATGCTCTGAGACAGCGGGCACAAACTTCAGCTGGAATATTCATAAAAATAAATTGGTTTTTATTACATAAATTATGCTCTTCTGTTGCTTATTTCTAGTCTTCACCTCTTATGTACGATGCTGTTCAGAGAAAATTAAAGAATACTACCAATACAAGTTATAATGAGCTATTCTGTAGTATGTGGCGTGACAAGAGTCTACAAAGAAGTGCAGTTTTTAACAGCTGAACTTTGAAAATGTTCTGTTCAGTTGCAGTGCTGTTCTGTTTGTAGCACTGCATTCCAGTTGTCAAAAAAATCTCATTACTTGCGTGCAATTCTCTCGCGTTTTTACGTTGCTATTGGTGGAATGCTATCCGAGCAAATGTTGCGTTGTTATGACGCATTTGATGGATTGCTTTTCCACAGGCAGACGTGATGATTGCTGGAGTGAAGGAGGCGTTTATTGAGAACCTTTCGAGGCTCAAATGGATGGACGTCGACACGAGGAAAGCTGCCGTTGAAAAGGTGTGATGCACATTCAATGCTTTGCCTGCAAATTATTATTATTATTATTATTATTATTATTATTATTATTATTATTTACCTTTTATATAGCTCACCTTCAAGGTAATCTACTCAGAAGTGCTCCCAGTCCAACAACGGCTAAATAAAACAGTTTTTAAGTGAGAAAGAAACATAGTGGTGTGACCTCTAGGCACAAGGCAGAGTGCAACAGGGAGCCCATTCCAGGTTCTAGGGCCAGCCACTAAGAAAGAGCGCCGCTGCATTATAGCAAATTATTACAACAAATGTTGTGATTTACTGAAATTTAGAATGTTAGCATAAAGTGGTTGAGTTGTTTGCGTAGAATGATAACATTGGAAAATAATTATGAAGTGAAAATACTTTAAATGCTGAGTCATGTCGCAAACTTGTAGATATCTTTTAGCATTTGAAATTTGTGGTACAATTATATGAATACATGGGTTAAAACCAGCCGTTTGGTATTAATACTGCCATGTCTCAATCCGGATGCTTTTCCTGCACAGGTCCTTCTCTTTGGAATTGACTTTCACCGTTACTGTGCTCCACCTTTCTCACTGATAGTCTTTCCTCATCTTTTCTTGCCTCAATTCCCGCCTTTTCTCTTGGGGTCGATCGCACTGAGAGCGCTTCTGAAAGGCTTTTGCGGAGAAAGCGCTTTATAAATAATCATATACAATACAACATCGACTGATATAAATGATCTGGCCTATATTTTTAAAATCCAGCCTATAATGTTGTTAATAAGCATTTTCCTCAGGAGCACTATCAATAATTCTTTAGTTATGCAAGTCAAAACTGCTGGTTGGTAGTAAAATTATATAAATGTTTAAGAAGTACGGTAAACGTTGCTTGATCAAAATAAGACATTTGTTAATGAAATATCACACCCATTTGTTGTTACTGCTTTAATGGCAGAATTTTGCTCAAGTTGTTCTCAAATTCCAGACTGAAATGAGTAGTTTTTAGACCATGTGACGTTTCCTAGGAGTATAGATTTGTAGGTAGTTCAAAGGGTCGAGAGTTTGATTCCGTGTCACTGTACATAGGTAACAAAGACCAAGCTGTTGGCATAGCAACAGACAATTTTCTGATGCCGCAACTATGTTTTATTGTCTTGTAGACGAACTCGGTCGTTGATATGATTGGTTTTCCAGACTTCATTCTGAACGCCACTCTGTTGGACAATCGCTACAAAGAGGTTTGCTCATCATCTGCTCAACTTTTCTTCACATATCAATTATTAGACTAATATCGTTGTTAGCTGCTTGGTAGAGGATAACTGGCTGGACTCACAGCCCAGATGTCAGGGTTCAAATCTCTGCCAGACCAAAAAGATATTTCAAGATTTCTGTTTAGCACGTACTGTGTAAAAAAAATCTCTTTAACCCTTTAGCAACTGAGGGTATAAGATACTGTATACTACACTATGGTCATTGGTAAAGGGTTAAGATGACCACTGAAAACGTCTGTGCGCTGATCGGACAATGAGTTAAGGAACGATGACCACTGACCATCACATGCCAACCGTGGAGACCGACTGCATGCACTTCATAACCCATTCCCCATGGCTGTGCCTTTCAGGAGGGTCAGATAATGGAACTCTGCTCTTCTCACTCTTCTGTCTGCTTCATCATGAGTAATATTCTGACTCAGATCAATTTACATTTGACAGGTTCCTGAAAGGCGATGGAATTTGCCTGGATGCATACAGTTGCATACAGTTACATATATGCAGAGACAGAGATTTGCACAAAGACAGACAGACTAGCATGTAGACAGGCAGACAGAAATGTAAGCTTACTGCAGATATAGACCAGTACATATATAATATATGTGGGGCGCGGTGGTGTGGTGGTGGTGTCGTTGCCTTGAAGCCGAAAGGTTCGAGGTTCGAATCCACCTCGCCGCGTAAGGACCTTGGGCAAGTCCTTCACTCACAATTGCTCAGCGCTTCGGCGTGAAACTCCGATACAGTGTCCGCTCTGCATTCGGGAGTGCCTCTGAGTAGAGAGCTTGAAGGGGCGCTATAACAAGTGCACATACATACATGTATATACACACAGTTTTACACGCTTGTTTAAAAAATATCTGCTGACTAATTTACTCTGCTTCTGATGCCTCTTTTTACTTGCTAAATTTGACTTATGCTGAACTTGTAGTTCCCTAATTTAACAAAATTGAACTGTCGTTTTTACTGATTTCGTATGTTATTTAGGTAGCCATGCACAGTGCATCTTACAATCGTTCTGGACTCTCAGTTTGTTGTTAAGTAGCCATTACGATAATAACTCCTAAGTTAGCCTTAAACTGGAGAAAAAAAATCTTTTTGAACTTAATAATGAATGATGAATGAATAATATAATGAATTTTACGATGATGAATGCCAGTGCAAGGCTTAATGATGTTATAGCAGATGATGTGATGAATTCTGTAGCTGGAGATTCATAGCGATGAATATTTCTTGAACAACTACCGTGCTCTGCTGTACACGATGAAGCGAAACTTTGACAAATTGAGGCAACCTCCGGACAAATCAAGGTAAGCCTTTTTTGTCTTCTTTTTTGGATGAATAGAATGAATAGAGCTATTCAGATATGAATGCATGCATGCAAAGGTGAATAGAATGAATAGAGCTATTCAGACATGAATGCATGCATACAAAGGTGAATAGAATGAATAGAGCTATTCAGACATGAATGCATGCATACAAAGGTGAATAGAATGAATAGAGCTATTCAGACATGAATGCATGCATGCAAAGGTGAAAAGAATGAATAGAGCTATTCAGATATGAATGCATGCATACAAAGGTGAATAGAATGAATAGAGCTATTCAGACATGAATGCATGCATACAAAGGTGAATAGAGCTATTCAGATATGAATGCATGCATAGTTTTCATACAAAGGTGGGAAATTATCGGTGATGAAGTTGTTCTGGGTGGATTGTTGATATGTTGTTGTTGTTGATCCATTATTCAGAGGTTTTTTTATATGGTGGTTAGTTAGCTAATTTGGGTATGCACTGAGATTTTTTGGGTATGCATTATGTGTGCGTTCTCACAGCCAACATCAATCAGTTATTTTATGTAGAACATAGTTAGAGTCATTCTGAATAAATTCTTTAATCAATCAAAGTTACAGAAATTGAGTAAATTCTTAATGCAGAAATGATTAGACTTGAACAAGCGTCGTTTAATTTATAGCCTGAAGCATTTGCTGAATTCTATCAGCATCTTCCGTCCTTTAGAGATTTTTCTTCTTCTTTCTTCTTGCTTTGACAATAAATATTTGCTGCAGTGTATGATTGTATCTTGAAGCACAAAGCAATAACATTTATTTTTATGGTTATGATGTATTAAGAAGGAAGTACATTTTTGTTACGAGTCATCATTTGCACTGATTTTGAGTGTGACTTTGATTTTTAATTTGACAGTCATTTTAGAATTATTGTTCATTGGTTGTAGTTGGAGTATGACGCCATCAACCGTTAATGCGTACTACACTCCAACTAAGAATCAGATTGTCTTCCCAGCAGGGATTCTGCAGGCGCCATTCTATGACAAAGACTATCCAAGGTGCAGGTCCAAGACAATTGAAACTGTAATGAATGCGAAATGTTCGCATGTAGAGCCACTTAAAAAATTTAAAGGGACTTCCAAAACCAGATTAAGTTTTTCGTATCGGTTGACTCGGCATTAGAATCCCAATGGCATCAGAAAATGTATGTACATATTTATGTATGTGAACATTTATTATAATGCCATACAACAACCTCATGGAGTTGCTTAAAATGCACCTATTTAAAAATAATGAATAGGCAGCGAGAATATTTTTTAATATTTTTATTAGTAAGTAAGTATATTCTTTAATGTGCCAGCTGCAAAAATGCACTCTGGTTTACAAGCACATTAGTTGCTTGTCATGTTGAATATGAACAAAGCATCATGTCTGTTTTCTGTGTGACCTTTGTTTGATTGGAAGTGTATATATCTGTTGAACATCAGGTAAATAACTGTTTCAGTTTATGGAGACTTTAAGACTGCATACATAAACTAAATATTTTCCACTGGCTCCCCTCTGAGCAGTGGATATAGTATTGCTGTCCTAGTCAAGTCACCTGGTCACCTGGTGCCGTCAGCTCTTGGAGCTCTGGCGACAGTCATGATGTATCCTCTCCAGTGTTTCCTCTCTCTTGTCGCCTCTCTTAGCATCTCCAAGCTCATACCAGACTTCCTAGTCAAGTAACGCTTATAATAGACCTCAGTTTTCTTGAAGGGATGTTATATAAATGTTGAATGTAAATGAATGAAAATAGGAGTGTGGACTGAAAACATGATGCCGCTTTTATTGATTGATAGGTCATTAAATTACGGTGCTATGGGAGTCGTCATGGAAACATGATGCTGATTTTATTGATTGATAGGTCATTAAATTACGGTGCTATGGGAGTCGTCATGGAAACATGATGCTGATTTTATTGATTGATAGGTCATTAAATTACGGTGCTATGGGAGTTGTCATGGGCCACGAATTGACGCACGGATTTGACGATCAAGGTAATAACTTACTTAAATAGTCATGTAACATTTAGTACTATGATGAATAATTTATATTCTGTCTATCCGTCTATCTATCCTATCTATCTATTTATTGTCTGCCTGTCTGTCTGTCTATCTCTATGTCTGTCTGTCTATCTATCTATCCATATATCGATCTGTCCGTCCATCTGTCCATCCCCATCTCTCTATGTATCAACTTTATGTAGCGTCCCTACAAGATTACTATTCAGAGACTTTCCCAACCCAGGCAGAGCCATAGAGGACAGGCTTGAGTAGTGTATAAAAAGGAGTTAAATAAGTTCTGTAGAAGGAACACAGGCCAAAGGGAAGGCTGTTCCAATCAGAGGGACCCACATTCTATTTATGGTATGGTTAGATGCATACTAATGATGAATTTTTCAATTTCATGTTGTTGTGTTGTTGGATTTTGATAGGTCGTGAATATGACAGGATGGGTGTTTTGCGACCGTGGTGGAACCAGTCTTCGGTGGACAACTTCAAGCAAAGAGCGCAATGCATGATGGACCAGTACTCGAAATATTCCGCTTCAGGAGAAAATGTTTGTATTTAGAGTAAAAATAATGGATTCATGTTCGTGAATAACTAATCGTAGGCTCAAAATTTCTAAAGCAACTCTTTAAGGGCTAAACACAGAACACCTGGCTAGTCAAGAGCAGTGAAATTGCTTAATGCTTATGTTATGTAGTGTTGTTTAGATTGCATTGCGGTTTCTACTGTTAATATTTTTGTTAGTGGGTTAAGATTAGGGCAGTACTGTACATTTGCATTCAGTTTCAGGCGAAAAATGATGTGCTCAGTATCATTTGTAGTCGTAAACTCAAAATTTCTAAAGCACTACTCTAAAGCTAAGTGCTGCGCATGAGGTTATTCACGAGTGCTGTCTTGTATACAGCTGCCGGTGTCTAGTGGAGGACTGAGTACCATTGCCAGAGAGAGACTGGAAAGTGGAGGTGGAGCAGTTGCTAACGTGGTTTTCAATGAGGATGAGGAAGGTTGGAAGGCAGAGTATCCGGTAGATTATGGAAGAAGTTCTTGAGGGCGCGAAACTTCAGTTTGGAATGGAGTATGATGTCATCAACTGTTGGGAGTGATAAGTAAGGGTGGGGGGGGGCTGAGGCAAATGATGTGGATGAGTGGTATAGTTGGTGGTGAAATGGAGTATGATGCCATCAACTGTTGGAGTGATAAGTAGGGGGTGGGGGGGGGGGCTGAGGCAAATGATGTGGATGAGTGGTATAGTTGGTGGTGGAATGGAGTATGATGCCATCAACTGTTGGAGTGATAAGTAGGGGTGGGGGGGGCTGAGGCAAATGATGTGGATGAGTGGTATAGTTGGTGGTGGAATGGAGTATGATGCCATCAACTGTTGGAGTGATAAGTAGGGGGTGGGGGGGGGGGGGCTGAGGCAAATGATGTGGATGAGTGGTATAGTTGGTGGTGGAATGGAGTATGATGCCATCAACTGTTGGAGTGATAAGTAGGGGGTGGGGGGGGGCTGAGGCAAATGATGTGGATGAGTGGTATAGTTGGTGGTGGAATGGAGTATGATGCCATCAACTGTTGGAGTGATAAGTAGGGGGTGGGGGGGGCTGAGGCAGATGATGTGGATGAGTGGCATTGGCTGTTGGTGGATGAACTGAGAATATATGGAATTTGAGGGTACCGGTACTTGTTATCATGATGTGACATTTATAAAGCACCACTTAAAGAAAAGACTTATCAGTGTAAGAGAAAGATGCAAAAGTGAGTGTGAATCAAGTGGGGATTGCCAGTAGAAGCAAAAGGGTGCTCTCATCAGAGAAAAATCGGCATAATGTATCAGCGATAGAGGGAGAGGGGAAGCAAGCTTGACAGTGGAGAGAGGTGGACTTGGAATGGGGAAGAGTATTGAAGGGCTGGAATGGATAATATAGGTTGGTGTTTGTTATTGACAGATTTGAGGGTAGCAACAGCTTTTGTATTGGCTGTGGAGTCAAAGTTGCACTTGAAAGGTGTGTATAAAGGCATCTGCAGAAGGTTTTGGATGCCTGAAGTATGAAGTGAATGAAGGGCTATTGGTGTGCATTCTGGGTAATAAATGGGGCATGAGTATTTATGTCTGAGCATAAGCACTGTATGATGCATGTACTGGCAATTGAGTGTGTGTACATGTCGTGCATTTATCTGTATCTGATTTTTCTCTAAATGTGTTTCTAGATGTGTATCTCTTTGTCTGCCTTTTTTATCTGAATGTGCTTTGCTTTGCTCAGCTGAAAGGAAAGCAGACGCTGGGAGAAAACATAGCAGACAACGGTGGACTGAAGTCGGCGTATCATGCGTACGAGCAGTGGGTTGTAAAGAACGGGGAGGAACCACTTCTCCCGGGTCTTAATTTTACACATCGCCAGCTCTTCTACATGGCTTTTGCACAGGCAAGCGTTTTATACTCTTCTCAGATAATATTGCCTGTATACATGCGCGCGCACGAACGCTCGCACACGTGTGCACGCACCCATGCGCACGCATGCACACACACAATGCACACTCACTCACACATCTGTGTACATATATATACATGTACATGTATGCTCATTGCTTATGCATGTCATAGGTCATCCCAGTGAAGAATAGAGGATGTTCATTTTCTTATAAGCTCCTAACCTAATCTTGTAACTGCTTTCGTGATTTTACCGGAATGTGCGCAACATGAATGACGGTTGCTTCTGAGCTGAGTGGCTTTTAGAAATCACATTCACTGGGACAGGACCAGTCATTGTAGTGTTTTGAATTTACCTGTCTTGGTTTGAACAAGACTTTGTTGAGATGACTTGAGGTCGAATATCCTATACAGCTCAGTCTATATGGACTTTCTGCTAGTGACCATAACCTACTTGACATGGTATTTTCTTATTTATTTTTGCTCTAGGTCTGGTGTTATCTTATTTATTTTTTGCTCTAGGTCTGGTGTTATCTAATTTATTTTTTGCTCTAGGTCTGGTGTTATCTAATTTATTTTTTGCTCTAGGTCTGGTGTTATCTTATTTATTTTTTCTTCTAGGTCTGGTGTTATCTTATTTATTTTTTGCTCTAGGTCTGGTGTTATCTTATTTATTTTTTCCTCTAGGTCTGGTGTTATCTTATTTATTTTTTGCTCTAGGTCTGGTGTTATCTTATTTATTTTTTGTTCTAGGTCTGGTGTTATCTTATTAATTTTTTGCTCTAGGTCTGGTGTACCAACAGTCGAGTGGAAGACAGTCACAATTCCATCCTAAGTGACGCGCACAGTCTGCCGAGGTTTCGCGTCATCGGACCCATCTCCAACTCGTACGAGTTTTCAGAGCTCTTCAAATGTCCCCCGAATGCGCCGATGAACCCAACCAACAAGTGTGAAGTCTGGTAGTTTGTTGGCGTTCTGCGAGGATTTTGTGACAATGACTAGCTGAAACTTTCTCTTGGTTATTTGCAGTTGTCTGGGGCAACACATGCAGTGATTGTTCGTTTGTGCTACGATAATTAATTGTTCTGTATTTGCACCGATCGGTCTGTGGTTGTCAGTCAGATTGTCGATTTTCCACTTAAATTTTCTTGCAGAATAGGAATTAGAATACGTCAACAAAATCATGGAATATTTGAGGTTACTGCGAAAGCGTTAAATGAACGATGAAAGTTCTCTTAGATTGCTGGTTGCCAAAATTGTTTCCTTTTCTGCAAGCTATGAATGGGAAATATTTGAATGCCATATGAAAAGTGATTTCTATTATGACGAATAATTGCATAAATTCTCCAAATGTATATAGTTCACAGGAGCATTCCCAGAATGAACATTACCTGGCGGCGCTGCAGTGTATAGTTGCTGTAATATGCTTTTCTGGAGTGTAAATAACTGGAAATTGTTGGGAGGCACTCGATCACGAATCTTCATTAGCTGAAATGCACATTTTCGCAAATGTACGTTTTAGAAGTTGTTTTAATATTACGCTAGTTGTCAAGTTGTTGTTGTTGTTTCAAGAAGGTCTGCACAGCCCCACTCCTCTACTTGTTGTATCTGTCACCATGGAGATGGCAGATGGCTGGCTATCACATATTAAAAATTCAAAGACGATTGTCATCTTGGAAAATTGAAAGCGTATTTTCAGAAGTCTTTTACTACGTCAGTGATTATCGTGAGAGTTTGTGTTTTGTCAGTACTAGGTGTGACAGTTTTCAATTGAAACAGGTCGTCGATCCACGAGTACAGCTCTCTGTTGATGTGATTGAAGTTACTCACAAATATGTATATGGTATAATTCAGTAGACAGAGGACATTTGCCAACTTCAACTTTGATATGGTTACTGTACATGTCTGAAATTGTATGTCACTAAAAATGTATTTGTATTATCTCTAAATATGTCTTCTGTGGTTTTCATTAAAATATTAAACAATATATATAATAATTATACACCTAATGCTGTACTGTGTGGAGATGAAACTTCACTATTTACACATGTATGCATATATATATTGACAGCATAAATATAATGCACAGAATCTCCCAATTGCATGTACCGGGTACTGTTGTTATTTGGACTGTTGTTATTATGATTTATTGATTAATTTTACAGTGCACACATGTGAAATCTGAGGCTTGAGAGACATGAACCTTTGTAAGTAATATTAATTATTAGAGCAGGTGCATAATTTTGCGATAGCATGACAACGTGATGCCAAATATGATTGCCTCAACATCTAGAATTACATTTGATTGACCACAGTCAGTATTCTTTTACAAGCATACCACCCATATTCATCTGTCTTTCCGCATACCGGTATATAATATATACATGAAAATGTGTACGATCTGTATACAATGTTGAGTAATGATTTTCAGATCCTGCTTTGATGCGCCTTACTGTTATCTTGCTGAAATTCAGTGGTTAATTACATTGCTGCCATCGTTTACACACAC